>MU826355.1:1928382-2346090 GCA_029204205.1 Desmophyllum pertusum
TCTCCGGCTGGTCACAGCCCGCCTTAAGACCCGGGAGACTGGTGAATAGGGTCCTGTACAATATAATTAATCCTTTTACTTCATAATTTAAGGGTGGGAGGGGCCGGGGGCGGTGGGTGGCAATGTTTTGTTTATGAGGGCAAGATTTTTCGTAAATGTATTTATAGTCCTTTTCATATGGCTGAGCATTTTTGTCAGGATATTCATCAACCAGATATAACAATGCAGATTAAGGTTGAAGTTAGTGTTTCAGTAGGACACATAACAGTCATGTGCTAGTATCCAGCCTGTATGTATTGTTTTGTGCAACACAAATTGGCATGTCTATATGTCCGCAGTGAGTCAGAGAGGTAGTTTTTAAAAACCTGAATTTTTGTCTTAAAAATGTGTCCACTCGTCCTGAACCTTAGAGTAGAGTTGCCAACATTAGAGGAGCTATGTCATCCGATATTTAAGATAGTCATGTTTGCGAATTGCAAAATCACCATTCAAATGGACAGAAAGCCATCAAAAATGCATAGTTTTACTAAGGTAGAAAAATGCCAAAAGAGGTAATCAGAAATCAGACGCGAACGACGGATGGTCGCTGATGGAGACAAGATTAAGACGATTACCGTAACGGCGAACTTTGAAAAAATTAGCCAAATTTTTTCAAAGATGCGCCATCCATGGACGTAGCTCACGTTTTAAATGAGAGTTTAAGTGACAGACAAATAGGGGAAGTTCGGCCTGGGACCAGCCCCAGCTATGGCCGCTACTTTATAGAGGAGGCTGTCCGCCGACGGTAAATTAATACTTTTTAATTTTCTGTCAGTAATCATGAGTGATGCTTGTGGGTTTTTCTTTCCTCCCGCTTGTTATGAAGATCTTTTCTAGGCTGGTAAAACTGTCAGGTAACGAACAATGTAGGGATTAGAACTGTTTTCAGTTGGACCGACACCCGACTCGGCCCCGAGATTTTTCGCAATCATTGCACATTAATCGAAAATGGCTCGCTTGAATATTGGAGACACTTCCTTCAACTTACCTCGATTACCTGTTTTCCCCGCCGGGAAAACGACCTGCCGACAATATTTGAGAAATGGGGAGGAGTAGAGATACTATGGCCGCCATATTGTTCTTATTATGCGATTCTCATGTTTGAATTTTACTTTTCCATTGTTTGTTTTTGACCATAGAATCAGTCATCAAAGAGTTAAAAACCGTGAACACTGAGCTGCCAGTTGTATTTTCCAGACGAATCCCGCGGTCATTGGACGACACCCATAAGTGGGTATCCGCGATCACATGGAGCATACAAGAGTTAGTACAGGCGGATGAAAATAAATTAAGGAATGAAAAAAAAAAATGAATCGTTTACTTGGTTTTCCTTGGTGTTCTCTTATGCGAGCTTAAAGGAAAGACCGCTGTCCACATCTCTTGCGCAATGCCAGCGAAAATCTCGTATCCAGACCGTCTCACATCGTTCTTTGCTTACGTCCTCATTAGCATGCATTTACTGAAAATTAACTTTAGTCTGACAAACTTGTAGATATGATACATTGATAATGAGAGGAATACGTTAAATATTGAATGAGATATTTTCTTTTGAAATCCGTCAGGACGTTTTGCACGGCTGACAGTGGCCCAACATCCACCGCGGTCAAACGTAAAAAAAAAATAAACTACGCCGACAAACCTCATCATTACACCATGTTTTAAACACGCCTAACTTTTTTTGGGTAACGTCCCAAAAGAAGTAAATCAACAGAATGCTGGACATATACTGAAATTTGTGTTAGTCAAGTCTAAACTTCTCCTTTTACCTACTTTTGTTTACTTTCGCAAATTACTATCAAGGTTTTGATTTCGGAATTGTTGCAATGGTTTTCCTTCCAATTTTTTGAGCGGGAAATTGGCGCACGTGCGACCAGAATTACGTCTTTGCGCATGCTCGAGCGTTTGACCGCGGTGAAGGCGCAGCCATACAAACGTCTGTAAATGTTGCAACATTTGAATGCATTATTTGAAGCATGTTTCAAGCCGTTTCCTATCAAACTTGGCTCGATAACTTATTTTGCACGTTCTTTTTGCATGCAGTTTCTAGTTATCGTGTTTTTTTTTAATTGCGTAAATGATTCAGAATACGAGCAAACATCGCCCTAAATTAAAAGCGAAATAAGAAAAATTATGCGAAAAGTGAGACTGTCTGGGTTGAGATAAGCCCAAGAGATATGGATAGCGTCCTTCCCAGTAAGGTCAGTAAGGAAAATCAAGTGAACGATTCATTTGTTCGGTGTTTTTTTCTCATTCCTTTATTTATTTTCATCCTTCTTCAATTTTTGTTATTCCTGGGATGCCTTTCATTTTCACGAGGATTAAATTTCGCGGATTTTCGCGAGAACAATTTTCAAGATATGGGGCACGCATAAAACGAACTACAGTTTTTCTCAATGCACCAGTGATTGCCATGTACGAAACTTTCTTTCACAACTCGGTCTGAAATGTTACCACGAGCTCTTGCACTGAATTATCAGTCCAAAACTGCAGTCAAGAGTATTTTTTTGACCAGCAATTGTTGGTTGATTTGACCAGTACAGCTATTTTAGTCAGGAAACTCTCCATCAAAATTAGAAGAAAACGAAAAAAGACGGGGAAAAAAAATGGAAGTGTATCATTTAAGGATTTAGAATAGAAAAATGGCGTCAAAAAGCTTCTTTCCTTTGGTATCAAACAAAATAATGCATCAAATCACATCTGAAGCGCGAGCCAAGACTTTCAGCCCAGCAGCGTGGCCTGTTGTCCTGTTTGTACACAAATTGAAAAACGATGCCCAAAACCTGTTAGTTTTTTGCGGATTTAGGTTTCGTCATCTTATGGCGACCTTCAGAGGAATAAGCGAAAATTAATTCCTCGCTGAAAATGAAAGGCTCAGGGTTTAATGACAAAAACTGCAGCACTAACAAGGCTTACTGAAGTTGAACTGCCAGCACTAACAAGGCTTACTGAAGTTGCCGTTTATTCCAAGAGTCCGGCTGTGTTCAATGGCGTGTGCAATTCTTCAACAATATGTGACCCCGGCTGTCAACAAACATTTGTAGATGACGTGGTCTTCCATGAACTGTAAAGTATTCTTCTTCTAAAGAAAGAGACAGAGACTTTGTTTTCAGATTTGTAGTTCGAACTGTGGTCAAGAATGTAAATATTTTAGGACAGCTGACAACCTCTGTAGTTCTAAGACGATCGTGTAAGGTGCGGGCTAGACTGAAGAATCGCGCGCGAAGCGAGTATGCGCGCGAGGCAAGTGAGAGAACAACACTCGTTTTCGCGCGCGACTTTTCGGTCTCCGCTCTTTCACCATTTTCTGAGAAAACAGCGGGGTTTTTTTATCTAATGTAGTAGCTTTTTATCGGTAGTTTTTTTTTACTAGCTTTTAGTATCCGTAAACTTCAATCTATTTAAACTGAAACCCATTTTAAATTGGGAAACTTTTAAAAAACAAAAATGTAATTATCAATATTTTATTAGGGCGATTTAGACAGTACAACTTTGTCGCATGTGTGACATGCTTACAAACAAGCCTTCGACACGAATTTGTTTCGTTGTAAATCCAAAGCTAACAACTTGCTTATGATTATCGTGTATGACAAAACAAAAATGTAGTAGGATTTTGAAACATGTTTTAAAAACTCTACGAAGAAATGGTAGCCACAGACAATACGAAAGTCTCGTGCGACAAAGTTGTATCGTCTTAATCGGCGACATAATAAATAAGGGGAATAATAAATACCTTATTCGATAGTTTAACATATAATACGCGCGGACATTTTGCTCATTGCTCGCAATTACTACGCAACTCGCAAAATATTTGCGCCTATTATATGTTAAACCATCGAATAAGGTGTATGTATTATTTTCTGTAGAAGTGTCTTATAATTATTTGGTTCTCAGACCGGTTTAGGTTCAAACTGAACTCGGGTTGACTGGTTCACCCTGCAATGGAGGGTACCCGAGTTTTTCTCGCTCAATCAAGGCTTTTTACCGGGTACTGGAAAGCGCGTAAGAAAAAGCCTCGTGATAAAATACAAATGAAACTAGTTGATTACCAGATAACTCACTGTAGCAGTTTCTGGGTATTTGCGCATGATCACAAATCATCAATTTTGGATTCATGAACGGAATAAACAAGATATAAATACGAATATACAAGAAAACTATACGTTAGAGGCGGTTATTATAAGTTCACAAACCAGCAACATTGCGTTTAGGTTGTTCTAGCTTAGTTGTTGAACGATCTCAAATGTAAAATACCTTAGTTATAGCAATCTGATAAAGAAAAAAAACAGGACATAACATTTTGTTTGGTATTCGCTCTTATTTGCAAACTATAAACTTTTCACTTGACGTGAGACTTCACGTGTGGGTTATGTAATCATGGAATAATTCTCTTAGATGATGTACAGATGTCGTTATTTAGGTTGTTGCAAGTTTTTTAAATAAATATTCATTCAATGTGGAAGTTTTGGAACAATATAATATTCATTGACGGCGCGCGAGTGGGCGGGTAAATCGGGCCACCGACAAATTGGCGAGGACTTCCTTTGTTGGTACCAATACAGCATTAAGATAGCAATCTACAAACAACAAAGCCGAACACCCTATTAAACGGTAAACGGCAAACAAACGAATCCGGTAAAACTGCCAACCCCTATTAAAGGCGGCCAGGCTAACCAAAGAGATCGCAATATCCCCCCATGTATATAATACTGTAAATATAAAACCCCCACTATTAAGCTATTACGCGGGGGCCCACATTTTGCCATTTCCTCTTACCCGAGGGAGGGGGCCGTCTTAATAGGGGTTTTCGAAGAGGTTCGCGAACGAAAAAACTACTGTGGATACATAAAAGTTTCAGTATAAGGAAGTAAAAAAAAAAAACACAAATTGAAAAAGTAGTTTTAAAATTTAAAAAATCTTTTTTTTTCCAAGTGTTTAGTATACATGGACATCCCTTACTATTTTAGAAAAAAAAAAAAACAAACCCCTACTTCATTTATAACGCTTATCAGTTTAATAAACGAAGATTATGGTATGCCTATGCCTCGAATAATTTTCTAGTTCCAATCTCCCGCCCGCCTAGCAGTCTGAAGAAGAATTAGCAGGTACCAGATAAACTACAGTCGATGAAGGGGAAGAAGCCGAAGCCCCTTCGAGCAATGGCAAGGGTGCATACGCTGAAACTTCAAATAAACCGTTTTTAAAAAAGTCTGGTTTTAAGATCGCAGCGCGCCACGCCAACAGCGCAAGCAGGCAATGAAACCGTCCTGGTCTCTTTTTTTGTTGTTTGTCGTTTTCGTCTTTTTGTTTTTTTTTTATTTTTTCTGGTCTTTTTTTTTTCTTTTTTCTTCCGGTTATTACTGCTCCTTTTTTTTTTTTTTTTTGTACGCTCTTTTTTTTAACGGCGGTCTTTTTTTTTTTATTTTTTTTTTTTTAACGTCTGTCTTTTGTCGCTGCCCGACAAGAAACTAAAAGAGTCAACACCAGCAACAACAGGCAAAAACGAGCAAACGCGTTTTTTCGATTTCGAAAGAAAGCAAGCTGCAGCTCGTACTTATTTTTAAATAACACATCGTGTTGTTTCATTTTACATATACTTGCAACACCCCAAACAAACCCACGTTTTTCTTTATCACTTTGCTTACAGTCACAGGCATACTTACATCTTTACCAGCATGGGACATGTTCGTTTGTGACAAAAACTAAGTGGAAATCCCTTACCGTTTCTCGATTGTAGCAACTAGCATTTGCATCCCTTTTTCACAGGCATCATCTTATTGAACTTCATGTTGCCGAGCGGCGTCTCACGACCCAGTCCCCTCCGCTTCCGCATTAAAAACATCGCCCATGAGTTAACCCGAGGTTCTACTGGTAATTCCTAATCAATAACACTTTTCTAATATTTCTGTGTGGAATCTTGAGATGAAAAATATTTCAACTACACACCGGTCGACGTGATGTAGCTTTTTAAACAAGAGGACAAAATTACAGAATTTTCCCACGATTTTGGTTAAAGACAAGAGGGGCTTTCTTTTTTGGTACTCGACTTGATCCTGATTTAGTGATTAGTTTCCTAATGGAAAACTGTGCGGGTGCTTGGTGCTGTCTGCGTCGGCGGGGCAAGTGCAAACACTCTGTTGATTATCCAACTCCGGAGTTGCTAAAGGTACATTAACTGACCGCCGTAGCGAATTTCTAAAAAAAATCGCCTACGGCGGTTTTATTTTACCCTTTCTCACCTCCGAGTTGATACATACAATAGATTGACCCTGATGGAACGAGCGGAGCGGCAAGAATTGCTCGCTCCTAATTGGCTGAGTTGATCGCGATGCACTTTAGTAGGCCCGGATATCACAGTGCACCATTGCGTGCAATATTTGCCGCAATGGCTAAATTGCAATCGTGTGTCCACAGCACTCCAAACAGTCCCCTGAAATTGTTGGGTTGCGGCACACACACAAACGATCTAAAACCTTGTTCATTGCAAAAGCAGAATCGGTCGTTCTACTTCTACACTACTTCTATCCTCTCGTCAGAATCTTCCTTCGTTTCTACTGCTGCACTGCTTTCTGCAAACATTGCCGAAGCAAACAACTTTCACAACGTGTGTTTAAACAAACTGAGAAAACGCCGTAGTAAATGTCTGGTTCTCGACAACATATTTATTTACAACTTATATACCCTTAACCCTGTTTTTAGTTATAGGTTTAGCTAGTTTTTTGCAATAGTTTAGTTTAATCGGGAAACGAGAAGCCAAGCAAATGTTTGTGCGTCGTTGCGGTTTGCGGCGGGCGGTTGCGCGGGCGAATGTTGCATAAAAGCGTTTAGCCCACATGGAGTGAAAAAATGGTATCGTGCAATTTCGGAAAAGCACTCGTATGTCTAGGGTTAGTTTGCTTCTTTGAACACAAACTAGACGGAGGGAGCAGGGAGGATTTTAGCAAATGTTCCAAAAACAAAGACGAATACAGACACAAAAAGAACACAAGAACCTAGCGCGTCCTACATGCCTTTAAAAAAACAGGTAAGAGAGTTGTTCAACCAAACACCGCGCTGCATACGCTTGTATGTCGCTGGACGCTTCGCGGAGTTTCTTCCTCCTTGAATTATTTTGATTAGAGAAGGAATGGAAAACCACGCGGTCCGATTGCTTTGAAAAACGAATTTTTTCCAAAAGCTGAAATATGTCAGTGTTGTTCACCTCGCTAAACAACACAAAATATTATTTCAGAATTGCATCAGATAGACCAACGCCCACGAAGCGTATACTTTTGGAGAGTTTGGTGACAAAATTCATCTCATATGCATTGGGCATGGCGGCAACTGAAAGATTTCCTTCTATTTCTCGCTTCACACTTCTTTCTGCTTCAATCACATGCAACCCCAAAGTAAAGATCAGTTTGTTTTCAATCAAAAATAGGAAAGAAGAAAGGGTCAAAGTAAAAAAAACTAACCCGCGAGAAGTATTAGTACTAACATTCACGACGTCCCCATCCGCTAGTCTAAACAAGGTTTTTTTTTTTGTGGAGTCGGTGGTGTGTGTGTCGTTTGCTGTTGTAATGTTTTAATTATAAAATAAAATCGATTGTAGGATTTGTACATGTCAAGCAGCTCGCAAGTGGAAAAAGCCTTCAAAACATGCAAACAGGTGAAATAAAATGTAAGCATAATTATGTTTACTTTTGCTTGAGAGTAAGGTTTATTATTATTTTTTTTTTTTTTTTCTTTATTTTCCACCAATTTCCACACACGATTGACATTTTTTTTTTTTTTCTGTAAGATGTAAGATAACATCCAAACATTAATCGTATCCTGTTCAGGGACGTAAGGATTTTCGGTTTCGACGGATTCCAGGGGTTCGGTGCTGGTTTGGGGGTGATTAATGACGTAGAATCTTACTTTGTTATATTTCTCATATTCATTCCGTCCCGCGCGCCAGCTGAAGAGGGCCTTTTAAAAAGATGAAATCTTTGGAAGCGTTTCCCCTCTCCAAAAAATTTTGCCGCTTTCTGTGATAAACCAGTAATCGCAAATGGTGGGTGGTTGGGCCCGAATACAATTGGATTAATTTCACTTTCACTTTCCACTTGTATTTTTTTCACCAAAAGTTTTCTCCCTCCTTTTTTTCCTCCTTTCCCCTTCCACATTGATTGCCATTGCCCCCCGTCGTCGCTTTGGGTACTCTACTACTTGTCCTATACTCGGTCCCGCTTTGGTACTCGGGTTGGGTACTCGTCGGGGCGGGGTACTGTACTATCGGGTACTCGGGTACTGTCGCTGCTTTGTACTCGGGGTTACTCTTCTTCCGGGGTTTTGTACTTCGGGCACCTCGGGGGGGGCGTTTGTACTTGATAAACGGGAGGCACAACACAACGGAGGAGGGGGAGGAAGAGAGAGATACCTGTTTATAAGGGGGGGCCCCTCCCCTATCTAGCGCCACTGTGATATATCATGAGTCTGAACTTGGCCACGAGCTTGGGGGAATAAACAAATATATTAATTATTCATCCCCCAAACGTCGATTACGATTTGGGTAAACCAATATTGGCGGCCGAAAATGTCTGCTAGAAGTAAAAAAGATTTTGCTACGCAAGTCCATGAAGTTGTACACTCGGAATGCTTTTAGTTACTTTTTTAACTGATTAGCATATTTGAACAGTATTTTAGAAGTGCGAAATATTGGCTATTCTGTAGTGTTTCTGTAACGTTTCAGATCAAGTCCATAAGCAACTCAGCTGACCACAACATTTCGCCCAGCAATTAGCACACACTAGATGCAATAGAATATAATAAAGAACCGCTTGCACGGATCAATGTGTTTGAATTTAGAATTTGGAGCTATCGGCTGATCAATAACAACGATAGTTTCAAGCTCTTGCTCTCGTTTTATCCTCCCAACCCTCGTGCTCTCCTCGTTGAATATGAAACCTGTTCAAATTTTCATAAGAGTCAATAAGGGTTTTGATTCATTTGACACGCAGATGTTGTCAGACTCTCGCGTACTCATCTCGCGTACTCTCGCGTGTTCTCAGCTCATTTGACCGCGCGCGATGATAGTCGATACTCTCGTCCGACTCTCATCCCAGACTCCCGTCGACCGCGCTCAATTCTCGGCTGAGGATGTTTATCGTTTTAAACACTCCTGTGAGGTTATTGGAGGCGGGCCCTTTTCCACATGGAAAACTGTTATCTTATCCCAAACGATCCGGGATTTGGTTAACAGTGTGCTAAGACCAACGTCCCCTTCAAACACGGCATTCAGCTTTACAGGATTTGGTGGACCTATCCGGTCAGTAATATCTGGTGAATTCTATTGGTTGGCTTGTGTATGATTGAACAGCAAGTCCCTGAGATGGTGTGTTCTTGTCGTTGTTGTGCATGTTAATTGAGCTTGGATATCATATACGACTACAGAATATCAAATTCGAAAATAAATTTTGTGAGATCGAGAGATTTGGTAGGCTTATTTCCAGGCTTCCAGCCGTTTTGGGAGTCCGGTTGCCATCCTCCTCCCAACGAGTGTGTGGGCGAGGACGCGCCTCACATAACGGTTGGAAATCGAGCTTAGGAGAAGGGCATGGAACCGAGGGGTTCTCGTTTTGCAGAACTACAGGCCAAAGGTATGACATGGGCGGTAGCCAAGAAACAGCGCAGAACAGGACCAGATGGAAGTCAATGGTTTCGGATTTATGGTCCACAAGAAGCTACAAGAAATGCGAAGAAGAAGGGGCATGTATATGGCTCCCTCTTTTAATTAAAACTTATTAAACGGAGCTGGAAATGAACAATCGAAGAGCTGCAATGATTAAGACTTGTCGATATGTATTGATTACTAACTAATCTTTTAATTTTTTTTAGGGAATGATGTTTGCTGAATCTTGGATCAGTGACGTTGCCGTCACTTGTGGTATTTTCACAGAGACAGGTAGAAGAGTACTATAAAGTATCTTCGTTTACAGTAGTTGTGGTCCTCTAATTGTTAAGTTTTTCGAGGGCTGGAATAGGCAGCTAAAAGCTTATGACTGAATAGACCTTTCTCCAAAATGGCCGCCGAAAATTCATATTAAACTGGGCGGAAAATCAATACCAGCACCTGAAAGACCACCTCTTTTTGGGTAATCGTACGAAGTTTTCGTTTGGTTAGGTTTCTACTGAGTCGAGAAAACGGAAGTTGAAAACTGGAAAATTTAGAGACGTTTGTATGGCATATACCCCCAGTCATATCATTAGCTTCCAGCAGTCAGTTTATGTTATGCTCTTGTCATTGTCAGGTCAGAGAGCTGAACTTTTATCACGAAGGAGATGTAACTCACTTCAATCAAGAACTGGCCAGTTGCCATATCAAGCGCATCTGGGATGAGCTGGTGGAGAAGTGTAATTATGAGGAGAGAGAAGGAACATACGGAGTCGTTTAACAGGTTCATTTATCATGCCTTTTACCACCTTGTACAGCATGACACCACTTCAAAGTACTACTCAATAGCTTTCATTTGAATGGTCACACACCAGGTGTTCATCCACAGACTCAAATTACAACCACCTTCTACAGCATAATAACAGTAACCACATGAAAGTACTGCTCAATAGCTTTCATTTGAATAGTCACACACCAGATTTTCGTCCACAGACTTCCACAATATTTTTATTGCTGCGAAATGACATCTAATTTACCTACATTCAGCCTCCACTGGTTTCATAGCACAATTATTGTTAAACAGCGGAAGATCTTAACCTACTCCAAAGGTCACCGATTCAAATCCCTCAGAGGTCTATGATTGTGATGTGGTTATATTTCTTTCTTGGTCTTACTGCTGTTCAAATGAATGAGTACAGTCGCCTTTATGGCGCGTTTATAATGTTTAGCGGTATGGCGACGTCCATACGCACTACCAGGATTCAAATTTGACTTCTTATACCAGTTTCTATATTTTACCTCAAGGGAAAACCGTTGGAGAAAGCGAGGCATTGCTTTGACGCCGCACCAAGTTTGGTATTAGCTTCACTGCTTTGTTCATGATCAGGTACATATGTTCATTGAATCACTCCAACCTCGTTCCCATGGTCTCTCTTCTTCCCGCCACTTTTGGCGGGAAGAAGAGAGACCCTGGAAACGAGGTTGTGAATCACTTTAATTTATTGAGGAAATCCCAAATTGAAAATTATCTGTCAGTTTTTAATTGAGCCCGCGGTTTTTGTAAAACAGTTTGCTAAGTAACTGGAGCGTCAATTCAAACCAACTAAGGTGAAGCAGACACCCACGGGAAGTAGAAAAAGTGTCCGCAACTAGAGCTGGCTGCTTACAGGAATGATTCTTGTAAGCGGCCACTAGCAGTATAAGGGATAGGTGGCCGCTTACGAGAGCTTGTACCGCTCACACTAAACCGTATTAATGCGAAAAGAATACCATCGTATGGAATGACAAAACAAACAAATATGAAGACAAATAGCGGGTGTGAAGTTCATTGGTTAAAATAAGGTTGGGGCTAATATGGGATTGTTCCTTTGGGGTGTCTGCTTATAGGAACTAATAAACAAATCCAAATCGTACTTCTCGAAAGTGTTCGTGGCCGCTTACCGGAATGTGTAAAATAATACAGAGTTTATATGAGAGATCAAACGGGGTTTTGTCAAGGCGGCCGTAAGTAGAGCTGTTCTAGAGTGTTTGCTTAGAGAGCTTTGACTGTAATTACAATTTTGTATTTGTTGTGTTTTTCTGCACCAGGCTGGAGCTCTGGTTCATGTGTACACAGACGGATCAGTTCTTTTGACTCATGGTGGAACAGAAATGGGGCAAGGACTGCACACCAAATGGTGCAGGTCAGTGAAATCCGTGTGAACAAGCCAAATAACTAGAATCAAGAAACGTGCGAAGTCATTGCAGTGGCTGTAGCAGCACTGTTTTGAAGCTAATAGTGTGTGTGCATTTCCTGAGCTCTAATTGGTTAACGAAACTCGTGTAACACGCGACATGCTCTCAAATAATTGAAAGTGAAAATGGTTTTTTTCCTGGGCAATCAGGTGTTAAAGCAAGATTACTTTTTCCCGCGCTTACCGTCGGTTTACATTTTTTCCCGCGCTTTCCACTACATGATTTATAGTTTCTAAAGAAACTGTTGTGTTGTGTGGGAGGGCAACTGAAACAGCAAACTGCGCGCAGGGACTGATGGGAAAGAGGCTGTGACCATCCAGCTATAAGTAACTTTTTATTTCTATTTCTGTTCTTCAAAGTTAGTTTAAATATACATGTTATCATTTCTTTACCTGTTGTTTAGTATTGTTCAGTCTTAATGAAATACAGTAAGAGTAGGGGAAAAAAGTTCATTAAAATGACATAAACAATATTAAGACGAAATCCATTAGAAAATCGAGTAATATTTATGGCCAGTGGACAAAAATCCTGTACTATGACGCAATAAGTTTTCACGCTTAAACTAGACATTCGTGAGCCATACCTTAACGGTATTCACCAAATAATATAACTCCACAATCCTTAAATTGCTTTCCGCCTTGAGTTTCCTCCCGTGAATGGGTTGAGTCATGAGAGGTGGCAGCCATGTTATCAGAAACAAATTTAGCGCTAAGAGCTACGTGAATGTCCCGGATGTGTCGCGGCATTCTGGGCGATGCTGCACTACTTAAAAGCAGCGAAGGAGTTTCTTAAGGCCTTGACGATAATTTCCACTGAAAATAAAACAGATGCAAGGGCTTATGGCACAATTTGCGCTAGCCATAAAAAAGGAAACAATGGCGAAGTATCTGAAGCCACAAGACGATGTCATGTTGTTAATTACAAAGATGTTGGTGATACTACAGGGCAGCCAGCATACTGCAAACGCCACCACAATAGCGACGGACATCTTCAGCACATTTCGTTCCCTTTTAGCGCGTTGTTGTTCAGCGTTGACCGATTGCTCGCCTGGAATCTTCTGCAACTTGAGCTGTACAGTGATGATGGTGTGGAGCACGGCTATCAACACCAAAGGGATATATAGGAGTATAACAAGCATTGCTATCATGTAATTGTGAGAGGACGAGGACTCTCCAAAGACTTCATTCCACTGATGCGCACACGCCAGCCCTCCTCGATATTCAACAAGTTCTAAGGTGAAGAGATGTGGGGACATGATAGCCATCGCGACGAGCCAAGTGGCGAGAATGAAGAATGGGCAAAGCTTTGAACTGATGAGTGGGGAACGGAGGGAAATACTACAGCCCACCAAATCGATCTACTGTTTATCAGAACCAGCTCTGAATAGACACAGCTAAGGAGACATCGGGTAAGAAATGAGACAGCTTACATAAGGCCTCGCCAAAAGGACCACTGATCAGCCAGGAGTTGACGTACAACCCTGTTAGAATCCGCGGGTAATGGAAAATTGGATAGAGCAGATCGGACATGGCCATGTTTGACGATTAAAAGTTAATGGGTTTTCCCTCATGGTTTTCGTCCTGTAGACAATTATTCCGATGAAGGAATTTCCACCAAGGAAACTACAAAGAGCAGGCAGCAAGCAATGGTTTCTCTCCAATTTTTTTCTGCTGTAGGATTGAAGCAGCTGGATGGCTGTGTTCCATTCATCGTTGTGTTGAAGTTTGCCGACATTCTCGTGGTTTCTTATTCAGCTATTTCTCTCACAAAATATTTTTCATACTGGTTTGTTAACAAGGAAACAGCGCTCTATTTATGTTCTACAGAAGGCGGGATTATCTTTTGTTTTGAGATCATTTATGCGCAGGCAATTAATAATTTCAAACGTGATATCGTGTTTAAAAGGAGCTTAATTTGTCGATGTCAATTGAAACGTGCGTGGAAATGAACAGCCATAACCTTATGATCATGAAATGATGTAAAACATTTCCACGATTCAGTGAAAGGGCGAGTTTTAAGTTCCACGATTTGCGGGAATTTAATTTCCTTACTTTATTTAATAATTTAATTTTTTTTTTTTTGTGCAAAGACCGTTTTAGTAAGGAGCTTGTGCTCGAAAATTCAGTGCCTTTTATTGTTATGGTAATCCCGGGTAATGCAGTAAAAAAGCGGTTATTTTGGTAAGACTCTGGATTTGTTAAAGTTCTCTTAGCCTATAGACATATTCATTACCAAGTTTGATCTACTGAACCTTTTGGTGCTAATTTAAAATGAACGGAAAATGTTGGCATACTGAAGCAGCGAATTCTTACCTACGGAAGTCTCTCAGAGAATCCGTATATATACAGAGATTATTTGACTTGCATTTTTACTTCTGCACAAATGTCAACTCTGCTGTCATTTTCTCGCTACATAAGCTGGACATTCTCATTTCAGTGGCCTTACTCTCATATCCCATGTGTTTGTTCTTCAAATATTAATACATCGTATACATATGAAAGTGTATTTTCAGCGATGTTAAACAATGAGAGGAAAACCTTCCCGTGTTTGTTTTGTCACGTCTTTACTACAATTGTCAACAGCCTGTTACCATATTGGAAATTTCCGCGACATGTTGATTTATTTCACGATAGGTCCGATAGGTTGTGCTTGAAATTGGCTTCGCTTCTACGTTCGGCTGTATTGTAATGCAAATATAAGAAAATTATTTGCGAGGGTAATTTTAGAAGCTCTATAAAATCTGTCAGTGGTTTTTATCCTTTTAGCCTATAAACGGCTAGTTTCACCTCCATTTTCTGTACCAAATGGATGGAAAATGTCGGTAGAATTTAGTAAATTCTGGCCTCTAAACTTGTATTAGTTTCAGCTGGTTAAGGTGGCTTCACGCGCCGGAAGTTAAGTGAAAACGGAACTTTTTTTAAGTACGTACGAGATTATTTGACTTGCATTTTCTGCATGTAGTCGTTTGAGCTTCTACAAACTATTGCAGTGGCGGATCTAGTTGAGGTCCCCTTTCAGACCCTCCCGCCCCAGACTCTCGCGGCCTCGCCGCTTACGAATTTTGCCTTCGCGCGCCAACAAGACCGCCAGCTACGCAGACTACCCGAAAGGCCGAACATTTCTCGGGCCCCACCTTAATTTAAGGACCGAAAGGCCGGAAAATTTTTTCGGGGCCTCCACCTAGCTTATAAACAGGTCTGGATTCCTTTATAAATGTCAAAAGTGATTATCTTATGAAACGTCGGCGGCAAGTAAAATACTTAAGGCCCGATCAAAACGTTCACAACATTTGTCTCAACATTTGTTGAGACATGTTGAGAGATGGTGAAACCATGCCCGGTCAAACGGCCTCAACAACCCTCGACATTTCAAGAACAAAAGAAATGTTGTGACGGATGTTGAGACAAAGTTTAAATGGATTCAAACTCGTCTCAACATCGTTACAACACCTCACAACATTGTTGTGAGGGTGGTCAAACGGTCTCAACATCGGCTCTCGACAAATGTTGAGAGAATGTTGAGACAAATGTTGTCACCGTTTGATCGGGCCCGGCTTTAGTTGATTATCAACTTGAAGTTGATAAAGGTAAATTAACCGCCATAGCGAATACACATTCTTTGAATTTTGATTGGCCTGTTACAGCGCCTTTAGCTGCCCATGTTTATCTTGTTTGTTTATTTGTTTGTTGTTTTACAGGTAGCAGCTCGTAGTTTTGGCATCCCAGTGTCTAAAATCCACATTACTGAAACAAGCACCAACACAGTCGCGAACACATCTCCCACAGCAGCTTCTGCTTCGTCCGATCTGAATGGCATGGCTGTCAAAGTAAGACACTTTGTTAATTATATGTGGCTAAATGTAGTTTAGACAAAGTTAATCTCGAGTCTATACAGCCAGCGGGGTCCACAGCGGTCAAATGCTCGAGCATGTTCTGGTCGCCCGCGCGCCAATTTCCCGCGCAAAATTTTAAACCATTGCAACAATCCGGTGTTACGCAAATTTTGCGAGAAAAATCGAAACCTTGATAATCCTAGAATTTAATTTGTTCTTGCATTTTCAAGGACTGGAAAAACGAGTGATGTTTTTGGCGGGTCCTGGAAGGTCCTGGAAATTTGTTAATTCTAGGGAAAATTCAGTGATACCAGAGGTCTATAACTAGAGGTTTCCATCTAGCATTGCGGGCGGCCCATCAGATTAGGAGTTAGGCTATTTTTAGACACTTTTCGCGCGAAACCAGCAGCCAATCACGCACTATGCCTGACAAATATGGTCATTGAACGCGCTAGCTCGACAATTTTTGTTCAAGACGGTTTGTTCGTCGATTGAAAAGATGGCTAAAATCACTAAGTAAAAAGCCTTGGCCCTTCTAAATCAAACAAAAGTTAATTCTACTTAAATAATGCACGAAGTTTGGAACGAAATATTTAATGGGAAATGCCTGTAAAAATGTACAACTAATGCGACTGAAAGAGCACTAAAGGCAGCCTGAAATTAATTTACGGGAAGACCGCGGACACAATTAAGCTTAATTCGTCCAAAGAATGAAAACCTGTTTACAACACAAGTTTAAGCTTAGTCTATTCAGTATTGTTACCTTGTATTTCGACGAGGCTTGTCAATTCCAGCTGAATTAAGTTTTAAAAATCAGCACAATAAATATCCATGGATCAGTTAAGCCGTTATAAGCTTATAACTTGAGCTTACGGCAGTTCGTCAAGCGTTCGTGACAGTCAATCATTCAAAGATCACTTCACAGTGAAATTCTCTTTCTTTCCATCCATGTAGACATTGAGGGTTTCCTTTGTTCTTTTACTTCAATGAACTTGATTTCAAGCTCAGTTCGTTAATTCTGTAGTCGCGCAAGTTTCGCCCGCCGTATAAACAAGTGAAACCTTCGGCTGCGTATAGCTGTCCGTTCAACTTGTAAAATGAATATAATGTTCAGCTCCACAATTATTTCGAAACTTCCCATGTTAAGCTAAACCATCTGCCACATTTTCCAGAATATACGAAACTTTGGAGAGATTGAACGAAGATTAATCCGCGGAGAAACCTTTGTCTTTTCATTCAACTTTCGACAACTTCAGGAGTACCCAACGAGAAAATTTTCAAAATCGATTTGTCATTGCCCGAAACGATTACTGGACATCCAATAAAGGATTTACGGTTAATAATTAACAACCGTGGGAAAATAATATCCGCTCTTCAGAGCCAGCTAGCAGTAAATACCTAATTCTAGTTGCCAGCCAGTATCCGTTACAAAGATGCTTTTTCCCAGCCAGCGCCACTTTTGTAAAGCAGGTTTTCCAAGCAAATTTTACGGTAGTATCTTTGCCAGCATCTACTGTATCTACTGTTTGGATTCATGCTAGCTTTCCTTTTTCCTTTAATTTGGGGCCACAAACGTTCAGACTAACTGGATGGTAAACATTCTGATCTAACTAACGAGTCACTCTCCTAGCTTACGATTCTTATCCCGGCGTACGCTGTCAGAAATATAATGGACTTTCGCGCCTGGCCAAAATATATTCGGCTTGTTTGATAGTTGGTAGCGCTCCACAAATGAAAATTTGGTTTGCCATCTCGGTTGCCTACTTAAAATTGTTGGCGTTGTCAATCGTTATCTTATCCAAAAGACATATGTATTCCTGAAAAGTAAAGTGGATTTACTCCAGCACCTGGCTACTCAGGGTAATTCATATTGGAGGTCAGTATCGGCGTGAATTCCAGGGTGCCGGCGGTCTAAAAGGATAGAAGCGCGGCGTATGCAGGTTTATTCGCGAGAATTGAACGAGTTTTGACCATCTTATAATTAAATAAACTATAACGCCCTGTGTCATGAGAGGATTTACCGTTTTCAATAATTTCTATGTTTATCCGTGTTCAGTGTTTTAAAACCTTTTTAAAAAGCCAACAGTAGGTTCCTTTTTAAATGCAGCAAAACTAGAAGTTTCATTTATTTGTTATTCAATATGGACATTGTACTTTGAACATTGCCGCGTCCTTTGTACACTAGTACAGCTGCACTTTTGAACATGGCCGTCCTTTTATTCTAAAAATCAGTATTTGAGTCAGCTGTCCTTTTGAGCCTTACGCTCGCAGTGAAATTTCTTTGTTAGGTATTTCTTCCTACGGTTAGTTTTCCAGCTGAACATATATTTTTAAAACTGTTCTATTCAAGGGGAGTTAACCCTTGCTGTCAGTCACTTTTCTGCAACAGAGCAATTTCGGAAGTAAGCAGAATTTAAGTAGTAATCGCTAACTCAAACAGAGTATTTTCCGTTCTTATTGTATTTCGACGCGTGGTAGAGTTTGCCAAGTCATAAGATTGTAACAAACCAATGCTTACACGAACCATATATAATGAAGTAACTTGTAAAGCTTTATTTAATTACATCGCGAGTTACGAGTGAGCTCTGAATAAACTACTGTTGGACCCAAATCCAGTCTGTTCCTTGACGTCCGTAAGAAGTTTCCAGTGAAGTAGATCGCCGGTACCGAGAAATAGTGACGAGTTCCTGTCTTTCCGCAATCCAAGCGAGTTGTCCGAGTTGTGTTTATTTATCTCCTATCGTCACAGTGCGTGGAGAAGTGAGGAACTTCTTGGATCTTCAAGGACGTTATCAAGGCCAAGCAGACGAAGAAAAACAAAACAAAAATCCAACAGTGGTTTGTCCGTACGGCAAATGTAATTCCTTGGGCGACGAACAAAAGCACTCGCCCAAGTAAAACCTATCATCACAGCGTACTCACAAAGAAACATCCAGGAGACGATTCAGCGTCCGCACAGAAAAGATACAGAACCCTAGCCATTGGAGTAATCAACGAGAGAACGACCAAAGAGTCCCGCTTCACCAGTACCTAACAAACCTCACAAACCATAGAATTAATTTGAGATCATTGGATGATCAATACACAACAGTTACTCCGCTGGGCACGTGAAAACCGCGCATGAGAAAGCTACGTCTACCATACACTGAAGTAACAGGCTGAGATGGAAAATAAAATCAAGAAAAGACGCGCGCATGGAATCGAACACCCTCAATGAAGAAGTACTCTGAGAGATTACCGGACAGTCAAATTTTACGTAACAGGATTTGTGACATTGATTATTGAGGAGAAGAAGAGAGATACTAGGACTTGTCATTAAAAGAAAAACACAGGAACAACAGCCGATTTGGATCAGAAGACCATATCTTAGTTCTTGGCCGGCAAAGAAAAAAAACCTTAGCGATAAAACGTAAGTCAAGAAGGACAGAAAGAGTAACAAGATTGAATATCACATTGGTAATTACGTAACCTTGAATCTAATTTGAATATTGAACATGTTGGTAGTGTTGTCCGCTCAACTACAACTGAGGTAGAGAATTGAATTTGAATTTCAACTAAAACACAATTTCTGTGACATTATTTCAAACGTTTTCCGTCGTCCAGCTACAGTAGATAGCCACACGCGTTCCGTCATAACGCCCCGTCAGTACATAAAAGTTAATCGAGGGCCTTGCGAGTGCCCATGTTTCAGAAGAGTCCAAAGTTTTCCCGTGTCAAGAATATAGTGTAAGGTAAATCGAAGATTTAAGTCGCTTCAAGTAAGTTTGAAAAGTATGATACTTGTCGATCGTTTGATTTCGAAAGAAATTCATGTAACTTTTATTCAGTTATTCCATTGTGTAGTTTTATCTTTGTTTATCCCAGACCAGAATATCAGAAAATTTGATGTTTAATAACACAGCTGAGGACAGCTGTAACTAAGGTGGAAGGAATATCATGAGAGGATTTACCGTTTTCAATAATTTCTATGTTTATCCGTGTTCAGTGTTTTAAAACCTTTTTAAAAGCCAACAGTAGGTTCCTTTTTAAATGCAGCAAAACTAGAAGTTTCATTTATTTGTTATTCAATATGGACATTGTACTTTGAACATTGCCGCGTCTTTTGTACACTAGTACAGCTGCACTTTTGAACATGGCCGTCCTTTTATTCTAAAAATCAGTATTTGAGTCAGCTGTCCTTTTGAGCCTTACGCTCGCAGTGAAATTTCTTTGTTAGGTATTTCTTCCTACGGTAGTTTTCCAGCTGAACATATATTTTAAAACTGTTCTATTCAAGGGGAGTTAACCCTTGCTGTCAGTCACTTTTCTGCAACAAAGCAATTTCGGAAGTAAGCAGAATTTTTAAGTAGTAATCGCTAACTTCAAACAGAGTATATTTTCCGTTCTTATTGTATTTCTACGCGTGGTAGAGTTTGCCAAGTCATAAGATTGTAACAACCAACGCTTACACGAATCATATATAAGGAAGTAACTTGTAAAGCTTTATTTAGTTACATTACAGCTACCAGTGAGCTCTGAATAAAATACTGTTGGACCCAAATCCAGTCTGTTCCTTGACGTCCGTAAGAAGTTTCCAGTGAAGTAGATCCCGAGTGCCAAGAACTCGTGACGAGGTTCTGATCCCGCAGGTCAAGCAGTGCTTCCATTTGAGTCTAATTTCCCCAAAGTTCAGTTTCCTTTCAGCTAAAGTCCAAAGTGTCCGTTGACCCGAAAAACCTATCGTCACACCTATCGGTGCAAATTTTGGGTCAACTGACCATCAATTAACTGTCAGAGAAAGACCAGAAAGGGTATTTAGATGAAATTAATGTAACGAACGGTAAAAACAACACATGAAGGTAAACCTTCGATCGAAAGGCGTCAAATTTGTGTCAGTACCCTGGGTTGTTCTTCTTCGTAAAAGGAGCGACGTAAGGCGAAATTAAAGCGCCTTGCTTTAACATAGTTTAAAATTGACGAGTACATTTTTACATGGTTTGGTGCGGATCTTCAGTGGCTGGTTTTAGCGCGAGGCGGAAACTGACTAGCAAATTTGTTCACATAACATAACGGAACATAACTACATTGCATTGCATTACATTACGGGATCAATGTAGATTAGATCAAAGTAAAAAAAAGTTCTTACCAGTTGTATCTGCAACAGGAAAACCTTGAGCTTGGAACGCCGGCTCACTGCTACAACGTAGCTATCAGCTAAAATTGAATATACACATAACAAAATGAGGTAAATGTGTAGTTCTTTTCCAAAAGGTCCTCTTGACAGCAAAATAATGTGGATAGACTACTTACCAAGATATATTCCGTTAAAGCAGATCCAAATCCAAAGAACTTAAAAAACGTAACCGAAGTAACAGAAACACTGGGACACTCCGCCAGTGCGAGTGGTCGAAACAGTGTGGCTAGCTAGTTCGCGGTCTAACCTTGACACAACAAAAAGAACTGATCTGTTTTAGCTCGATATAAAAAATGACACCAGAACAAAAGATGCCATACAATCATTGTTTAATAGTAATAATCATTAACATACAGATTTATTCCTTGCTCCTACGCAGTCGCAGCAGTTGTTTGGGTCGTCACGCAACGCTTCTAATCAAAAATGCGCTCGCCGACCTCGTTCCCAGGGTCTCTCATCTTCGAACGAGGTTGTGCGCTCGCCAGCCTAATAGCCGGCGAAGAAATTGCCAGCGTACGTACATTGCAAAAAGCAGCAGGAAGCCAGAAAGCAAGCCTTCATTTTTTTTCCAGCCAGGATCGACATTCTAGCAAAAAATCGCAGCAAGTAAAACATTTATGATAGATTTAGTAATTTCCCAGCCAGGGAAAGACTTTCCCACTGAAGTTCCCAGCTAGCAGAATTTCAGCTTGAAGAGCGGATAATTTGCGGAGCGGCTCCGTCAGGTACTCCTGCAACTTGCCAACTGGACACCGCGCCAAGTTTTGCCGCCGAATTCATACAAATCATGCTTCATTTAGATTGAACTGAAAAATCACTCAGTCGATTTATAGTTTTACAAAAAGTATACCGAAGTTTGACCTAAATTTAGTGAAGTATTTAAACAATTATTACATTCTGCTGTGACGCTTTTCGCTTTTCCTTGGCCGGCAAAGTTTCTGTCTTTGCGTACCTAGCGCTCGCATATTAAAAATGGTTCAACGTGATTGGCTGCTGGTTTCGCGCGAAAAATGTCTAAAAATAGCCTAACTCCTAATCTGATGGGCCAAGACCCAATACCAGAGATGGAAACCTCTAGTTATAGACCTCTGGTGATACGAAGAAAGAACAGTCAGAAAATAAGCTAAATCGGATGGAGAAAATTCTTGCAAAATGACAAAAGATGTGTCGAAAGAACAAAATAATATCTTGTGTTTTTTGAGTCCAGAAAATCTATAGGAGTCTTGAAAGTCCTAGAAAAGTTCTGAAAAAATGTTGCTGAAAAAGGGAACGAATCCTGTGCTAAGGAAAAACAGAAAAATAACGTGAAACACAAACAACGAGCCTAGGGTGCTCGCAGAGGGCCTTCGTGTGTTTAATTACAGAGATTCTGTGCTAACGTCATCTGTGGTGTGTTTTTCTGCAGATTGCGTGTGAGCAAATAATGGAGCGGTTAAAACCATATCAAATGGCTAATCCTAAAGGAAAGTGGGAAGACTGGGTAAGTTGTTTGTTTCATAAGAGAAAAGACAATTAGCGACCTTTTAGATCGGATTACGAGTACGACTTTCGAGTTTCAAATCAGTCACGTTCCCAGAGCCCTTGCTCCTCCCTGTTGCTGACCAGCAGAGGAGGAGGCTCTAGGAACGAGATTGGTGTTAGACGTGTTAATGTAAACCCTAGCCTCCTCGCAGACGTTCTTTGGGCTCGTCACGCAATCTTTCCTCCCCCACTTAGTGGGGGAGGAAAAGATTGCGTGACGAGCCCAAAGAACGTCTGCGAGGAGGCTATGTAAACCCTGGCACTAGGTTTGAACATTTGATTCGTGCTCAATCTCGTAATTTTACTCCGAACTAAACTAAAGGTCGCTTACGAACAACAAAGTTTAGTGAGTTGCATTATAGCAAAAACCATGCCAGTGTGAGTATCTTCTGTTAATCCTGTGCTCGGGTGTTCAGTAATTGTGTCTTTATTTTTACCAGGTTCACTCTGCGTACTTTGATCGCGTCAATCTTTCCGCTAATGGATTTTACAAGTAAGAAAATACAAACTTTCTGCCTTTACCGTTGCGTGGAGTTGTTTAGTTTTGGAGTCACTTTCTCAAATCAAATGTTTCGGTTTGGGAGACGCGGTGGCCTAATGGATAGCGCGTTGGACTCCGGATCGAGCGGTCTGGGTTCGAGCGCTGGCCGGTGTCACTGTGTTCTGTTCTTGTGCCATTAAGATGCTAGTTTCAGTTTTAACAAGTGGTTTCATATCCTTTTTGCCCCGCAGAACACCTGATTTAGGATATGACTGGAAGACCAACACTGGCAGAGTGTTTAATTATTTTTGCTTTGGTGCTGCCTGCTCTGAAGTGGAAATTGACTGCCTCACAGGAGATCACCAGGTATGTAGCAGCGATAAATAGGAAGCTTAACCCTTTCACTCCCAAGAGTGCTAAGTTCAAAACAGAAAAAGATTTTGAATTTCATTTTGCAAAATTGTCAACAACAAACAGTACCACTTGAAAGTACGGCTCAGTAGCTTTCATTTGAATGGTCACACACTACGGTTTCATCCACAGACTTACAACCACATTTATTGACTCAAGGTTTTACTTGGGAGTAAAAGCGTTTTTTAGCCACGGACGGCAACCGGAAGTCGAATGTTCTCTTCTTTGGCTCCTATTATCGACTTTTCGTCCGTAACGTCAAGTTGTAAATGCTAAAACGAGGGCTTTTCAACTCATTGGTGGGGGGTGAAAACGTGCCAAAAAGAACATTCGCCTTCCGGTTGCCGTCCGTGGCTCAACGCTGTAATCCCTCTTAATCCAAAGCTTAACCCATGACTCGAGGGAAGAGGAGAGGGAGGGCTGATATTTTAGGCAAGAAACTGAGACTAGGTCCTGCTATTGTCATGCCATTGTAAATGGGCCATGCCATTGTCATGCCATCTGATGGGTCTGTCTTATTAAAATTATTTTTACTCCATCTTACAGTGAAGAGCGCCCTACCGTAGCCTCCTCGTAGACGTTCTTTGGGCTCGTCACGAAATCTTTCTTCCCCCAGGAGCCCAAAGTGCCGAGCCCAAAGAACGTCTGCGAGGAGGCTAATCCTACCGTTGCCACTCGACAAAGTTTCTGATTAATCAGTTTTGACAACTCAGTTGTCAAAAATTAATCAGTTACAGTATGACACAACTGGCCAATCAAAATGCAAGAACTATGAGGGGCGGAGTTGCCAAGCTCCATGTCAAAAAGTAATCATGTGTTAGGTTCGTAATTATTTAACATTTGCCCCATAGGTTCTTCGGACAGATATTGTTATGGATGTTGGTACCAGTCTTAACCCGGCCATCGACATTGGACAGGTCAGTACAACTTCTTTACTCCGCCAAACAACTGTTTAGTTTTCCGCTGGCTGGAATGTGTTCTGGCTCATGTTAAGTTTTTAAGAAAGGCAAGTCTGTAGGTTCCCACGAGTCTGCTGTAGCTCAGTGGTATAGCGTCCGACCGGTCAGAAGGTCATAAGTACGACTCCAAGCTTAAAGTGTATGACAGATATTTTGCTTCATCGAATCTACATTAGCTCCTGATATGAACATCGAAAAAAAAAAAATATATATATATATATATATATATATATATATATATATATATATATATATATATATATATATATATCGTTTTTTCTTCACCGCGTTTTAGCCATCTAAAAGTATCAAATTTCACTTCGGTTGGGTCAAAAAACTTTACCTTCATTTATTTCCAGCATATATCACTTTAGTTCTTCGTACGCTTAGTCAAATCTTTGATTCCTTATTGATTTGTGTTAATCTGCGTTCTCTTAGGTTGAAGGTGGTTTTGTTCAAGGACTGGGTCTGTTTACCTTGGAAGAAGTGCGATACTCCCAGACTGGCTCTCTGTGGACGATGGGGCCTGGGGCGTACAAGATTCCCGGATTTGGTGACATTCCAGTGGAATTTTACGTTCATCTTCTACGAAGCGCGCCAAACGAAAAAGCTGTGTATTCCTCAAAAGTATGAATGATTCTTGTTGTGATTCTCTTTCTCAGCATGTGAAAAAGTAAAACGTACTGAACGACATCAACAACAAGCTTAGTAAGGCTCTGCATTCTAAAAGGGCCTGGCTAAACTAGGAAACATTGTTGCAGAGTTGAGTAAAACTCATTTTCATATGAATTGAGGTTTAATTGCACTAGGACTCGTTTTGAAACAAAGGTCAAAAGGAACGCACATCTTGTCAAAAATAATCAAATCCTTTGATGATAGAAGACGCTCATTTTCGAGTAGGTTTCCTTTTTGCCATCCTCAACCATCGTTGTTCCTGTTTGGTTTCTTATCACCTCTTTGGTGTTTTTCTACTTTAGTAAACTGTTATTTTGAGGCTTTCTCCAATTTGAAGGTGTTTTTGCACTTCGCAAAAATGAGTTAAAATATCGCTCGTTCAACGGGGTTGTTGTAAACGCTGTCGCTGTTTCTTAAATTTTATTTTATTCTTATCTTTTTTCAGGCCGTAGGAGAACCTCCTTTATTCCTCGCCTCCTCTGTGTTTTACGCCATCAAAGATGCTGTCATGTCTGCCAGGTAAGATTGCGTTACTTGTGGTAGCCCTCAGATGACTATTGCGTGACTTTTTGCTCAATGACTACTGCGAGACTTGTTGGCAGTCATCAGATGACTATTTGTTGTACCAAGACTACACTATTTGCTAACTGAAAAATGTGATGGGAGAGGTTTTTCATGTAGCTAACCTGTGCCTTAGAATTATTCTATATTTACTTTCCTTTACACAATTCTTCCAACGTTTAGCATTTGAGCTAATGTGCCTCGGCATTAGTTTACAATATTTTTAGTTTTCGGGCCTTAAATTTGTTTTTGTCAATTTTTGTTTTACTATGCAGACATGAATCAGGTATTGAGGGGATCTTCAGACTGGACAGTCCAGCTACCAGTGAGCGTATTAGAATGGCTTGTGTTGACCAGTTCACTGAACAGGTGAGACTTAATAGAGATATGAGCCTTCGATCTGACATATCTGTGATCAGTAATAGCCGTTTCCAAAGTATCGTCCTACGTCATCTATAATTTCTCTATTAATGGTTTTTGCTTCAAAACTTCAAGGGCTCAAGATGCTTATTTTCTCTTATCCAATATAGAATAATCTCTTAGCACTAAACATGCTTAGTATTAAAATATTATGCTTAGTATTAAAAGAATTAGTCTAGGCGGGAACCAACAACAACGTCAACCCACATATGACTCCCGGCCGGCTGGCCGCATTGGTAGATGGCAAACTGCGCCATTACGGGTATCGCCGTATTCACTGCGGTCTAATGCTCGAGCATGCGCAAAGGCGTGAATTCTAGATTATTCGTGAATAATAAAGATTATTATTATTATTATTATTATTAATTCTGGTCGCCCGCGCGCCAATTTCCAATTTTTAAAGGAAAACCATTGCAACAATCCGAAATCGTAACCTTGATAGTTTAGGCTCGATTACCAGCCGCTGTTCGGGAAAATGAGCCCACGCTCATCGAGCCTATAGTAATGTGTGAAAGGAAACAAAAGTAGGTAAAAGGAGTAGACACAAAGTTCAGTATATTTCCAGCATTCTGTTGATTTACTTTCTTTTTTTTTGGACGTTTACCAAAAAAGTTAGACGTGTTTAAAACACAGTGTAATGTTGAGGTTTGTCGGCGTAGTTTATTTTTGCTCAGACGCTTGACCGCGGTGGAATCGCCGTGTTCTCTAATGTCTGATATTGTAGTGTCTTGTTTTGTTTCTTAGATATTTTGAGTCCTTATGTTTCTCCTTTCTTTTATTTTTTTTTCCTTCACAGTTTACACCTCTTGCAGATCCAACCGTGAAAGACTTCAACGTGTACCCATGAGGAACCGAGATGGTATCATTCTCGACACGTGATTAAAATGACAATAGATATCAACAGAGGTCAATAAGTACTTATAGACCTCTGATATGAACAATTAATTAACGGTAAATTGGTGTTGATTTTTAGAATATCACAAAATTCAGCCTGGTTTCTTGGCATCTGAAATGTCTAAACTGTTCTTCTTCTTTCTACCCACCCACCCGACCCTTATTAAAATATACGTGATCTTCAGTGGTTTCACTCTTTTCCAGTTCCTCACTCGGGAATTGCCAGAAACGAGGCTGACTTAAAATGGTGAATATTAGCTCAAACAAAATCTATACTTTTTTATTGTACAGTCGAAGCTCTCGTAAGTGGACACCCTCGGGCCGCTTACGGGAATGTTTACACAGAGTTTGTATGAGCTAAATTTCAAACGGGGTTTTGTCAAGGCGGCCGTATTAAAGTAGAGCTGTCCGCTTACGAGAGTCTCCGCTCAGAGTGATTCTACTGTATTTTTTTTTTGTGGGAAAGGGACAAGGATATACTGACATATATTTGAATAATAAATAATTACATTGCAAACAGTGGAACACAAAACAAACGGGTATTTTTTTTCATTGTTGATCGTTCGCCAGTGGATCCAAATCAAACGCTTCCCTCGAAATTGATATATTTTTATCCGAACTAAATTACATGTTAAGCCCGGGCCAAACTAGGATGAGAGTTGGCTCTCATGAGAGTTTTCTTCAACTCTCATCGACTATCATGAAGCGTGGGCCAAACGAGAGAAAACTCTCGACCACTCTCAAGAAGATTTTGAGCAAGTTCAAATTCGATGAGAGCGCGTGCTAGCCTCCTACGCAGGAAAGATTGCGTGACAAGCCCAAAGAGCGTCTGCGTAGGAGGCTAAGCGCGTGCGAGTTTCAGGCCAAACGAGAGCGAGAGTTTGAACTCTCAACAATTCTCATCCTCGTTTGGCCCGGGCTTAAGTCATTGGTATATTATAATATCGTTAATATATACTCACACAGGCTCAGAACGGTCGTTATATTTTATATCGATAACCTGGTCACCAATAACGAATGATATTAGCCGATCAGAATCTGATTTCTCCACAGGATATCAATACAAAGTTATGTAGTCAGGTTATAAGAATACAGCAACTGATCACCACGGAGAAATTGTCTAAATCTCCCGACTAGAAAGAATAATTTGTGTGCGGACATCAGAGGAAATTTTATATTTTTATAAGAATTGGGTTTTAAGATATTTTCTTATTATATATACTGGTAATTAATACCCTTGACGCGTGTAATTGAATAAAGAAAATGTAATTGCCCCAAAAAATAACAAAGGGGAAATTTTCTTAGAATTGTATTCTCCCAACTATTATAGTAGTAATTGTAAGTTGACAAGAAATGAGAATTTGTATACAGACATCAAGACGTAAACAAGACGTTCCGGTATAAATGAGGGCCTCGTCTTTGTCACTTCCAACAAGTCTATGAACAAAAATAAGCCTTTGGCTTATTACAGGAATTTTACGATAAATCTTTATATGGGATAATTAGTCCTCTAATGTTGCCATGACTACTGGAGTCACACCAGAAAACATGTATAATGTTGGTGGTGACGTCACCTCATTTTATATAACAGAACGTCTTGTTGTTTATATAGGGTAAAATAATAATAATAATTGAATATTTTCTTGGAATACAACATCGTGTAATACGTGGTGTGTAAAAAATCTACATTTGCCGATACTTGTGATGTAATAAATTTGCCATACTGGTGTTTAACGGTTTCGTTTTATACTGTCCAAAAATACTGTCCAAATATCGACAACCAGTAAAATTGAATTCCTCGAGGACCGAACAAAGTTCCCGTCTGATACAGGCCCTAACTATACTTCATGTAAGCTAACATAGGATATAACAAAGGTCGCCAAAACGAGGGCGACAATGGACGAGAGCCGAACGAGAGTTTTATTTCAACTCTCAACGACTACCGCTGGCGCACGAGCAAAGCAGCTGAGCCGTACCTGACAGCTAAAGTCATCTGCAGCCTGCCAAACGAGCGAAACCTCGGGTAGATTCGTATGACAATTTGAGAACGGAAGATCGAGCGCTCTGCTCTCGTCGAGATTCGATAAGAGTTGACGGTAAAACGAGAGCGAGAATAATGCAGTGTCATCAACTCTTCCCTTGCATGACCCTACGCGTTTCGAAATAGACGCCACCACGCGCAACGTACTTAACGACCCTAAGCGACGCGAAATTGACGCGCACTCGGCCGCATAATTGACGCGCATACGCGCCGACTAATTGACACCCCTACGCGTAACAAACTTGACGCCCCTACCCGCCGCATAATTAAGGCCCCTACGCGTCGCGTACTTGACACCACTTCGCGTCGCGTACTTGACGCCCCAACCCGCCGCATAATTGACAACCCTACGCGCCGCATACTTCACGCCCCTACTCGCCGCGCACTTCACGCCCCGACGCACCGCATAATTGACGCGCCTACGTGCCGCGTAACTAACGCCTCAACGCGCACGTAAATAACACCCCTACATAACGCCACTACGCGCCTCATAATTGACTACTGGATTATAATGGGGCGTTTGTAACCCAGTAACTACTGGATTGTAATGGGGCGTTTGTAATACAATCCAGTAACTACTGGGTTACAAACGCTCCATTACAATCCAGTAACTACTGGGTTACAAACGCCCCATTACAATCCAGTAATTACTGGGTTACAAACTCCCCATAACAATCCAGTAGTTACTGGATTACAAACTCTCCATTAAAATCCAGTAGTTACTGGGTTACAAACGCCCCATTACAATCCAGTAGTTATTGGGTTACAAACGCCCCATTACAATCCAGTAACTACTGGGTTACAAACGCCCCATTACAATCCAGTAACTACTGGGTTACAAACGCTCCATTATAATCCAGTAGTTACTGGGTTACAAACTCCCCATTAAAATCCAGTAGTTACTGGGTTACAAACTCCCATTACAATCCAGTAACTACTGGGTTACAAACTCCCCATTACAATCCAGTAGTTACTGGGTTTCAAACGCCCCATTACAATCCAGTAGTTACTGGGTTACAAACGCCCCATTACAATCCAGTAACTACTGGGTTACAAACGCCCCATTACAATCCAGTAGTTACTGGGTTACAAACGCCCCATTACAATCCAGTAAAACTACTGGGTTACAAACGCCCCATTACAATCCAGTAGTTACTGGGTTACAAACGCCCCATTACAATCCAGTAGTTACTGGGTTACAAACTCCCCATTACAATCCAGTAGTTACTGGGTTACAAACGCCCCATTGCAATCCAGTAGTTACTGGGTTACAAACGCCCCATTACAATCCAGTAACTACTGTGTTACAAACGCCCCATTACAATCCAGTAACTACTGGGTTACAAACGCTCCATTACAATCCAGTAACTACTGGGTTACAAACGCCCCATTACAATCCAGTAACTACTGGGTTACAAACGCCCTATTACAATCCAGTAATTACTGGGTTACAAACTCCCCATAACAATCCAGTAGTTACTGGGTTACAAACTCCCCATTAAAATCCAGTAGTTACTGGGTTACAAACGCCCTATTACAATCCAGTAGTTACTGGGTTACAAACGCCCCATTACAATCCAGTAACTACTGGGTTACAAACGCCCCATTACAATCCAGTAACTACTGGGTTACAAACGCCCCATTACAATCCAGTAGTTACTGGGTTACAAACGCCCCATTACAATCCAGTAGTTACTGGGTTACAAACGCCCCATTACAATCCAGTAGTTACTGGGTTACAAACGCTCCATTACAATCCAGTAACTACTGGATTACAAACTCCCCATTACAATCCAGTAGTTACTGGGTTACAAACGCCCCATTGCAATCCAGTAGTTACTGGGTTACAAACGCCCCATTACAATCCAGTAACTACTGTGTTACAAACGCCCCATTACAATCCAGTAACTACTGGGTTACAAACGCCCCATTACAATCCAGTAACTACTGGGTTACAAACGCCCTATTACAATCCAGTAGTTACTGGGTTACAAACGCTCCATTACAATCCAGTAACTACTGGATTACAAACTCCCATTACAATCCAGTAGTTACTGGGTTACAAACGCCCCATTGCAATCCAGTAGTTACTGGGTTACAAACGCCCCATTACAATCCAGTAACTACTGTGTTACAAACGCCCCATTACAATCCAGTAACTACTGGGTTACAAACGCCCCATTACAATCCAGTAACTACTGGGTTACAAACGCCCTATTACAATCCAGTAATTACTGGGTTACAAACTCCCCATAACAATCCAGTAGTTACTGGGTTACAAACTCCCCATTAAAATCCAGTAGTTACTGGGTTACAAACGCCCCATTACAATCCAGTAGTTACTGGGTTACAAACGCCCCATTACAATCCAGTAGTTACTGGGTTACAAACGCCCCATTACAATCCAGTAACTACTGGGTTACAAACGCCCCATTACAATCCAGTAGTTACTGGATTACAAACGCCCCATTATAATCCAGTAACTACTGGGTTACAAACGCCCCATTACAATCCAGTAATTACTGGGTTACAAACTCCCCATTACAATCCAGTAGTTACTGGGTTAAAAACGCCCCATTACAATCCAGTAGTTACTGGGTTACAAACGCCCCATTACAATCCAGTAGTTACTGGGTTAAAAACGCCCCATTACAATCCAGTAGTTACTGGGTTACAAACGCCCCATTACAATCCAGTAGTTACTGGGTTACAAACGCCCCATTACAATCCAGTAGTTACTGGGTTACAAACGCCCATTACAATCCAGTAGTTACTGGGTTACAAACGCCCCATTACAATCCAGTAACTACTGGGTTACAAACGCCCCATTACAATCCAGTAGTTACTGGGTTACAAACGCCCCATTACAATCCAGTAACTACTGGGTTACAAACGCCCCATTACAATCCAGTAATTACTGGGTTACAAACTCCCCATTACAATCCAGTAGTTACTGGGTTAAAAACGCCCCATTACAATCCAGTAGTTACTGGGTTACAAACGCCCCATTACAATCCAGTAGTTACTGGGTTAAAACGCCCCATTACAATCCAGTAGTTACTGGGTTACAAACGCCCCATTACAATCCAGTAGTTACTGGGTTACAAACGCCCCATTACAATCCAGTAGTTACTGGGTTACAAACGCCCCATTACAATCCAGTAACTACTGGGTTACAAACGCCCCATTACAATCCAGTAGTTACTGGGTTAAAAACGCCCATTACAATCCAGTAGTTACTGGGTTACAAACGCCCCATTACAATCCAGTAGTTACTGGGTTACAAACGCCCCATTACAATCCAGTAGTTACTGGGTTACAAACTCCCCATTACAATCCAGTAGTTACTGGGTTACAAACGCTCCATTACAATCCAGTAGTTACTGGGTTACAAACGCCCCATTATAATCCAGTAGTTACTGGGTTACAAACGCCCCATTACAATCCAGTAGTTACTGGTTACAAACGCCCCATTACAATCCAGTAGTTACTGGGTTACAAACGCCCCATTACAATCCAGTAGTTACTGGGTTACAAACGCCCCATTACAATCCAGTAGTTACTGGGTTACAAACGCTCCATTACAATCCAGTAGTTACTGGGTTACAAACGCCCCATTACAATCCAGTAGTTACTGGGTTACAAACGCCCCATTACAATCCAGTAGTTACTGGGTTACAAACGCCCCATTACAATCCAGTAGTTACTGGGTTACAAACGCCCCATTATAATCCAGTAGTCACTGAGTTACAACTGTACGATTTAATTGATGCGTCTACGCGCCTCGTATTTGACGCCCTTATACCCCGCGTAATTTATGCTCTTAGCTTCTCGTACATGAAGACGATCACATTGCTACTGAACTTCGCATACAGCGATTCTTGAAAGGTTGTCCAAAAGAGGCGTAACGCCGAAAGGTAATCGCCAAAATAATCCCCAAATTGCTAATTTGAATCGCAAAGGCTTTCGCGCCTTTCGGTCACTAGTATATATGAGGTCCCCCCCCCCCCCCCCCCCCCCTTAGCCTCGTAGTCGGACGTTCTTTGCACGCAATTTTCTGGTCCAATGAACGTCTGCGTGACTATGTGTAGCGTTATGCATCCCTTCAATCCATCAGGCAGTTTAAATATAATTTTGTGCTTTCAATTTTTCTAATGCCAATCCAAGGAGACCTTAACGAATCTTCCGAAATATAACAAAGTTTTAACAAGTAAAACAAGTTTTAACAAGTATAACAAGTTTTTTTACCCGAGTTTAAACACCTTTATTGACCACTCCCCATTTAAAACTACTATATCTATACTTTCACACATTGTAACAAACTTCTTTTGTTCATTACAGGATATATAGGATATATCAACAACAACAACAACAACATCTATTTGTACCAAAAAGTAGAAAGAGAAAATAATTACAATATTAATTCATTCATTGATCCCCTCTTGGATATATATGTTTCAATGACGTTAGATCTTTATAGATGCTATTAAATGAACGATTTTGAGCGGTGTTCAATTGAGTGTCGAAAGCAATCGCGAAATTGCTTCGGGCTCATCCTCGGAGACCCAGGGGCAGTTAGTGGGGACGAGGGGGAAACATTGGCAAAGAAAAGTAAAAGTCAGTGAACTTGAAAGTTACTTCTACTTTTCTTTGCAGATTTTTTCCCCTCCATCCCACTAACTAACTCAGGGTCTTCGAGGATGCTTCGGGCTCTACTTTTACGACACTCAATTGAGAACTGCTCTATATAAGATCTGCATCGATTTTGTTGAAATTTTTGCCATTGGCCCCACGATTCGAACAAAGATTCGTCACGCTTTAGTTGCTTAGCAACTTCATTAATTGAAAGCGCGCGCTCAGTCAATTAGGTCTTTGACCTTATTCCGATTAATTCGAGTAATATATAATCAAGTTCTGTATTAAAAATAGTTTTAACTAGTGTACTCTGATTGTGAAGACTGTAACAGTTCGTGTTTTTCCCGCAGTTTTAAAAAGGTTGAAAAAATGGCGCGAAACACAATGCTTCAGTGTTAAATATCTATAACAAAATCTATAACATCATTGTGATGATTGTTTTTTTAGCGCGCTCTATTTTGCACCAAATGGGAGCGCGAGCAGCTTAGGTGTCTAATAATAAAATTCGCGTGCAGTGTACTTCATTGGGTTCCTTCTTGTGACTGAATATTTCTTCTTTATATTCTCAAAACATTTTCAAAACTGACTTTTTCCTCAAATTTCTCGATAAAGATGATTTTAAATCAGTTGTTAGAAGGTTTCGCTTTCTCTAAATTTTGTTATAGATATGATTAATTGGTAACAGAACTTCGTGTCGTCCAATTCGGTCAGTAATTATATTCGTGATAAAAACAGTGATAAAAAATCACCGAATTGGACTCCACTCAGTCCTATTAATTTTATGCCTTAATATATTTATATAATTTGATTTCCGAAATAATGACAGTCTGAACATACGATACCATTTTACTGATCAAATTTGAGTAGTATTGCTACATTTGAGTGACGTAGCTGTGTTATAAACGGGCAACTACGTTGCCAGTTTTCGAATTTCTATATAAGATTTGTCTGTAAATTTTCTTGCGGACAAGATCAGGAATTGCCGGAGTTGTCGATGGAAAACCTGGAACAATTACACTGCTTCCAAGAATGGCTACATTTAAATCTCGAATTTGGTCAGTAAAATCTTTTAGGCGAGTATCAGTTTACAGACTGTCTGTCATTTCTGAAATCCGATTTTACGAACACTACATACTTGACATAGTCCCACACAAGCATTGTATTTTGCGTGTGTTTGCATCCTGATCAAAATGGCGGGAAAATCGCGGGAACCGGGTTACCGGTCTATTGTCTCTATTTGTTTGGATTACACAGGCACAAGTTTTGAAAATCAGATTCTCTACTTGAAGAATTGAGGCATGTCTTTGGGATCTCACTTCATTTATCCTTTTAAAATCTTCTTGCATATGACATCCCAGGAAAACTTCTCTACTGCTACAGCCCTCAGTTGAGCGGACACTTCACGTCGCTTGCTATGATCACCGAAACCATTGGGGTACAGAAACTTCAGAGCTCTCTCCACTTTATTTGGCAACTGCTCGACAATGTACGCACCATCTGCTACTCCATGTACGCCACCGGGACGTATCTCGACGCGCATGATACTTCCTAACTCGGGGTCTACCTCTTGGACGGCATTTATAACATCTGAGATGCCTGTGTGGTCATGGCACAGAGGCAAGACGCCGGAGGCCATGGCTTCCACTGAGACCATCCCAAAGGCTTCAAGGGCTTTGGCTGTCAGAACGCTGATGCTGCATAGAGGAAGAATCTCCTTCAATTGGGGGTGATCCAGTATGCCTGTCGTCATGACTCTCCCTGGGGAATCTGGCGGAAGTACTTCTCCGCTTCCTGTGGGAGATCCACGAAGTTCCCTGCCTCAGCATACGCCTTGAACGCTTCAAAACTTCCCTGAATCATTGCCGCTAGCATCCCCTCCAAGTGCTCGCGGTTGCCTCCAAACCCGATCAGCAACAGACGCGCCCTGGGAAATCGCTCGACGATTGTCCCAAAAGCCATCAACAACTCCCCGACTCCTTTGGTTTCTTGAAACTTGCCAAAAAAGCAAATGACGGGTTCATCTTCTTCAAGTGGAATCCAACGCTCGCAGAGGTCAGCATCGGCGGCGCGGAGGTCGTACGACGCTACAACGCTCTCAAGTGCCTTGTTCAGGTCACGCGTTGTGTGATCCGGAAGCTTTATGTTTGCTTCCCGTCTGCCACCGGGTTTTCTCTTGATAAAATCCTTCACACTTGCCAAAAACGCATCTTGCCTCTCGCTGATAGACCCACCCAGCTGGAAAACTTCAGGGTCCATACCCGGGGAAATAATAACGATCTTTTTCGCGATCTCTTCTTTCTCCGCCTCGAATGTTTCTTGCACGAAGCCCGCCATGTACTTCGCCCCAACGATCAGCCTGCGGCAGTTTTTGATCCCTTCCAAAGCGTAGGGTCTCAGCTCTTGACGATTTTTGACCGAGAAGATGATAGAGCTACCGTGTATTTTGACGTCGTAAGGAATCCCGGTGCCTTCCGTGGCGCGCTTAGTTATCACGGGACTCAGAATCGCGTGATTCGCGAGAATTCGATCGACACCTTGAGCGATCACCTTCTTCAATCCGTCTGCCGTGCCTTTGATGTTCGCTTCGATCTCGTCGATAGAACAGTTTACCATCGTCTTGACTTCGTACCCTTCGTACAGATCGTACCAGTAAACCAGTAGCAGCCCATTGATGTCCGGTACCACCACTCGAATGGTACCCGCTTTGGGGGCGGAAGACGGAATCTTGTCGGTCCCAACAATAAACTCATCGACAAAATCAAGGCGGTCGGCAAAGGGATCCTGGCAGATGACAGTCACGGCATGACCCTGCTGCTTCCATGATTTAGCAATGTTAGCCGTGTACACATTAGAACCGGTCCCACCGAGCAAATAACCATGTACTAACACCAAATGCATTTTCACTTTTGCTTCACAAGCACTGCGGAAATATCGTCTGTGATTGCGTGACTGATGTGCGTGCAGAATCTGAAATTGACACGTTGATAAAATATTTTGATATATTACATTTCTGCATTTATAATGCGTGCATGCCTCGGCACATAATATTGCAACCTCGTTCCCACGGTCTCTCGTCCACCTTTGTTTTAAAATATCGTGTAATTTTAATTGAATTTGCTGTATAACCGTTGGCTTTAAGTATTTACCGGTAATTTTACCACGAGAAACAGCGATATTAATGTACAAAAGGGATTTGCGGTCAGGTGTGAATTGCAAATATAGCGTGAGAAGACACAGTACACTAAAATCACGCACTAAAATCATGCTGAGTGTTTAACGAATCTTCAGAGTTTAATAGACCATCTCTATCCGGGATCTCTATATATACGGACTGCATGAATACACTGCAATATCTGTGCACTTTCATGTCTAAATTTCAAACCCAGAATTTGGTGTTTTTTAAGGCAGTGATTTTGGCCATATATATTTAATTTGTTTGCACACACGACTGCGGACAAATCGAAATTTGCATGTAATGTGGTAAATATGTTCGTTTTCTAAATTTCGTGCCAATGTAGCTGCAAAAACCCTTATCTTTTATCACGGGAGAAGGAGAATAATGCTTATTTTACTATTTTGATCGAAAAGCTTGATATCACGTCGGGTGCCCCTGCCACGTTCTCTCTATATATAGGCGAAAAAAGAAAGTCCTTTTTTCAGTCCAAAAAGAAACAAAACTATCTCACATGATCTTCGGCCGTACAATATAGAGATAAATATATAAAGTAAAAATAAACTGTCAAGGAAATAGGCAATCGGAAATTTGTTTATATAGAGGTCAGTTTTGTAGCTGTTTGCCCAGAGCTTACGCAAGTCGTATCCATTAACTCAAAATAATTAATTACTACATGGAGTCTCACAAAATACCAATTTCAAGTTGCGGATAAATCGTCTGATAAAACGAAGAGATATCGATACTATCAGTTGAATTTGCAGTTTTTTTTATCATATTTTTTCAAATCCTATCCGTTGGAGGAACCACACGACCCCCAACCCCCCTCCCCTCCCCACCTACACCCTACCCCCTGGTTGTTCAAAGGATGGATAACTCGGAGATCCTAAAATCCATATATATCCAGGATATTGAAATCAAATATGTTAAATCGTCTGTAAAGGAATGTATGATTTACTGACAAAAATTTCGCTGTCCGCATTTGAATTAATTCCTTAAAGAACTGGCTAAGTTCCCTCTGCATTAGATTCTCAGACGGTCCGAGTCGGACCGTCTGAGAATCAGGCTACCTCTGCATAAGCCCCCAAGAGAAATTTACGATGGTAAAATTTTCGCGATATTCCGTTAATCGCGTACAAAAACGGAGAATGGTAAAAAGTTTCCAGTGCAAAAAAAAGATCGTTTGATAATTTTTAAGGAGGGAAACACACGTCTCTTCAAAATAAAAGCTATAAAACTACAATAAACTAAAGCTTTAAAAATATTTTAAAAAATACAGAAAGCTATAAAAGCAATAAATTACAACAAAACCATAAAATATAGCAAATCTTTATCGACTGTCATCACATACTTCCACAACCCTAGCCCTTGATATTTGTGTTATGGCAAGCGAGTAATATTAACTTTCTCATGGTAGATTGAAGTTCCACTATAAAAGGGATGGCACTTTAATTTCAGGTGCGAAATGCAAATTTGTACTCTTGCAGTCGTGGCACATTGTGCAGCCAAGCGCCTGTAAACTAAACATCCTTCAAAGTCTCATCAAACCAAAATTTCCATTACACAAAAATGAAATATAACTTTCTAATGTTTTAACAGAACATTCTTAGCACAAATTAAACGCTTTTTATCAGTAAAGGTCGTAGAAAAATCGCAGGTTGTTTGTAAGCTGTTTTACGCTTTGGTGGTACAGTGGAACCAAGATTTCTCGAACCCTCGATTTCTCAAAAACCCCGAGGTTCGAGAAATCGGGATTACACTGTAGATTGATAACTATAGGCGTGAGACTGTCGCCTGGCCAGGCCCCTTTTATACCGGAACTTCTTGTTTAATTAACGGCCGTATATTTAGCTTTTGTAGAAAATTATATTTCCCCTCAAAATTCTAATATTCTATTTACTCCAACTTCTCCTACGGACTCTTTCAAATCAAGGCCATGTTGTCAGCTTTCACTGTTACGAGAGGGCGTGATTATCACTTTTCATTTCGTCGAATATCACTTTTGGTTTTAAAATGTTTTAAGTGATAATCAACGAAACGAACATGACCAGTCTGAATATATTCCTAAAATCAAATATAACCACACCAAACATATTCATTTCGTTTCATTTCGTTTCGTTTCGTTTCGTTTCGTTGAATATAACAAGCCTTACGAGAGGACTTACCGTATTTCAGTCCTGATGCTAAGTTACACATTATTTATATTCAGCAAAAACGGCCAGCCGGGTTAGTTCAGTTTAGTTGAAACAAAGCTGTACACTTGATACGTGGCTTCCATAAAAAACAAAAGGGTTCCACGGTTGTGAATATTTAAGTAGTTCTAATTCTTTTTGAGCTATTCACCTAGTACAATACATGAATGGTAAATGGTGTACATTAGTGTACAACGTCCCTTAAAAGATTGGTTTTGGTTCTACTGACATTCATTTTACATTTCGGTTTCAGACAAAATGGTACACATCCAGTAACTAAATCAACGAAAACCACATCTTTGCTAACTTCAAAATAAAGAGCATGGTTTTTCTTATGAATGTTTTCGAATATACGGTTGACTCACTCCAAGAACTGAGTCATAATAAAATCAAATAGTGTATCCAAATTAGTCCCAAAGAGATCAAACAAACAAAGCAAATTGTATTTCAGTGTTAGGTTCTGTAATGCGAGGTTAGACGTAGAAGGTGGAAGTGTTAGGACACGTACTCAGAAGAGAGGGCGAGAACGACTGCATGACCGCACTAGGGTGGTCGCCAGAAGGTCGAAGGGCAAGAGGAAGACCAAAGACGACTTGGAGAAGAAATGTGGAAAAACAACGGAACAAGGCAGGATGGGCGAGTTGGAATGTGGCCAAAGCGGCAGCACAGAACAGGGTGGGGAAGGCAGCTTAACGGCCTTTAGTATGCGCCTTCTGGCGCGGAGAGATTTAAGGAAGGAAAAGGTTTCACCAGTGGTCTATACCTAAGTTATAGACCTCTGGTTTCACAAAAAAATCGGACCAGAAATGACTTTGAAATGCTTTTGTACTTATTGGCTGAAAAACCATGTAAACATACTTGACATACAACAAACCTTGTTCTCAAAATGTATAATAAATAAACAAACTTGGATTACAATTAAAATCGAAATTAAAAACACAACCAACAACGTAGTACAACATTTCCAGCAAAATTTAATAATTTTAGTCAGTTAACAATTGAGAGGTCCATATTGGGAAAACATTAGTCCAGTTCTTTTTTTTTGCAAGTTTAGGCCGAGCCGAAAGTCTGGGATTTTATCCAAACAGACTCAAATTACTCAGGTGACAGGTTTTAAAATCTGTTTTTGTAGTTGATAAACTTTTGTCATGGGCTCCTGTTGATCGACCATAGTAACGTTTACGGTGATTTTAATTTCATTGGTCTAGAACCCCGTCTAGAACACGCGACTCAGAGGTGTACCACGTGACTAATTTTGACCAATGAATTGTAACTTAGCCGCTCGCTAGCAGCATGGTTCTTATATTCCCCAACCAAATCAAGCTAAAGAAACTTTGTGGGTCTTGATAACAACGTTTATTGACTTATTTAGATGTCGGTAAGAAAGTTTTTCAGACATTCCTCTGTGAAATCAATCATACACATTTAATTGGCGTTTATTTTGAAATATATTTTTTACAGAGCCGTACTGCGCGGTGCTAGAGAGCTATTATTAGAACCATCTCCAATGTTCCTAAAAAAATTGAGTCTCAGCACGTAACCAACATTGATTATATTAGGGGGCTGAGGATCATAACCAATGTTAGGAGCATATCACCCTGCCAATGTATTTTTGCGAGAGCTTCAAAATTGCGCAAAACCGCGCAAACTAGTGTTTGATATTTTTCAGTTTTCTGAGAATTGTTTTGATTGACAATTTTGTCACGTGACCACTTACTTTGACGTAAAAGGTTTTTCTAAGAAAAAACAGGTGCAAATTAATTAACAATTGATTAACAATTGCTCAATACCCCCTCTAAGCTATATATATGCAAATACCAACCCTATGTCACAGAGTGATGCTCCTGGTCCTCCTGGTGATGGACATTTGTCAATCAAGTTTTTCTTGGAAACACTTTAATTTCTCCGTATCCATGTATATATATACTCTTCGCGTCTTGATCAACAATTGCTCAATACCCCCTCTAAGCTACATGCATGCAAATATCAACCCCTCAGATCGAGTGACACTCCTGGGGATGGACATCTGTCAATCACGTTTTTCTTGGAAAACACTTTTATTTCTCCGTAACCATACACACTCGTCGCGTTTCAGGTCTAATCAGGTCTTTCCGGTTAGATCCTTTTAATACTTTGTGACTTGGTATCAAATATTTCCCCGTCCTCCTTCGACCGGGCTGAGGACCAGCTTGTAAAAATGGCATTTTTGAGCTGGTCGAGTACTAAAAGACAGGATTATTTCGTCTTGAAAGTAGGATTACTCTAACGGCAAAAGCGATCCAATAAATCGTTGGCTTCGAGGCCCTTTAAAGGAGAAATTTTCATTATAGTAGTTTCAAGGTCTTTCAAGTCCCCCAGCCATCATCTTTTCTTCTCAAAAACCCGCTCTTTGCGATTAAATTTGATTGGCTCGCTACAACCTCGATCCAGTTGCTTTCGTTTTGGTGCTCGGCCAAAAGGAAGTGCTCTTGTGACGCCTGACAGATTTTGTATATCTTCAGTATACGATTTCTTGGAAAGCTCGAAAGTCGACCAGTTCCCGGAATGAAATTCTGCTTTAAAACGATATGTTGTATTGTTTCGACGACTTTCGCCAGTCTACGTTTAACGTTGAGACGTGAAATGTTGAGAGACTTTATAAAGAATGGGTGTTAATGTTTGGGGAAGGCTCAAAGATGTATGCACCAAACGGACATGGCCATGGTCTTCTTCGACTTCCGCAATTAGGGACGGCAATGGTGCAGTCATTTTCGCTTCGACCAAAGAAGTCTTGAGGTTCGCTTATCGTCCTAACTTGAGCGTCAGGGTAAGCTGCCTTTTTTATTCTAACAACGAAAATAATGATGTGATGTTCATGATAATGTTCGAATATTCTAGTCGATGTTTCTTCACAACATAGTTTTAATGCAAAAATAACCCACAAATTCGTCAACCCACTTAAAAGCTGTAATGTGTACATATATCTGATTCGTGTTGAGGTTATTTCTCAGAATTTTAAAGTGTATTGACTTCAAAAAGCCGTATTCCACGACACTTTTCAAATCCGAAATTGTCCCTTGAATTGTGCGAGAGACATATAAAACGAATAATTATTTATAATTACAGTTTGAGTCTGTATCTGTGTGGTTTGAGGCTTTTATTTACAATATTTTTAGCTTCAGTTTGCGCTTTGTAGTATTATTTATTGATTAATGGAGGCGGGCAGAACACAATTCGTACGAAAACTTTTATTTTTCACGAAGATTTGTTTTGAAACATTAGTGACCATTAGTTTATCTGTATTTACTCAGATAACTTCAGTTCCTATTGGAATTAACTATCTTTCATTCCAAACTTAATCAGATTGATCTTTTTCTTATTGGGTTTCGAACAGTAAAACTACTTCTACTGCTTAGAAAAAACAAAACATAACATTCAGATACGACTCTTGCTTCTTATAATGCAAAGTACATATGGATCAGTCATTATGTTTTCATGTTTTAGTGTTGTTAACGTTTATTTTTGCAAACCCCAGGGTACGTTATTTAGTTTCATAACTTGAAACTTTGCTTGATAGATGAGTGATAAAATTTATTCTTGGAATAACACACAATCAAGCTTTTCTAGGAAAGGACTCTTTTGTGTTTAATTGAGTGAAAGGCGACGCTTGAGACAAAAAAAATGTTAGCAATGCTAATGAAAAGTGATCCCTTGTTGAAAATCAAGAAAGTGCTCCCCTCTTTGTAAGAGCTGCCTCTAAATGTGTTTTATTTTTCACTAACAAGCTAAGTGAATTCTAAGTTTTCTCAATCAACAACTCCATTAATGAAAATCAAATACTTCTTTTACCAAGATCTGCAAGATGTTAGCAGTCAATGACTTAAGTGAATAAGAGGTCATGCTATGATGGCCTTAAACAGAAAATTTCCATTAATTAATTCCCGGAAATGCAAATAATGAACATAATAGCCTTATTTTGGTTCCGAGAAATACTTAGAATAGAGCCATTAACAAATGGCCACCCCTGTATAGCTGATAGATACCATCTGCATACACATGCCTTAGAGGGGGTATTGAGCAAATGTTTGTCAAGAAAACACTGACTAGCTAATTATATACACCTGTTGTTTTCCTAGAAAAACCCTTAAGTGGTAGTCACATGACCAAGACATGTCAATCAAAAGAATGGTTGTTTGTTCTTTCCAATTCTTAGAAATCAAAGACAAAAATGTAAAAAAAGAGCTTCAGACTGAAAATAAATCATGGATTCTTGCCGTGATCTAACTTTAATTTTTTGTTGTATAAGGCTACGTTTGTATACCATACATTTACAGTATTATATACAGTATTGGAATTCATTTAAACAATAATGCATTTAATTTGAGCATTTGAAGAGTTGGATTGAATGTTACATTGTATATTACCCAGCAAAGAAAACTTAGCCTTCAAATTTTCATGTACATGTACCATGCAATCTTTGTTTTCATTACTTGCATTTCACACATGTATGGGGATGGAGATGTGGGTTCGCCTGTTAAGACTAGCATCCCTTCAGGTTGAATAGTACTCCTATACATGTATATGTAGTTATTTTATGCATAATATTCTTGATGGTCCACTGGTTTGAAACCAACTTTGCATTTTTTTATCCTGTTTTCTGGGAGCTAATTACTTTGTGTGTGAGGCGAGGTGACCTAATGGTTAGCGCATTGTACTCTGGATTGAGCAGTCCAGGTTTACTGGCCGGAGTTGTGTTCTTGCATGGGAAAAATACTTTTAAAACTCCCTCATGATTCGCCTCTCTCCACCCAGGAGACAGAGTATAAATGGGTACCATGCCAGTGAATTGTCAGCCAAGTGTAATCTGACAAAAATGTTAGGGGGTTACCTGCGATGGTCTAGCATCCCATCCAAGGGAGTAGCAATACTCCTATAGTAGCTATTATTATATGACATAGCATTTTAGAGTGCGAATACGCACAAAGACGAGAGCAGATATGAGACCGTATTACACGGGTCTCAGTCCCCCTGACCGCACGCTACGGAAAACTCTGTAGAAAGTCTATATTTTTGGAAAGAATTATGTCGTATAATAAACAATTTATTCAGCGGAAAGTTGTGTAATACGGCTGGGCATTTTTACTCGTCAGTGTTTATTTTTTCTCGCCTAAAGGCTCGAAAAAATAAAAACTGACTCGTAAAAATACCCAGCTGTATTACACAACTTTCCGCTGAATAACCTCTATATAATACATTTGTAGCTTCATGCTATGGAAACTGGAGATAAGCGCCAGCCTGATAAGCCACTAGGCTTGTAAGACAGACTTTAACCTTTTTATTACTTAGTTTGTAAATGTGTTGTGATGTCAATACTTACAGGATGTCTGCACTGAAGCGGCTTTGAAAGTCAACATTTCTCCAGTTGCACTGGATTTTTTCACCTTGGTTTCTGAAGATGGTGGTCGTTTTCTTAACCCAAACAAGGTGCTCAGTGAGGTGGAGTGCAGTCAAGTATACTTATTCAAACTGTGCATTAAAGCTTGCCATGGCTTGGAGCTCAGAGACTTTGATCGACAAGCATTTGAATATTACTTCCATCAGGTACGTGTCTCGTGATTGTATAACCAGGGTTTAGCTTGGTTTCTGCCTATTAGAGGTGGCGAATGGTCTTTCAAATTTCACGGGTCTCGCAGTCTCGTTTTTTTGAGCAGTTTTGTACGTCTCGCAGTCTCAAATTTTTTGCGAAGCCTTCTCAGAGTCTCTATTCATGGTCTCGCAATTGAAAAAGTCTCGGGCTCGCAGAGAAAATCGCTAGTCTTGCCGTCTCGCAAAGTCTCAAATTTACCATATATTCACCACCCCTCCTATTCTGGTCTGTTGTAATGGTTAGCGAGTTGGACTCTGGATTGAGCCGTCTGGATTCAAGCGCTGGCCCGGGTCACTGTGTTGTGTTCTTGGGACAGTGCCTCTCTCCACCCAGGGGTATAAATGGGTACCAGCGACAAAATGCTAGTGGGTAACCTGTGATGGACTTTCTTCCCATCCAGGGGAAGTAGCAATACTCCTAGTCGGCTTCATGCTACACAAACTGGAATAAGCTCTGTCATTGTGGGCCAGTTTGGTCCCAGTGCGGCTTTACCTTATGCATCACAGGGTGCGAAAAGAAGTTATTATTTTAAAATGATGATGATAAATATTGTTTTTGAATTGCTTTCCTGTCATTCCAGTGTCGTCAAGACTTCTTGTCAGGAGAAATAGGTGAATTCAACTCTGCGAACCAAAAAGATCTTGCAGAAGTGATCATTTATGAAATCATCTACCAGGCAAGAAAACAAGGGGTACCCTCCAAAGATGTCATTGACAATCCGTAAGTACTTTTGATTAATAAGTTGATTAGTCTTTATTTAAAGATAGCATTTAGCTGGACAGTATTTTACACAAGGATATAAATATTAGTAAGACAGTGTAAATTGAAATGAAATACCATAAAAGCTCTATTTAGCCCCCCCCCCCTTCTCTATTAAGCCCCCCTATCTAATAAGCCCCCCTTTAGAAGTCAGATTTTGTAATAAGCCCTCCCTCTCTATTAAGCCCCCCCCCCCCTTTCGTCAGACTAATGTAATAATGTCTTTAAATAAATATTTTCTGTTGTTTCAGTCACTTTGTATGGAAACATGGTCAGTTAATTTCCAGAACTATCGCTGAGTTAGGGTATAAATGACATTGCATTAATGTAAGACGGTCATACATAACCCATTTCTTTTTCTATTTAGTTTGTGGTGTAATAGTAAAGTTTGAAAAACGAATGCTAATTTTCTCAAAAATTTATGATTTGAAATAAGCCCCCCCTCTAATAAGCCCCCCCTTCTTGAGGCCTGAAATTAATAGAGCTTTTACGGTAAATCTGATGTTGCAGCAACTGTTATACAGTCATTGTAACACAGTTGTAATTTGTTATTATACTGTAAACCTCGCTATCTCAAACTGTATTTCATTTCCCTTGAGCGTTCAAGATAGTTGGATTCAACTTTACTGTAATATCATGTTCGGTTTGTTTCTTTACATTGATTGTCGATGACTAATAAATATCTGAAGTGCTTTGAAAGATAGAAAACTGTCTTATATATATAATAAGTTGTGGACTAGAAAGCCCTTCTCAAGCTCCCTCAGGACTGACGATTTACCATGTTGTGATAATTTACAGGGTCCGTTATCGCATTAAGAAGCTTTTTCACAGAGGGATATTTACAGACTACCCTCCAGAAGAAACAAAAGCATTTCTGAAAGTATATGTAACTGAATATGAGATTTACAAAGATGATCAGATCAAATCACACTACATCAGTACCTTGGAAAGAGCTGAAGACTTCTTTGTGCACACATTATCGTTTGAAAAGGTTTGTATTGCATGATCCTTATCAACAGCTCAAACACAGCATGTATATATTTTAATTTGCTTCTTTCAATAATTATTAACTAGAGAAGTTTATACAGTCGAACCTCTACTAACGGCCACCTCTCCACAACGGCCAGTATTTTTCGCCCCAACCGTACACTGATGCATACACTCTACTCTAATTGAAACCTCCCTACAACGGCCACCTCTCTACAACGGACAGTTATTTCGGCCCCAAGGTGGCCGTTGTAGAGAGGTTCGACTGTAATTCAATGGGTTCAAAAAGCTAGGTCACATCTGTGAGTTCTGATTGGTGTATAGTCGAAGCTCTCTGAGCGGACACTCTCGTAGCGAACAGCTCTACTTTATATAATACGGCCGCCTTGAATAAACCCTGTTTGAACTCTAGCTCATACAAACTCTGTATTTACACATTATATTCCCGTAAGTGGCCAGCTCCAGTTGTTGCAGACACGTTTTCTGCTTCCCATGGGTGTCCGCTTACAGAAGCTTCAACTGTATTTCGATCCATTTTGTTTGTTTCTTCTTTTTGGTCTGTTGGTTGTTGTTGTTGTAATTATGATTGACAGCTGTGTAAAACGCAATCATAAGTTGAGTTTTGAACTTCAGAGTTTGTGTGTTATTGAAATCGTAGTAATTGTGTAATGTAAACCTACACTACACTTTGCATTACCCAATGTCAAGGAAACATTTTAAAGGTTTGGCGCACTCTTTGTTGTCGTCCATGTTGTCCATCCCGATACGAGAACATACAGAGTATTGTTCTGACTATTCTCACTGCTTAGAAAGCCACGAAACTAGCCTGCGGGCAATGCTAACATGCTCCCAACACCCCAGTGAATATAGCCTAACGACCCTCAAGTCCCCAGGGGCCTCGCTTGTATATTTAAGGGCATTAATTCAGGTCTTCTACGTCTTTCGCCAAGTTACGCGGTCGTAAGTTATATCCAGTTTTTTACCCACCCACCTCCCCTTCGGCGACGTCTTACTATCTCGCATATCTCTGTCGTGTTAACCGCTAACCTCTGCCCAGGCTAAATCTTCCCTCCCATATCTTAGCCTTGCCTGGGCAGTTAGTGGCTTTGTAGCAGTGAGAATGTTTTACTATATGGTAAAGAGTTAGTGGGCTCGTCTCTCAAGCCAGACCCTGCACTGGTTCTATTCTCACCAGTGTCGACTCTGAGCTCTTTTTCTTTTTTCTTTATGACGATCCTTTTTTTTTACATTTTTCCATGTCAAATCTTTTTCTACTAGATTTACTTTATTGAGCATGAGCAGATGGGCAGCCAAAGAAGATTTGATGTTCTTATCAGTGCCGAATTTGGTATCAAGAAGAGGAGAAAAGACATAAACAACAGTGTACATGTAAGTTTCATATTAACAAGATCAACATCGTGTACATGCATGTACATAATAATTGTTCCAAAAGTATATTTAGCATTATCCATTCTTTTAAGAGCCATATTTAATAAGTTAATGGTACATTCGCAGCTAACTGCAAACATTTTTTTTGCCCGTGGGGGCTTATTTTAGGGAGTGCTTATTTTTGGAAGTTTATAGAAGGGTTATTTTTAGCTGATCTAAATCCATATTTAGCCATGATGGTGTGCTGACTGGATGCCCGTCGGTTTGCTTTTAAATTTACTTTCGGTGTTTACTTGGCTGACATGCCCACAGGGTACCCAATGTTTTAAATCCTGGCTACACCTCCCACCATACATGTATGTGGACACCTCCCATAACTGGACACCTCTGATATGCTGACACCTCCCACAAGTAGAATCTAAATCTAAATCTAAATTGTTAATCCACAAAGGGGCTAGCCCATCACTGCAGATGTGCGGTGCGAGTGCAATATACATGTTAAATTAATCGTGCTAATACAGATGCTGAATAAAATATGATACGATGATCATATAACTTAAGCGTGCTCTGGTGCAAGTGCTCAAACATTAAAAATCATATAATTACTCTAGATTAATAAAATGCGCTTTAATAGCTGCTTTGAAGGTCCCTATAGAGGCCTGGTCAATCACGGAGGCCGGTATTTGGTTCCAGTCAGCTATTGTTCTTGCTAAGAAACTGTTCTTGTATGTGTTACTATTACTACTAAGTGAAATGAATTTCTTAGGATGGTATTGCCTTGTCTGCCGTTCTTTTGGATTTAAATAGGGCGGGAGGTCTAAGAATATCTGTCCATTCATAGTTTCTCCTATTAGCTCACACACAGACAGACAGACAGACAGACAGTTTATTTCAACATGGAATTTCTTCAATTACATGGAATTGACTTCCAAGAATGCCGTGCTAATAAACCTAATAATCCTCCCATAACTGGACACTTCAATTATATTGACAACTCGCACAACTGGATATCTCCAATAACTGGACATCTCCCATAACTGGACACCTCCCATAAGCAGACACCTCCCATTAGTGGACACCATAAGTGGAGGACCCTGCGAACAGTCCTTCCTCTACTAATGGACACCTCCCACCATATGTGGACACCTCCCATAACTGGACACCTCCCACCATATGTGGACACCTCCCATAAGCAGACACCTCCCACAACTGGACACCTCCCATAACTGGACACCTTCCTTAAGTTGACACCTAGCATAACTGGACACTTATTTTAACTGGACACCTCCAATTACTGGACACCCACCTGACTGGATGCCTCCCCCTAACTTCACACCTCCCATTGGCAGACAGCTCCCATAACTGGACAGCTCCCATAACTGGATACCTCCCATTAGCAGACACCTCCCACAAGTAGACACCTCCCATAAGCAGCCATAAATGGATACCTCCCATAAGCATTATAAAGCTTCTGACAAATGGTGGCATTAATTTTAGGTTTTAATTCATTTATCTTTCATTTTGATTTTAGCTTCCTGAGGTTATTGTGGAAAAGTTCTCTGAAGTAGAAGCGTTAGAGTTTGACCATATGAGGAACCTAGTCACAATCTTCAGGACAAATTTCAGACCAGAGGTACCGTAGGCATGGTGGAAATGTCTGCACAGTGCTTTTTTAGATCATTAGACTAGTGTACATGTATCTTATTTTCAGATCAAGAGTTCTAGGTTTGAGACTTGTCCAGGGTCCTTGTGTTGTGTTCTTGGGCAAGACACAGTGCCCTCACAGTGCCTCTCTCCACCCAGGCGTATAATTGGTTTTGACAAATTGTTAGGGTAATCTAACAAAATACTGGGGGCATTTGACTTGTCGTCAATGGTTGCATTAGACTAGCATATCATCCAGGGTTAGCAATGCAACTAGTCACTTCATGCTACAGAAACTGTAGTTAAGCGCCAGCAATGATGAGTCATTTGACTCTTCTGATACCTCGGATCAGAACAGACTTAACCTTGTTGCCCATAATTTTTGTGGCAGATACATGTAGGTCATATGACCCCTACCTGCAACTAGCCTTTGTGTATAAAACTCTATCCATGGGGTTCACATTATGGGTCTATGTTAATGGATTTGCAGACACTGACAGCCAGTTCTACACAAGAGGCATATTCCCTTATCACCCTGATTGAAGGATATTACAGACTAATGGTAAACCAGTACAAGAAACTTCTGAGAGGTAGGTATAGCTGCTAAAGAATGGAATACACATAGCTCTGGCTAAAGAGCAGAGAGCTTAGTTAATACAATTACAGTCCAGAAATCATCCTAAATGCTATCAAAATAGGATCCCCCCCCCCCCCTTCCCCCCAAACAATGTTGAAGCAACCATGCAGGCACAGATGACAACATTGTTAAGGGAGGAGGGGGGATCGAAGGGCAGTGAAGACAGAAAAGTATCAAGTCTTGAATTGTAGTTTAAATCAAGGCGTGATGCTTTGCTGCCCCTTTCCTCTCCTCTCCAAAAAAACTGACAGCCCAGAGAACAGTCCAACTTGAAGAGCATGTCGCCAGCATTATCTGGTTCCAGAAAATGTCCATACCCACCCCAAAGAAGATCATTGTGAATTCCGAAGGGCAGGGGGATCTCAAAAGCCAAATTTTTTAAAGGAAAGTATGAAGCTAAACTGGAATTTCCAGGGTGGTGGGAGGGAGGGGGGGGGGGGGGAGGGGGTATGAACATGTTCTGTAACCACACATTTTATACAACCTATTCTGCATGAATCACCATGCTCACTTTTTAAAAATTTATATTAGGAATTAAGAATTTTACTTACCCATGTTAGTTGTTGTGTTTGTCTCTTGTCAGGTCCAAAGAGCACACTGTCAGGTGTCTTACAATGTCATGGACCTATCTCGTAAGTGTGTTGATGATTTTCAAAGCAGACATTTTGCTGAGATAACAAGAAGCATAAATCTTCCTTGCCAATGATTATGTAAGACTATGTGCCTAGTGGTTAGTGCGTTGGACTCTGGATTGAGTGGTCTGGGTCATTGTGTTGTGTTCTTGGGAAATATGGAATATAAATAGGTGTTGGCATTAAAATGCTGGGAGATGACCTAGCATCCCATCCAGGGGAGTAGCAATACTCCTGGTCGCTTCATGTTACAGAAACCAGGATAAACGCAGGCAGTTGGGCTCGTGAAGATTTTACCTTTACCTACACTGTACTGGCAATGGATTAGCATCCTATCCAGGGGACCAGAGTAGCGATACTCCTAGTTACTTCATGCTATGGAAACTGGAGTTAAGCACCGGCCTGATAAGCCACTAGGCTTGTAGACAGACTTTAACCTTTTTTTAATGATTATGTACTAAATTTATCATTCACATGATTTTGTCCCCACAGGCGTGTCAAGGCTGAAAATTTCTTAAGCAAAGAATGCAGAGAAGATGGTTCCTTCTTACTACGAAGGACACGGAGTGACCACTCTAACCATGTTCTGTCGGTGTATGTGGGAGGGAAAGTAATGCACTATGTTATTACAAAGGACACCGATGTTTCGCCTGCGATGTTTCACCTGGAAAGTGACCCAAAGAAAGGATTTTCAGACTTGTCGGGTCTGATTGAACATTACAGGCTGTCAGCGGTAAAATGAATCATTTTTAGTAATATTAGTCATTCATGTGTGTGTGTGTGTGTGTGGGAGGTGCAGCAGCCTAAATGCTAATGTTTAGCGTGTTGGACTCTGGATAGAGTGGTCTGGGTTCGATCTTTTAGATCGTTTAGATCTTTTGGATTGCTTGGATCAAACTACATGTATCCAAAACATCCAAAAGACCCAAAAGATCCCAAAAGACCCAAAGACCCAAATGATCCAAACGATCCAAACGATCCAAACGATCCAAAAGACCCAAATGATCCAAACAATCGAAACGATCCAAATAAGGCAAACGATCCAAACGATCCAAAAGTTACAAACGATCCAAACTATCCAAAAGATCAAAACGATCCAAAAGATACAAATGATCCAAACGATCCAAAAGACCCAAACGAACCAAACTATCCAAAAGATCCAAACGATCCAAACTATCCAAAAGATACAAACGATCCAAACGATACAAATGATCCAAATGACCCAAAAGATGCAAATGATCCAAACGATCCAAAAGACCCAAACGAACCAAATGATCCAAAAGATCCAAACGATCCAAAAGATCCAAGCGATCCAAATGATGCAAACGATCCAAATGATCCAAACGACCCAAAAGACCCAAACAAACCAAATGATCCAAAAGACCCAAAAGATCCAAATGATCCAAAAGACCAAAAGACCCAAATGATCCAAACGATCCAAATGATCCAAATGATCCAAACGACCCAAAAGACCCAAACGAACCAAATGATCCAAAGACCCAAAAGATCCAAATGATCCAAACGATCCAAAAAACCCAAACGAACCAAATGATCCAAAAGATCCAAATGATCCAAACGATCCAAAAGATCCAAGCGATCCAAATGATGCAAACGATCCAAATGATCCAAACAACCCAAAGACCCAACGAACCAAATGATCCAAAAGACCCAAAAGATCCAAATGATCCAAAAGACCCAAAAGATCCAAATGATCCAAACGATCCAAATGATCCAAATGATCCAAACGACCCAAAAGACCCAAACGAACCAAATGATCCAAAAGACCCAAAAGATCCAAATGATCCAAACGATCCAAAAGATCCAAGCGATCCAAACGATCTAAACGACCCAAACGATCCAAACTATCCAATAGTTGTAAAGTATCCAATACGATCTAAAAGATGTAAGGGAATGAAGAGCTTGGGGTATTGTTTAGATGTGACATCGCCCATGACTTGGTATATGGTTGCTAACATGCTACAGCAGCTGGGATAAGCTCTGGCGGCCACTTTGGCCTGATCGCAGAATTTTCATTCAGTCATTTACATGTATGTATTAATGATTTAATGTATCAAAATCCAGGGGAAAAAGAGAAACCAGTGTCATTTGATGGGTAGAAATGCTTACAACCCAAAGTGGAAATATTGAAAAAAAAAAAAGTATTACTGACATGTATTTTGTATTTAATACCAGGATGGACTCCATGTGTGCTTGAAACAGATACTCCGACCAAAAACAGAAGGTAATAACAATTATCAAGAAGTTAACAATTATGAAGTTGGAGTAACCAGCTTTCCATGTTGATTCCTTATCACAAAATTAGAAAGATGTAAACAACCAAATAATCAGGTTTCTCATTTAGGATACATCAGTGGTGTTTTTGAAAGCTCCAGTGGATTTACCAGCGCTTTTGTATAACACTAGCTCACATACGAGCATCGCCATTACTGTTGAGCTTGCATCCGTCGCAATCTGTGCTCAAACTAAACCATCTGAATCACTGTTTGGCCTGATCATGCAGCTAATGTGGCATCTCCCTAGGTAGTTCTTTTAAAATGTGAACTCTTTGCAACCAGATGATCAATTGTGTTATGTGAATTAATAAATCAAAATTACTACCCTGTTTTGGGGCAATAATATCACTCACTAGCTATAGCAGTTGTTTTATTCACACACCACTCTTGGGAGTCAAAACTAGGTACATCCAGGCCAGTTACAGCTAAATAACAAGTTCAACTTTTTTTAGGTTTTGCTGCATTGCTGGACCGCCAGGTTTTGACACCTGCAATACCAGAAGTTCACCTGGTTGATGTCACTAACCAAATTGACGATTTGATATTCGAGGAAAATTCATTGTCACCATGGGTAAGACATTACAACCAGTAAAAGAAATACTGTAAAATCCCTATTATGTCCTCCCTCCCCCTCCCTCCAAATGCAGTGCTCCAGATAAGAGAGGGGTCTCAGTTCAAAAACCCGACTACTTTACCTGACAAATAATGGAAAACGTGTGATTTGGTGAGGCCAATATGTATAGTATTGACCCGTTGCATTAACACCTTACATGTAGCTTCAAGACGTATCTGGAACCCTGCAAATATGGCAACCCAACCCAAGCCACTTTCTTAACAGGGAAACATTGGTTGTACAGTGCTTTGAGTTGTGGGATTAGAGATAACTTGACATCTGCCCTACCCCTCTCTTTTAAGTACCCCCCCTGCAGGGGGCTTAAGGGAGCTTTGCTAAAGAAACGATGACGATGTGAAAATTCTGCAGACGTCCAAAGTAGGCCCTGGGTGACTTGTTGAAAAGCCTTCTTGCTGGGCCTATTTTCAAGGGGAGGTGGGGGTATTTATGATCGGAGCGAATTTGCATCCTGGAAAGGGCTGGGTTTATATAAATTTGGATGGCATTTAGCATCTGAAACATTCCAATGAAGGTGGTTATAAGATTAACCATAACTACCAACCTAACAAATTCCAAATACAGGAGATTAGCCAAATCAACTCAAAATGACTTCTATCCCAGTAAATCACAAAGCAAACACACACACACACACACACACACAACCAAACCCATTCCTCCTGGCCCCAACAAGGCATATCCCAAGACTAAACATTTCAACTTTGGAACATCTTATAGGGCGAGTTTGGTGAAGTGAAGAAGGGTTCCTGGTCTTGTGCCACTGCTGAAGAACTGGTGTTGATCGTGTCAAGGGCATTGATGAAGCCCATTGGAAGGGATGTAAGTTATTTTAATTAACAAGTTGTTGTTGGTTGTTTATTTGTTTGAAGCAGGTTAGTAGTGGCAGCAAACTGATGTGGACCTGTTAATGAACAGCACACTCATATACATAAATATAGAGGCCTGGCCGCGACACCGGGAACTTTGTGCCCTACTCTTTTGAACAGTGTTGTGGGTTCTTTTAGCCCTCTTCGAATTATCATGTAAGGATGAAAGGAGGCTAGGCCAAGTTGGCTATGACCTGATCATGCATCTAAACTGAGACAAAGTGTTCAACACAGCTAAAATGATCTTATCTTGCCTGTCTCCTTTACTTGATTGTTTGCCTTGAAGGTTATGAAATGCAGAGAACACTCCCATACAGTTAATGATTGCACATGGAGATATGGAGTTTTCTGGCTTTTAGGTTCTTTTTTGTCCGTGAAACATTAATGACCATCTTGCTTTGGTGGTTTTCAATTCTGTATCATCACATTTCAATAGTGTTGCTAGTCAAAGCCAGAAAGCAAGTATTCCCGCCAGAAGTCTAATGCAAATCGATACAAATTAAACATATCCTGATTTATCAGTTTGTCATTTCAATGGGAGATGCGATGGCCTAATGGTTAAGGCGTTGGACTCCAGATTGAGCGATCCGGGTTTGAGCGCTAGCCTGGGTCATTGTGTTGTGATCTTGAGCGAGACACTTTACTCTTGCAGACTAGTACACTTGACAAGAATGCCGGTGGGTAATTAGTAGCGATACTCCAAGTCGCTTCACGCTATAGAAAACTGGAGTTAAGGGCTGGCTTGATAAGCCACCTAGGCTTATAGTCAAGACTTTTTTCAACCATTCCCTCCTCTTTATGTAATAGACAATCAGGAACTTCAAGGAAGCTATGGGTACCTTTTTGGAACTTCACAATCCTTATCTGACGCAGTTCTATGGCATTACTCAGACTGAAAAAGCCTTGATCTTTGTGTTTGAGTTTGCAGCAGAAGGTCCTCTAGATCGTTACATTGCGAATGAAAGGTAACATTCAGATATACAATGCTGTGTTCCCTTCCTTAAACTCTAAGGGCTGATTATTTCAAGTAAGACCTGAATTCATGGTGGAATTGGGGTTTGTCACTCGCATGTGAGCTAACATTATACGAAAGTGCTCAAAATAAATAAATATGACAAAATGCCACTGGTCTCACTAAGGGTTACACTTAGCTGTACAATATAAGGCCAAACGGCGATTCGGATGGTTTAGTTTGAGTGCAGATTACGAGGGATTGACAACACACTCGAAACTCGGGGCTCTCTAACCATGATTAGGCAACGCTAAAATGTATTATTACAACGTGGATGAACTGCAGTTTACGTAGACTGTGTTTAGACTTGGTGAACAAGTGTGGCTGTTTGTTTATACTGGTTTCGACCACGGCTTCATAACACTGTCCAAACTTCTTTTAAATTGGATAGTCAACCCTAAAGGTTATAATATTATGCAAACGAGAGCTGAGCTAATAAATTATGCCAACTTTGTTGTTGTTGTTGTAGTAAAAAGGAAGGTGGAATTACCAAAGGCAGGGTCGTATCTTATGCTGCACAGATTGCAGAGGGAATGATGTTCCTGCACAGTAAGGTAAATTATCAAAAACGTAATAATTCATCAAGTTATAACTGTAACTTTGTCTTGCATGTATTTCTTCTTTTAGATTAAAAACGATAGCCACAATAGCCAGGAAAACTTAGTTAAATTTTATTGCTGGTTTTGATTCTCAGAACTGTGTTCATGGTCGCCTGAGAGCACACAATGTGCTCGTCGCCTATGAAGAATGTGTTAAGATCAGTGATTATGGTCTCTTACACCTTGTGAAGAATGGACAGAGCTTCTTCCATACATCTAATCGAGGATACGGGTGAGTAACAGTCTGGTTGCATCTAACTACAGTCGAACCTCCTTTAACGGCCACTTCTCTACAACAGCCAGGATTTTTGTCCTGATCGTGCGCCGATGCATACACTTCACTATTGAAACCTCCCTATAACGGCCTCCTCTCTACAATGACCAGGAGTTTTTTATCCAGACCGTGCGCTAATCCATACACTTTACTCTTATTGAAACCTCCTTATAACGGCCACTTCTCTACAACGTTGGCCGTTGTAGAGAGGTTAAACTGTATGCCTTAAAATAACAATTGACTCTGAAGATGACGTTTGCTCGTGTTGTCGAAATGTTAGTCATCAATGCCTAACCAGAGCCGTGAACACACTAGTTGAACTACTGACACTGCTGGGTTCAAACCATTATAGGCTATAAAAGTCAGGTATATAGTTCACGAAAATGAAATTCTGGACGGAATTCCAATGTTTGTTATATGCACGTGAATTTTCAATGTATTTTTCAGTCCAGACCAAAACATATACAGTCAACTCTCTCTAAGACGGACACCATCGGGACCGGCACCAACTGTCCATCTTAGAGAGGTGTCCGGCTTATAGAGAGTTTATATACAGTAAAATGACTGAAAAAAGGCGTACAGGGACCAATGCCACGTGTCCGTCTTACAGAGGTGTTCGTTAAGAGAGAGTTGACTGTATTCATTGGAAGGGGGAGTATATTTTATTGCAGTCCGATCAATATCTTTAATTCAGAAGTGCATGGCTGGTACCACAAGATGTCTTCGTTATATCAGGGTTGCAGCATACTAAAGTTGAAATATTTCAATTAATCCAACATGACTAGCTACTGCTGGTACTCGCCTGAGTCTCTGCACGTTGGTGCATTCACCATGGAGAGTGACGTCTGGTCATTTGGAGTGACACTCTGGGAAATGTTTGCTATGAAAAAGCCTTTCCACTGCTCTTTCCCAGACCACGTGTTGACAGATAATCAGGTAATTATTTGTGTTGGTCATCTATTTAAGTTTTTTGTATTTTATCCATACGACATAGCATTTTAGAGGGCGAATACGCACCAAAACGAGTGCAAATATGTAGTCAGCGTAGTTTTAGACCATTGTTTGTACTGTTGAATAATTGTTTTATAATATACAAATCACAGTGAAAATGTCGAATTTCTCCGAGGAAAATAGAAAAAAACGAAAATGTTCTGCCATTTTTTGCCCGAGACAAAAAAATTGAACTTCGCGGCATTTCCAAATAAGGTAGAGAGGGTATATTGCCTCTGAGACCATGAGTAGGGAACCAATCAAATTGCATTATCCTATGGCTAGTATATTATAACAACATATAGCCCTATGTGTATTCATCTTTCTGGTGCACAGCTCTATAAACTTGTCTTGAGTAGTTAGTTGCGGTGTACACTCAGACGTTCCCAGTACTAGTTACCATTGTTTTACAGTGGTTTCACATGTATTAGAATTACAGCGAATTGGTGGTTGACCTGCAGCGAGTAGGAGGAAAGGGTTTTGTGCTTTACGATTGTTCAACAAATTAGGGCGGTTTTCAATTGAGTGTCGAAAGTAATCCGGAATTGCTTTGGTTTTGCTTTACTGCGCTCTGTGATTGGTTTAAAGAATACGCGCCACCTGCCCAACCAATCAGGTACAAAACCAGTACCAATCACGACTTGGTCGGACGCGGTTTCCCGCGCTTGGCGCCGGTTATGAGTATTTGCTTCGAGTTCTCATTGGTTCATTGTGTTGTTTACGTTTGTTGTGATTGGCCATTGTAATTGCTTTGGTTTTGGTTTCAAGACACTCAATTGAAAACAGCTCTAAAACACGGAGCCTGGTTCTGTGACTTGTCTGTTCCATTCCTCTGCTGCTCACCCAATCTCCAACCCCATCAGCAATGATTATCATGAGTAATCATTCAAATTATTTCTTCATCAGGTTATGAGCAGGTATTTGAAAGGGCAGTATCTCAATCCAGACAGGTTAGTGAAGCCATTATCAGTAGAAGACATTTTAAATGACTTCTTTACTTAGAAATATTATGTTATTGAACTAGCTAGGTGTGAGGGCCATATTGGGTATTGTTGGTCGAGGTCTTTTTTTGGACTTTGGACTTTTTTGGACTTTGAACCAGCCATTTTGTTAGTGTTTAACTTTGATAAAGAAAAAGGCATCCATGCACTCACAAATTCTATATTTTTTCTTGTTTATAAAAGAGGTAGCACTTCATTCACTTACTGGTTGTACATAGCAACGTCGAAAGCCCTCATTATACCAATAATGATTTTAACCTTACTTTACAGACCAAACTGCCCAGCTAATGTTGGAAATCTGATCAGAAGATGTTGTGCTCCTGAACCAAAGGTTCGCTTGTTGGTGTTGTTTGTTTGTGTTGTTGTTGTTGTTGTTGTTGTTTGTGTTGTTGTGTTGTTGTTGTTGTTGTTGTTTTGTTGTTGTTGTTGTTGTTGATGTTGTTGTTGTTGTAATAATAATAAACACAGTCGTTCTTATCTTGTGTAATAATGGCAGGGCTGCAAATAATTTTGTTTTCTTGAAAGGACATGTGTCCGACTAAGTCACTTTTGGTCGGACAAAACAAAAATGAGGTCGGCCATCATACAGTACTGCTTGATAAGTGAACCTGCTAATCTAACGCATTGTCAATGCAGAGTAAACTGTAGTTTGTGTTTAGAACAAAATGCGGTATAACGCGTTAGCATTTGCGTTGGAAGGCAAACAAAATTGTCCAGACATTATGTCCGACCACAGTTGGGATTTCATCAGACATTGGCAAATTTTGGTCGGCCATTGTCCGATGACCGACTGTTATTTGCAGTCCTGTAATGTAACTCACTAAGTTTACACTATAACTGAGGTGTTTGCAATATAATTTAAACGAAACTAGGAAAACTGAATTTTTCTACATCTACCAGTGGGAGACACTGGTGGAGACACAGCCTAATACACTGGCTTGTAGACACACGTTTATCAAATAAATGGACAAGGTGATTAGTTTCTAATGAAACTGTGTTTATCAAACCACGTTCAACTTAAAAGCAAACTTTGCTTTGCCGGATTCCTACCTAACCAGTACTATTTCATTTTCTCAACTTTAATTGTATTTGGAATAATAAATTGAAAAGATACTCCAACACGGTCAATCAGCATTGTATTTATTTACTATTTTCGTAACTTTCACAGGACAGAATGTCTTTCCGGGAATTGGTGACAGAGCTACGATCGCCTGATTTAGGTAAGCCTTTGAATCCGGCTGAACTTGATTGGCTGGTGTGTGGGACTATTTTCTACTGTCGAAAGCTATTATGTTATAACCGAATTATGTTTATATGACATGCCCTCTGATTGGGTAGATGCTTGTGTACTATTCGCCACTTTAGACCTCAAAAATTGTCACCTAACCACGTTTACTGTACTATGTAGATGCTTGTCAGATGCAAGTTTACAAAATTGCGCACGTGCTTCTTTATGTGATGGGCCAACTTTTTCAGTTGATTGATTTAGGATTAAGTGACTATGAAAACAAGGTTATGTCATAATGGCACATCATTTCTTTCCTTACAGATAAACAAACACTCGGGCCGAATATTTCGAAGTTTAGACAAGAAGACCGTGGTAAACGGAATTTAAACCAATAGTCACGCCAATTAAACCACGTCTAAACTCACTCCATGTGAACTATGACGTATCCACGGTATATCTTCCGCCTAGTCGTTGTAATAAAGTCCAGTGTGAACCCAATTAGCCTTAAATCAGGTCTAATTTAAACTTTGCTTAAATAATCGGCCCTCAGTGTTTCTTTTTTATTATTATTCACAGAGTGGATATGTTATTAACCAGTTTAATTTGTTTTGTTAGTTCCTGATGATCAAGCTCAGAGCATTCTCGATTCAGCTGACTTCAAACAATTGGAAGATTGGGAGACAACACCTCGCCAGAATGCAATTGAATTAGAACCTATTCTAACCAACTCTGAGGTATTCATAGATCACCCTTGGGATTTATTGTGATACCTTTTCCATTGAGCAAAATTGTCTTCACCAAAATGTCGTCGTTTCATACCTGGGAAGACAAATGAAAACAGGGCTTACTCGGAGCGCCTTCCTTCATTGGTGTTCTTCAACGCCTGCCTTCACAATATCGCCAGAAATCGTGTTTTACCTGATTATAATTTATGATATTGTTTTCACAACGTTCGGATGGGTCCATTTGATTTGACCAATCGAAATCTAAGAACAATTCCCCGGGAACTAGTTGGCATGGCAACATGCCACTGACATGACGTCAACTCCATCCCCACATGTTTGAGATTTTGAATAGTCAATTCTAATGGAAAGCAAGGAACAAACGTTAATCAAAATTTGTGTTGAATAACAGCATGTAGCAATAACAATATAATATGTTTTGTGATGCATCAAACAAGGACTGTTTTTGGTTTGTCAGCAGACTGACACTCGCACATTAGTCTGTCAGGCGATTACTAACATTTGTGGAAATATGGAAACTTGATGCCACCAGTTTGTCTTCAATTCTCTCTTTCTTTGTCTACTTGTAGGTCTCTAATGGGGACTACTCTTGCCTCCCTGCGGATGAAGACCATGAAGTGTCCCCTAATGATGACCACTCACATAAACTTCCAGGCATTTCACTGATCGCCAGCATGTCACTCTTTGGCAACACTTCCTCAAGAAAGCGAAGCCTCTCAAAGACCTTTTCCCATCCTGGCTTAGTGCATACATATGATGAGCCTGAAGGTGCTCCGTCATCCAGGGAACCATTGCATTTACTTGCGCCAAGGAAACCAAGCGTCACCAGAGTCTGTTCCTGTCCTCCAACTATCCACGCAGCCAGTGAAGAATCACTGAGTACAGAACCTACAGAAAGGCAACAGGAAATTAGATATGTTCCGATGATTTCAGCAGCAAAGAAAACAAATGTGAAACTCCCTTGCCCCAATTCAGAAGTGAAGCCGCCCTTCTTTCGTTTCCGAGCCAATTGCTTGTCTTTGAGACTGGTGTAGACGATCCTGCCACAGTGAGTTCTGAAGAGCTGGGCGATAGCGATAACAGTACTGATGATGACAGTAGTACAGGGGAGGATGGTGGTGCTGAGGTCATGGCAATGAGGTCTCTTGGTCAACACACATCCATTCAGCAGAGTAGTGTTTGTAGTTCTGCACCTGTTGAGATGCTCCCTGTGAGTTTTGATGTTGACGTTGATGATCACGATGAAGAACGCAGTGAGCAGTTACCAGAATGTGGCTCATCTCCGTACATCAATCTTGACACAGCAACATCCACCAGTTCAGATAGCAGGAGTTCTCAGCCTTCGCGTCGCACAGAAGAGCAACCAGAGAAATTGAGAGCTGGGTCATATGTGACTCTTTCCCCCTCAACTCAAGTAAGCATGCCACAAGATCAAGCTAAAGGTTCAAACATTCCGCAGTGTCCATCGACAGTCGGCGACTCTCCTGTCCCCGCTGCATCATTGCAGTCTCCATCAGCTACAAGTTGCAGTGCTCCCGAACCCTGCAGTCCGAATGCTGAGCAGCAAACACCAAGAAACACATCACATAACAAAGATGAAGGACTTGTTAATGCTTCTGGCAAATCAGCAGATGAATTCCTGGCCTCATTTTCCATTGACAGTCTTGAGAAAGGAATTGGATCTGTTTCACTCACAGAGCTCTTCTCTGGTATAGATGATGGTTCCTTGAAGAGGGATCCTCTCCGTTGATTACTGACCTTCAGGAAGAAAGTGACGTTGATGATACCGATTTTCGAGGTAATGCGGAATTGAGCCTGGGGCAATTTTCCCTTCCAATAAGCAGTGTTGGCTTCGAGCTCAGCAAGATTTCAGAACAGCCATCTTTTGTCCCAGACGATGAACATGCCCATTGCAATACACAGACTCGTACAGATGTTGAACTGGACAGTATCAACATGTCTATGGGCATCAACAGCAATCAAGAACTGGATGAACACATTGAAGAAGATGAGAGCACTTTACCCGAAGAAGAGAGCCAGGGGTACCATTTTGTGAGCAACACATCAACAGACGTAACTCCTTCAGTACCTGAGGAACAACGCAGTTTTCCTCCAGAACTACCAAGTGACACAGGATGTATGGACGACGAAAGTGACCAAGAAAATCAAGATGATGATGATGATGATGATGAAACCAGTGATACTGAACTTGCCTCATTATGCGGGCTTGTGTGGCATTCGCCTGGTAAGATTGACGTCCTAAAGCAATCTCAATTCTTGGTGTTTGACCAAGGACAAGAGAACCTGGAAATGAGGGAATTTTCTTTGAATAATCTTTCAAAGGACAGTCTGAAATCAGCAGAGTTTCCTGTTTTCAACGATGAGCACTTCTTTAGTTCCCTGTGTGCAAATCAACTGGAAGAGGCATGCAGTGAAGATGGTTACTCTCTTGACGGCAACCAGGAATCTGAAGATGTTATTCAAGGAAACATGTCGGGAAATCCCACTGTAAATAACATGGGTGACATTAAAGGTAAATCAAAGTGATACCTGATCCCTGACAAGAGTCAACCCCATATCGGATGGATGTTCTAAGCTCTGAGCTGCAGGACACTGTTTGAACCGTTAGGAAGTTAATCTTTGCAGCATCTCAAATCGAAATGTTGAATTGGTCATCAACATAATGCATACATGGGTAAAACATAAATAGTACAAGCAAATTATTAGGGCAACCTTGCCAATAATGCTGGGGATGCGATGGTCTAGCATCTCATCCAGGGGAGTAGCAATACTCCTAGTCGATTCATGCTACGGAAACCGGGATAAGCTCCAGCTGTGTTAGGCTGCTTGGCCCCTTATGGCTGACGTCGGTTTCAAATGTTGTTGTCAGACATTAGTTAAACCAAGAGAGTATAATTATACTCTCTTGGTTAAACCTATGGGGTTTGATACATAGGTTCCATAGTCAATTATTTTCAAAATCAGACCTTATAATCCAAAGAGAAGCTATTTTGGGTATGTTATTTTGGCAGTCTCCTAAAAGAGCTTATGTATTGCTAATCTTGTCTAATGTCATTCTACAGAAATTACTGATCCGGCAGCTGGGCCTCACATTACATTGACAAAGAAGATAGGATTACAAGAAACATGGATGGTGACAGTCCCAGTGAATCACTAAATGAACAGCCATGCCAGGACGCTTCTGAGCTAGGAGAACAAGAAGAGCCTGCAGCCTTATCAGAGGGAATATGGCCCTCCTCTGAAGCTGGGAAAAGGGAATGTATACGAAGGACATCAACAATTGGTATGGGCGCAAACTACAGTAAAAAACGCATATAAAAAACCAGGGCTGCAAATAATTTTTTTTCTTGAAAGGACATGTGTCCGACTAAGTCACCATTTTGGTCGGACAAAACAGAAATGAGGTCGTATTATAGTATCGCTTGATAAGTGAACTTGCTAATCTAATGCGTTGTCAATGCAGAGTAAACTAGTTTGCATTTAGAACAAAACGCGTTAGTGCTAGCGTTTGCGTTGGAAGGAAAAAATTTGTGCGGACATTATGTCCGACCACAGTTGGGATTTCATCGGACATTGGCAAATTTGGTTTGGCCATTGTCCGATGACCGACTGTTATTTGAAGCCCTGAGAAACTGTGGATTAAGAACCTGCAGGCTGAAATTGGTAAATTAAATCGACAATGTATAAGAACCACTTCGGCCTAACAAATGAAGCAGGTTCTTATTTGGAAAAATTAGTAAAACTCAGAAAACACAGGCTTAGAACAAAATGTGCTTTGGAGGTCCATAATCACAATGTACAGGACTAATTTGTTCCTGAAGATCAATGTTTTACTTTTTAAAATGGATTTAAGGGGATACACCCATCTTGAATTACTTTTATGGCCAGTAGTAAGCAGTGTTAACCCTGTCAAAAATGAGAACCTATTTAAGAACCTGATTTCTCACTAGAAATCGAATATATAAGAACCATTTCAGCCTGCCTAGGAAAAATAGATTCTTATACGCGGGTTTTTACTGTATTTCTAATTAACAATTAGATTATGAGCTCGAGATTTCTATGATGTGATAGTTGATGAGGCCGTAGGCCAAATCAACTATCACATTCACATCATAGAAATTGAGAGCAAATAATCTAATTGTTTTAGTAAAAATCATAACAATTGTCTAGTAATAACTCTAAATCCTCCTCCGAAACTTCGGAGAAACGAGAAGAAACCGCAATTTTGTAGACGACCTCCAGCCACTGCACACTAATGGCTGATAGTATACGAGTAGCTCAGCCAATCAGATTGTCTCATTTGCATTAGTATACTAGTAGATTTTTACTAACAACAATTATTTGACACCTTTTTACATTTTCAAGGCTTTTCAACAATCCAAAGAGATAACTACCACACGTACAATTAGCAGCACATGGCTTCTGAAACAATAACAAAGAACATATCACTGTAATAGAGTACTAAAGTCATGACGTCACAAAAATTGAATTTGCGAACTTATGAAATTTGATCAGCTATTCAGAGGAAGCATGCCACAAAACGTCCACTTGCCAAAAATTAGCTCTCCATTGCAATTTGCGGCCGAGATATGGGCACTTCAGGTTTTAATTTCTCCATACAAACCCTTCTCATTTTGCGTCTGTTCCTTCAGTTTAGAACAGGCGCAAAATTAGAGAGGTTTGTATGGGACGGTATCAAACTTTGAACCTCTATATCTCGGCCGTAAATTGCAATGGAGAGCTAATTTTTGGCATGCTTCCTCTGAATAGCATAATTTCGCAAATTTGAAAATTTGTGACGTCACACTTTACCACTCTATTAGTAAGTTCAATGAGTGAAAATGTTATCTTCATCTTTACATCAGGTTCATGCTCATCCTCGGGAGATGACCCATCGACTTTAGACATGAGCAAGATTCCTGCTCAGCTTCAGATTCCTTATGAGCACCTGCAGATACAAGGATTTCTTGGCAGGGTAAGATATTTGGTCAAACACATCAACCACCGTAAAATTTGCTCTTTATTATTGGAAGGAATTTTACATCTGAGATTAGGGGGGGGGGGGGGGGGCTTTTATCTGGATTTTACGGTAAGGGATGGATTATTTAACTTCTGAGGGGGGGTGGGGGTTGGGTGATTGTGAAAAAAAAATATCCTGCAAGCACACTTTTACAAAAAAAATTGTGCACACGACCACTGCCAAAACAACATTTCCTGCAAGGCACTACCTGATGGGCTGACACATGATGCAACTTCAGAAAAAAATATCATGCACACACATGCCTCCAGAAAAACATTTATTGCGCATGAAAGGGTTTGAAAAAATTCGCGCCTATACCAAATCATCCCCCCCCCCCCCATCAGAAGTTAAATGGTCCACCCCTAATTCAAACCAGAGGTTGTCTATGGTGAAGAACACATGTACAGTTCTCATTGGCTCTTTGTTTTTGTTGTTGTTGTTGTTTACAGGGCCAGTTTGGTGAAGTAAGGAAAGCAGATATCGTGTCTACAGACTATTTGACAAAACCGAAGGTAATGTCATCAATGGCTGTTATAGTGGTGTTGAAAAATGTCTAATTGCTCGAGAACAAAACATGATGACCCCAGCCAGCGTTCGAACATGGACCGCTCAGAGTACAACGTGCTAACTATAGAGTGGTAAAGTGTGACGTCAAACATTTTCATAATTATTTTTATCAAGCCTCAAAATTCCATCATCAGATAAAGATTGCTGCTGTATGATCAGCCACAAATTTCAACTTGTTAGCACGAATAGAACAAAAGATATAGAGGTTCAAAGTTTGGTACCGTCCCATATAACTTTTGTGCCTGTTCTAAACTGACGGAACAGACGCAAAATTAGAAGGGGTTGTATGGAGATATTAAAACCTTAAGTGCCCACATCTCAGCCGCAAATTGCAATGGAGAGCTATTTTTTGGCAAGTGGACGTTTTTTGACATGCTTCCTCTGATCAAATTTCATAATTTCGCAAATTTAATTTTTGTGACGTCATAACTTTAGTACACTATTCCTCAAGCCTCAAAATTCTCGATACCCTTTTCCATGACTTTTTTGGTATTTTTTAGGACAATTTGATGTTATCCCGACTGATTGAATTACTTATTCCTCTGCGTCCCAAGGGGGACATAGTGCGTCCACTGCAGTTCGCCATCTTAGTCTGTTCTTCGCCCTCTTCTTTGCCTCGCCCCAAGACATGTCTACCTTGTGAAGGTCCCTCTGCAAGCCACGACGCCAGGTGTTCTTGCGTAGACCTCACATCCCAACTGATTACTATCATCCTTATGCAATGGAATATTTACAATCGTTATATTTTTTCCTGTAGAAAGAAGAAGTGGCCGTGAAAGTGTTGAAAGACACGGCATCAGCAAAGGATTCAAGTGACTTCATCAAAGAAGTTCAAAACATGATTGAATTAGAATCGAAACAGCGTTGTTTGTACATTATCAAACTCCGTGGAGTCTCTAAAAGTATGTTCAAATTTATTTGTAGATTTGTTGTGGATAACATACGATTTATTTATAGTTTTTGCCATCATCACTTTTGTGTTTCATATATCAAACATTCGAGAAAGTGTTTCATCACATTTCCAAACACCGAGAAGAGATTTGAAAATAGGACGCGCAGCGGAGTAGTTTTGACGAAATTCGAGGTGTTTGGAAATGTGATGAAACGCTGTCTCAAGTGTTTGATATATCTTCTCAATCTAAGGAGTAAACGGAGAAATAAAATCGTAAAAATCTATGCTACAGATATCTAAACCACCGTCACGGTTATGATCTCCTTTGTTATAACTTTAATGAACCTTGAAGTGAGTCCGAAGACATAAACCAAATTACTAACTAACACTACTGAAAACCAAGGTACTCGACTTTAACTCGTGTGCAGAGCCCAATTACCTGTGGAGTTATCAGCACTTGCAGATAAAAGGAGTCTAGTTACTTGGAACTAGTGAAATCAAGCCTTGGACTAGTATCTTGCGTAAAGGATAATATTTTATTGACACAATTTTGCCATATTTTAGATCCAAGTGGAAAGCTGATGTTGGTGACAGAGCTTGCTCCATTGGGAGCTCTGGATAAATATTTGCCAAAAAACACGGTAGGTTACATTATTTAACTTCATATTGTTTTACATACTAATTTTCTTATTGTCCCCTTCCTGAGGTGATAATGAAAGTCATTAATTATCATGACCTACCTTCTAAAAAGGTATATAAGGCGAAAAGTTAGAAATTAAAGACTGATGGGGTCTAACTGGATGCTTATAGGACTACAGTTGAACTTCTCCAATACGGACACCGAAGAGGCAAACCAAAGTGTCCTTGTTACAGAGGCTTTGCAATAAGGCTTCATTTCAAAGGGCTTTAATTAGTGGTTGTGATAATCTTATGTGATGCTGCAAAGTATTCAAACTGGAATTATGTTGTCTTTAGATAAATATGTTGTTAATAGATAAATCGGCCCAACAAGCGAGTTGGCGACAGAAATCGGTCACTACTGAGTTAACTCAAATTTGGAGAGTGAGTGACAAAGGGCTCCTCTCTTGAAACTATCCTTACACGAAATAAAAATGTTACTTACCGACATGATTTACGGTATAATGAGTTACATGACAACCATGAAAATATTGACACTCCTTAAATACCTAAATACATTAAAATAAATTAAAGTAATAAAATAAATGTGTAATTTTTGGCCTTTTTACATTTGTTTTCAGGAAATTCTTCGAACGCCACAACTTCTTGATTTCTGTATGCAAATTTGCAAAGGAATGCGATACTTGGTATGTTTTGACTAAGCCTAGCTTTATCGTATTGATTTGGCCATAGTTAATAGAGGGAAATGGTTATGAAGCCCGGCAAACTTCAAAGGAGCAAACAAAGACGCCAAGATTTATGTTGGAAGGTCCATGACCGTGCACATCTTTTGTTTTGCGCTTATACACTATGCATGAATTACGTAATCGCAATGTTTCTATTGGTTAGTTGCTTGAACACACGTAACCACCTATTGTATTTTGTCAGGTTTTGTGCACGGTCAACCCCCAAAATAGCGAACAAAAACATATAACAAAGAACTTTACCGGGCTTCATAACCATTTCCCTCTATTAACTATGTCCTAACTAAGCCTAGCTTTCTCGTGTTAATTTGGCTCTGAGCATAAGAAACCTCTTGTAATTGTTTTTGTAAATTGACGATTTGTTTCTTGAAGGAAAATCAATCATTGTTACATAAAGACCTTGCCGCAAGAAACATCCTGGTGATGAGGGAGGATCTGGTCAAGATTAGTGACTTTGGTTTGTCCAGGTTACAAGATTACTATAAACTGCAGGATTCAAGTAAAGTACCCATCAAGTGGTAAACATTTTACATCATTTTACAGCGAAGAGTGCCCTACTGTTGCCACTCGACAAAGTTTTTTATTAATTTTTGACAACTTTTTGGCACCTTTTTGACAACTTTCTGATCAGATGGCTTCCATTTAAACTAGCAAATCAAATTGTAAGAACTGTGGGAGGCGGAGTTGTCAATTGTCAGAACGCGAACGTGGAGCCTGACATCTCCGCCTCTCATAGTTCTTACATTTTGATTGGCCAGTTGAAACGAAAGCCATCACAAAGTTGTCAAAAATTAATCAAAGACTTAATCGAGTGGCAACGGTAGGGCAATCTTCACTGTAATTTTTCTTTCTATTATATATTTTTTTATAATAAACTCAACAGAATTTCCGTTTTTTATTGGTCAATGACGAGTGTATATAGAGGTTCTACAGTGAAAAACTGAATTATAGAGCTCAATACATGTAAAAGGGAAATACAGTACAGAGAAAAAACATGAATAAAAAGTGACCTTGTGAAATATCCAATTTTTATACAAACTGGAAAGAATTACAAGTGTCTCTCTAACTGAGAAAAATGTAAAAGACACAATATCGTTTACATGTGAAGATATCGATGACGTCATGTTTGCTAAGAAGTTCCCAACCTCGTTCCCAGGGCCTCTCTTCTTCCCTTCCCTCGTGGGGGCGGGAAGAAGAGAGACCCTGGGAACGAGGTTGACAAGTTCCATGACTGTATTCGAAATGTTTAGCAAATGTAAATGTGTAGAATAGAATTATTTATTTTTTACGCTCTGCACTGAATTATAGGTATGCTTTGGAGAGCTTACTAAAGCAACGCTTCACCACCAAAAGTGACGTCTGGAGCTTTGGGGTAACAATGTGGGAGATTTTTAGCTATGGGCAACACAAGCCATACAGTGAAATCGAGTCTCAGGAGGTAAGGGCACAGAATGTACTACATGCTGGATGATGGTTTATTAACCATTCACTCCCAGAGTCTCTAACATGACATGGTTGTTTGCGGATGAAACCCTAGTGTTTGACCATTCAAATGAAAGCCTTTATCACAGCCCGCCATTTTGGTAAAAACAATAGCTTTTTATTCCCCAAGGCCCCCCAGCCTCACATTCAGACGTTTCACAACGAGTCTACGCGTGGTTTCAGATGCGGAAACAAAGGTTTTAAATCCTCTGGAATTTAAGATGGCCGCCGCGTGATAAAGGCCCATTGAGTAGTACTTTCACGTGGTGCTGTTTATTATGCTGTACAAGGTGGTTCTAACTTTTAAGTCTGTGGATGAAACCCTAGTGTGTGACCATTCAAATGAAAGCTATTGAGCAGTAATTCCATGTGGTACTGTGTGTTTTTGACAATTTTGCAAAATGAAATTCACGATTTTTTACTAAGTTTTGAACGTAGCACTCTTGGGAGTGAAAGGGTGAAGGAAAAAACACAGGTGCTTGTTTTAAGTCTGTGGATGAAACCATTCCATTAAATTTAATTTAATTATGTGTTTTTTTGTTTCCCGCAGCTTCCTCGATTTCTCGAGGATGGAAAACGACTGTCTTGTCCACAGCAGTGTCCGCCGAAAGTCTATGACGTCATGTACAATTGCTGGTTAAAAGATGCCACAAAAAGACCAAGCTTTTTTCTACTTGAAACAACTTATTTGGAAACATTGCAGGAAGAATACAACTCTTCTTAACTTATGAAAGAACATAATTCTGTAATAGTTGCATGTTACGGATTTTCCTTCTTTTTAACAAAATAGAAGCGTGTAACACCATTTCCATCAGAGTGGGAATGACGCTAACCTAATGGTTATTGCACTGGATTTTCGAGCGGTCCGGGTTCAAGCCCTGGCTAGGGCTGTTGTGTTGTGGTCTTGCAAAATACTTTACTCTTACAGTGCCTCTCTCCACCCAGGAGTATAAATGGGTACCAGCGAGGGCCCTTGTGTTATGGTCTTGGAAAGATACTAAATCTCAGTGCCTCTCTTCACCCAGGAGTATAAATGGGTACCAGCGAACTGTTAGGGCAACCTAACAAAATTCTGGGGGTAGCCTGTGATGGACTACCATCTTATCCATGCTATAGAAAGCAGGATTAGCGTGGGCCATGCACTTGGCAGAGTGCATTCGTCCTACTCCTGAACCACCTTGTGGTACAGGCTTCCCTCACTGTCACCCTTACTTGGCAGTCCAGAACTCACAAGACATCTGATCTTCACTGTTTAGCATTAGAATGCCATGAATGACTAGTTTCAGAAGAAATTTTTCAAAGTCAGATTTTTTCGTACAGTGTTACCCTGTCAAGTCGTTATATTCAACGTTCGTTGCATATGTTACAAAGTCTAGTTAATTCTTCACTGGTATGGTAAAATGACTTCTTCCACAAGGTTTCTTGTAATATATATCAAACACAAGAGACAGTGTTTCATCACATTTCCAAACACCTAGAAGAGAGTTGAAAATATGATGCACAGCGTTGATTCGCGCCTGGAGGTGTTTGGAAATGTGATGAAACACTGTCTCGTGTATATACATGTACCTTCTCAATCAAAACTAGTACTAAGAAGTAAACGAAGATATAAAATCGTAAAAATCTATGCTATGCTAAGATCAGATATCCAAACCACCGTCACGGTTATGATTTCCTTTTTTTGTAAAAATAACTTGATGAATTATTAATGAGTTTAAGAACTGTTCTTGGTGAGTGTAGTGTGTATAGCGATATTTCTCGTTACGTCACCTATTGTTATTAATGTGCCAACCAGAGAACTGTTGGCTGTTGAAACAAAGAGTTATTTTGTTTAATGGTTGGCAAATTTGAATAACAAAACAAATTTGACGTAATGTTGATAAACAGTGAACACTCCTATAGTGTAAATCGTTGACCTTAAGTCATCAGGTTTTTTCAAAAACTTGTTATAAGGTTGAATTGTGTGTGTTTACGTAAATATAAAATCTTGGTCAAATTTAGTTGAAACTTTCAACATTTGAAATTGTGATCATCGTAACTACATGCTCCATGTTGGCAATAGGCAAAATGCACTCATGCACCAGTTCTTAAAGGGGCTATTTCACGACAATTTAAGTCATTTTAAGCGAAGTGCAAAATCACCTTCAAATTGAAGGAAGCCTCAAAATAATAGTTTACTAAGGTAGAAAAACACCAAAGAGGTGATAATAAACCAAACAGGAACAAGGATGGTTGAGGGTGGAGAAGATTAAGACGGATTGCGAATGGCGAACTTGAAAAAATTGGCCAATTTTTTCAAGATGCGCCAAAAACGAAGTACAGTCGAACCTCCGTTAACGGACACCTCCCTTAGGCGGACACTTAGTCGTGTTCCCAGCTACATACAAACACTACATTTTTAACCTCCCATAAGGGGACACCTTTTTTAAGCGGACACTTTTTCTGGTCCCGAGGGTGTCCGCTTACGGGAGGTTCAACTGTATTTCAACAATTATGACCAGAATTGTAGCCTTTCTATAACTTAGCTCTAGAATATTCACACTATGAAAGAAACTAATAATTAATAAACAATTTAGTGTTACAATGCAAGTTTCTCCCTATGTTTATATGTCGCTGATAACTGGATTGCCACAGGTCAAGAAAATGTCACAGAAATTTAGTATCTGGTCAGGAAAAATTTAGCTTGCGAATTTGGGATTCGCGTTCCGCGCGAATCCCAAAACAAGAGAGCCTCCTCGCTAGGTGCTAACTTACCGCAACATTGTGCACAATTTGTGTCGGAACTATACCGCTAAACCACTAGTATAAATATAAAAGAAATTCAGAGAACTTTGAGGTCTACAAGGGTCAAAATCCAACAGTGGAACTGAGCTGTACAATTAAGGAAATAAAAAGAGAAATAACCTGGGATGGAACAGTATTCATTCAAAGCTATTGTCTTTTTCTGTCATCTGTTGTTAAATTAATTCAACCCAACCGAACACCCAGGAACCGCGCCATGCAATGTTCACGTGCAAGTGTGATATTTATAATTTGCATTTTGATATTGAGTTCCTCGTGGTCCGGGGCTGTTCGACTTCTTCGAAAGGACGAAATTTGTTAACAAATGGAGCTTAACGTCAGATAAATCGTAAGGAACTGTAAAGAAATTGTCAACTAGTTTGCACTTGAAGACCTGTGATATGGACCAACATCTCACAACCGAGTTTGTTCAGCGGAAAACCTGACAGTCCTGACAAGGTAAGGACGGTAAGCGTTGAAATTTAATTGTGGTTCTTTGTGAGAGCGAAGGAAAAGTAAGCTACGGGGGTGAAACGAAACAATTCGACCACGTAATGTGAACACTCAGTTCTCCATTAAGGAGTGAATTTGATATTTTTCAAGGAACCGCCATTTTTCAGGGTACACGTTTTAACTTTTTCATACACGTTCATATTCTTGGTTTGAGAACAGCAACGACGACGGTAAATTTTTCGACTGAAAACTTTGCTTTTATATATTCAGCTATAAGGTAGTGTTCACACAGTGAGACAAACTAAATGTCTCTACTGAATAAATCTAAAAATACTGTAGTGAAACAAATTTATTTTCCGGTTATTCTTCGTATTTGCTCAAACGCCATATTGAACTTTTGATAACATATTAATCGATAGTCCAATGAGAGTCCAGGACTGCACAGGTTTATTTTCCTCCATGGTTGATATTAAACTCATGCCGACATTATTTTCACAGTTTCATGATCAGATGAAATCCCATTAAAGAGACATCTCGATACCACATGGGGGTGGCAGGAAGAAATGACCTGAAACGATGGTAAGCTGCGGTAAACATGATTATATCTAGAAAAATAGGTCCACAATGTGTACATGTGACTATACTATTACCATGGTAATGCATTGTGCAGAAAATAATACATGTTTTGGTAACCAAATGGTTAAAGTTATATTGAAACAAACCAAGATCGTAAGTTGTAGATTGTTATCTGAAGGTTGTCTTCGATATATTCATATATAAGATATGTTTGGCACTTTGGGGTAATTATATAACTGCGATGGACTAGCATCCCATCCAGGGGAGTTGCAATACTCCTAGTCGGCTTCATGCTACAGAAACCGGGATAAGCTCCGACAGTGTGGACCAGTCCACTGTAGACAAACTGAAAGTTAAAGAGAAATACAATTTCAATTTTTTAAAGGTATCGTCCTAGGCGTTTCCTTCATAACGTGTTACTCATTAGTCCAATATTTTTCATGGATGATATTTACTCATTCCTGCATTTGTTCGCAGTTTTAGATAAAGTATCATTAAAGAAACATCTTGCTAAGACATCGGAGTTGCTAAAAGAAACGGCCTGAAACGAAGGTAAGCTGTAGAAAACATGATTATAACAACAAAAATAGGTCCAAAACGTGTACATGTGGCTAGTGTTAAAATGACAATGCATTGATTTATTGCAAGAAGGTAGATGTTGAACACTATTCTTGGTTTGCAACTGACGTCATCGCCGCCATGTTGGATGACCATTAACAAAAGATTTCTAATTAGCTTTATTGTTCCTGTCATCCAACATGGCCGCCAGGGTCTTTGTCATTTAAATCTCTCGGGAATGGTTGCAAACCAGCAATTGGGAATTTAAAGGTTGAATATATATTGACGTAAACCAAGGTGTCACACTCTTATCAAAGTAATTAGACATTCTTTTCTTAATTCGTCACCATGGCAATAACTCATTCGGGCATTTGTTTTTTAAATTTCAGATGAAGTAACATTCAAGAATTCAAACATCTTGATAAAGCATGGAAGAGACAAGAAGAAAACACCTGTAAAGGTGGTAAGGTAAGCCACTTAAAACGTTGTAGTTAAAAATAGGTCCACAATGTGTACATGCGCCTACTGCTCAAAAGTCAATGTATTGATATATTGCAAGAAGAAATTAGATTTTGCTCGTTTATGGGGAATTAAAAATGTTCGGTAAATACAAAACTCAAAGCAAGTTGTAAATTGTTGACTTTATTCAAAGAAATTCCAAATTAATTCGTTACCATGGCAATGTATTGGAAATTTAATGGACAATACGATATGGTAATGCATTGATATTACAAAAATAAGTTAGATGTCGATCACTCCCTGGCATTCAAATATTAATATTTAATGAAAACGGATGTTCTTAACTTTAGTAATGAAAAGTCAAAGATATTAAACAAACCACGATCTCAATTTGTAGTATGTTGGCTTTTTTCAAAGCAATTTAGGACAATTTCGCATCAAGGGCTGTTATGTATAGAAGGCCCTGATTTGTTTCCTTGTTACAAAGTTTACTAAGACAAATTGATCAACGATGGCGCATATGAGAGCAAAATTTATTTTCTTTCAACCACTTATCTCGTAAGGCTTTCGTGTATTTTGCGTGACGATGAATTAAAATTGAATTTCAGCAAAATGATTTTAAATTCGTTTCGAAATTTATTTAGAAAAGAAAATGATTTTAAAGGAACAAGTCTAGTTATTCAAAATCGATACGTTTATAAATTTGAATTTTATTTTTCTCATACCGCTGACTTTTTTAGGCTCAATGTGTTGCCAATAAAGGCATGATGAATGTAAACAAGAAAGATTCAAAGCTCTTCAGAAAAAAACTTTTATCTTGACAATGCAATCAGCTAAAGTTTCTTACTCTAGAAAGTTTAAAACTAGATTAGTTAGTGTTAATCAGTTATTTTTTTGCGAAATTTGATCCATATTGATATATCGAAATAAATGTGCTACCAATAATGGAATGATCGGAATGTAAACAAAAAGGTCTCGAAACCTTTCCGAAATAACTTTTATCTTCGCAATCAGCTGAATTGTCTTAATTAAAAGATATAAAAGTAGCTTTTATGCTCTCTTATATTAATCAAATGAAATGTTTTCAGCAAAATTTCATGTTGATAAATAGACTAAAAAGTTATTTAAAAAAATTTAAACAAGAACGCGTACTATAAAAGGGACTTGACTCATCCCACCTTCGGCACCATATAATTTGCATTTTAGTCCTGCACGTGGAGGCTGGAGCTTTACAAAAATATTGTGTTCCTTTGACAATTAATCTAAAATCCACAGTAAACATCAAATCTTACAATCATTCGCAAATTTTCAAGTTTATCCTCGATCAGTAAGATCTGAATTTGGAGTTTTAGAAAAAATCTTGAATTTGTTAAAATATACGTACTTTAAATATTTACGCGGGGATTGCGTCAGCGTAAATACGCACGCTAATTATGATAATATCGTGTCAAAATTCTATCCTCATTTGCTAGTGTCGTACATTTCTTTCAAACTGAAATATTTCAAGACACTATTGAAAAAATGTTTCATTATTTTGTTGGGATTACAATAATTATAGCAAAGAAAAACTGTTAATATAGGGAAGCAAATGTTCAAATTTAATAACATGTTTTGCTAGTACATCGTACAGTTTGTAAACATGTTCAGCTCCTTTCGTATTTTAACACGTACGCTTGTTTTCTCTTTCAGTGCCTTTAATACTGCTTGTAGATGTCGATCACAATCTAGGAGAGAGAAGACAAGGCGGACTCTTAAAGAACTCAGGCGTACAAGACAAGATAGTCAGAGATTAATAGGTATAAATATTTGTAATTTAGCCGCGGAAAAATGTTTTCTGTATATTCATTAGTATTTGCTACTCGTCGACAAGAAGAAGCCAGCCATTATATTCTGGAGTGATTTCACCAATCCGTTAGCTAACATAACTGAGAAAGCATTAAGGAAATTTAGAAACTTTTTTGCTGAAAATTGATTCACAGAATTCGTGCAACTTAGGAAAATTTTCAACGTTATTGCAAAGCGAATTACTGCCGCCACAAAATAGCGTAATAGATTATGCAGTCATAACATGCAAGCACATGTTTTGATTGCATGGTCTATTGCGCTATTCTGTGACGGCAGTGATTTGCTTTATGATTATTTTGGTTTTGTTTTCATGACGGTCATTGCAAAATTGCTATTCTTATAATTTGACGAGTTTAAGCTTGAATCGTGAGTTAGGTCTTCTTTGAATTTTTCTGTTCCAAGTTTTATTTATTGTTCTTAATCACAGCAGACATTTGACTTAATTTTCTTTTATTGATAATGTTTTAATTCAGTAGTTACTGGTCTATCTTTGTACTCGAGTGTTGTAAACAACTTTGCTTGTTAATAAAAATATTGTAATTAGTTAATGGTACTTGAGGAATAAAAACACTTTTAAAACTACTATTGTTTCTTTTGTTTATTGTCTTTCATTGAGCACACAAATAAACAAAAAAGTTGCGCTTTTAAAAGGGCCTGGTAACTAGGAGAAATGTAGGCTATCTCTTTTACTATATTTTGCCTATGTAGGGTTGCCAAAAAGAAAAAAATTCCGCGCTTTTGAACAGAGTCTAGTATAAGAAATCAAAGATACACTGCGACTTTTGATGGGTCAAAACCGTTGTCACAATGCACGACTTTTTCCCGCCAAAAGACTTAGTATATTTTTGACTCAACACCGGACACCATACAAAAAGCGCAGACTTTTTTTCCACGGAATAATTTTCCCGCCAAAAGACTTAGTTTTTTTTTCGAAATTTGTTTCTTTGCACACTTCTGGTCTAACAAAATGTTTCCCGCCAAAAGACTTAGGGTTTTTTTCGATTTTTTACCCGGTACTTTTAAAAGCGCAAACATGTTGTTTAACAAACTTTTTCCCGCCAAAAAACGTGAGCTATCATCAGCTGAAGACATCAGATACATTTTATTTCAATCAATGAATTTTTTTACCCTTCTGATGATATTATATATATCGACATGAAAGAAAAATATATTCGAATCTAATGATATATCGGAGTCATTTGTATACTTTCTAAACATTTTATACTTGAATTATTCACCTGTAGGTATTTAGCTACGCCATGCAACTTCTGATTTGTCAGTTACGATGGAGCAAGAGAACTCTTGTGATTTCTCACAATTCTGCGCGATTTTTGTCATGATTTATAAACCGAAAGAGTAAATTTCCAGTTTAGTTTGACACGTTTTGCGCGATTTTTTCTCTTGCCCTATGTAACAACCAAAATGCAACAAGACAGGCTACAAAAAACAATATCTGGTCCCACGAAGATTTTTATCCCAAAATAATGCAATCTTTGATATCAAATATGAAAATTAATTTCGGACTGAAAACGCTGAATGTTGTAAAGTATTAATTTTCTTTCTTCGTCATCTTTGACATCAAACTGAATTAATCTCAAAGAAAGAAAAACGAAAAAATGCCGATTAGGTTTGGCTACAGCATTTTTACTTTGTGATCCGTGATCTTCCAATCCTTTCAAACCCAAGATCGACTCTATTCTCATTGCCGTACATTTCCTTTGACGTCAATTCTGAGAATTTGGTAGAAAATCAAGACAATACTTTCTCAATTATTGATTTTCTCTTATTTTTTCTGTTTCAGTTACAACATGTTAGAGCATTATTATTTTGTGGTCCGTGGTCCGTGATCCTCTGATACTTCAAACCCGAAGTTAGTTCTGAGAATTTGGTTGTACATCAATATATTAACTTCCTAATTGTTGATTTTCTTTGTTGCCGTTACCTATTGTATCAGACCTTAAAACGCGCCTTTTTTTAGACATACCGTCAGGAATGAACCAGATATTGATTTTTAAAAATTACTAATTAAAATATCAAGGAAATTACAATTTGAAGGGTCCTCCGTTCAAAATATAGGAAAGAAAATTCGGGCATATTGGACAAAACTCGCCTAAAATAGTTTACAGTAAAAAAAAATAAAAAAAAAGAATTGCCATACAAATTCCTCCCGTCTCCGTCACTTCAATTCAAAAAGTGTTTTTCTAAAGCAATTCGTATTTCATGGAGGGACCTTCAAATAGCCATGACTAACAAATCAATAACAAATAATTTAACAGAAAGTGTTGGTGGTTATAGAAACGTGAAGCTAGGTGGCGCGTTCATTTCGAATAAACTGTGCATACAAATAAATCGCTCAGCCTTATATTATCGCCTAGGCGCGTAGAGGACAATTTAATGTAAGAATAAATCGTGCAAAAAGAGGTCACAGTGCCCACTGCTTTCATTGTTCAATGGCTAACGTAAAGTTCGTTTCAAATCGACTCGAAAAACCAGATGAATATTGGCAAGTACAGTATACTTAATTAAAAGGATTGAAACATTTAGTTAAACGCTGCCACCTCAAAATCGTTCCACGTCTCTTAAAACCATTCACAGAACGTTCGATGTTTCGTATCAAATAACACTTCAGCAACAGTATATATAAACTGAAAAAAATTGAGCGGTTTTCCAACAACTTTTGAGAGAGATTTGCCTCGACGTTGGCTTCTGAAAAACGTATTAAGCTGTTAACCAATCAGAGGAAAAATGATATTTTCAATTGTTGGCCAATCAGAGTGGAGAAAAGAACAAGTGTATGTGTTCACGCGACAATTTGAAGGAGTTACTACCAGTTGCGAAAGCTATAAGAAAACCGCTCTGTAAAATTATTTTCGTCAGCAATTCTTTCAAAATAATAGGTGGCAAGTATATTTCAAGAACTCGCATTAAGAATCCTTTAATTTACTTAAGGTTGGTGATCTAAGTGAAAACATTACGCTTCTTTCAAAACCAAAGAATACGACGAATCAATCACAGTAAAAAAAATAGCTACAAAAATCTCCCAAATTAAAGCTTGCGCTTCAAATATAGTTGCCACCATGGGAAATTAGTTTCAAAATCAAATTCTTATCATTTTGTCGTCTTCTCCAACTGCTTGGCCTCCTCAGATGATCATAAGCTCTTCATGGTTTCCATTCTCCTTGCCTTCTTTCGGTCAGTATTCTCCCTGAAAGTTAATGAACCAAATACAATCGTTATGTCATGATAGCCAGCGAACTTTTTATATCATTAAAAGATCAACTTGGCCCCACTATAATTTCTAAGCAATTTAGAACAAGCGTTGTAAAAATATTTAGAATATATTACGAGGACATTGCCATGTTGAAGGTGTAAAAGATTGTAAAGCGTTGTTGGGCGAAATTACTCCATATTTTACTCAATCTATGTTTAATTTGCTTGCTCTTCTAGGAAATTTATAGAGGAATCCACCAAGATGCTTTCTTAAACTGACATTTACTGACGCTACGCTATACATTGACTGAGAGACACAACTCAGTTACGTCTTTCACTAGCGACTAAACGTCGAAACCTATCTTCGCTATCGCGATGTTTTCGTTGTGGCGAAGGAACAAGCAAAACGTTTAAACTTAGTGAAATGACTTATTATAACACTTACCATTGATTTTTAAGGTTAATATTCCTGTTGAAATCTTTCTCGAGGACAAAAACATGTTCTTCATCGGCAATAAATCAATCCACGTCTTCACACGTGTATGAACTGTTTGATGTAAATTTGACAAGCAGATTCATGAATATGGATTAGAAAATGTACCAATCACGGCCGTAAAAGCATATTTTATATCGGCTGGAATATTTTTGGTTTTCTCTGTACGCTTTTATCGAATCGAAATGCATCGTAAAGGCCCGATCAAACGGTCTCAAAATTTGTCTCAACATTATCTCTCAACATTTGTTGAGACATGTCGAGAGAGATGTTGAGACCATCGATGCCTGGTCAAACGGCCTCAACAACCTCTCGACATTTCAAGAGCAAAATAAATGCTGTGAAGATGCTGAGTCAAAGTTTAAATGAATTCAAACTCGTCTCAACATTTCACAACACCTCTCAACATCGTTGAGGGGTGGTCAAACGGCCTCGACATCGGCTCTCAACCAACTGCGGCTTATCTAAATAACTTGTAGAACGGTAAAGCGTATATCATTTTGCAACGTACAAAATTATTTTTAGAAAGAGAACTCAAAAGTTTTTTTATTAGAACGAAAAATAAATGCCTATGATTGAAATGGATTATGAACTTATGATTTTGTTCTTTTTCTGCATGCCACAATATTTTTGCCACGTACACGATAAAGAGAAAACGAAGGCGCACCCAACCTCGTTCCCAGGGTCACTCTTCTTCCCGCTAAAAGCGATGGCGCACCATAAAGAGAGCTTGACTGACGAAGGCGCATTATATAAAGGGAGTTTGTAAAGAAGGCGCACTATATTGAGAGGCTTGAAAACGAAGGCATCAAAATAGTGTGTTACTGTGTAGCACTGTCCGGCATCACGGAAAGGTTCACTAAAATTCAACCGTTCTGGCAGCACGGAAATTTTCACTAAATTTCGACCACTCCGGCATCACAAAAATTTTCAATAAATTTTGACTGGTCCGGCATAACGGAAATTTTCACTCAATTTCGACAAGTCTGGCATCACGAAAATTTTGAATAAATTTTGACAGATACGGCATCACGAAAATTTTCACTCAATTTCAACAAGTCTGGCATCACGAAAATTTTCAATAGATTTCGACAGGTCTGGCATCACGAAAATTGTCAATAAATTTTGACAGGTCCGTCATTACGAAAATTTCAATAAATTTTTACAGACCCGGCACCACGAAAATATTTCACTAAATTTCGACAGGTCCAGCATCAAAAAATTTTCAATACATTTTGACAGGTCTGGCATCACAAAAATTTTCACTCAATTTCGACAGGTCCGGCAAAGTGACTCCATCGTGAGACAAACCATTAAACGTTCATCTATATCTATCAAACCATGATGAACAATAACCAAATCTTTACCAAATATGTTTTCTGAAACAAAATAAAATCACCAAATTGCTGTAAAACTCTTTGTCTTTATTTGAATATTCAACCGTTTCAAAATATATTACTGTACAAAATAAATTATCTATAATTATGTAAATCATAACTTTTCTCAGCCACCAAGAAAAAACCTTCACACTCTTGCTGATTCAAACATAGAAATCAATATTGTGTAAACTGTCCTGATTTGAAACTTCATCCTTGAAACAGATCAATGTTACAATAACCTTGGTCAATACTGGCACAACCTTGGTTCTTGACATACAGTTAGTTCAATAATGATACAACCTTGGCACACATCATTGCTGGAAGAATCTTGGTCCTTTACATGCAACATTGCTAGCACAACCGTGAACCTTTAAACAGATCAATGCTGGCACTACCTTGGGCATTTACACAGATCAATGCTGGCACAACCTTGGGCCTTTACACAGATCAATGCCAGCACAACCTTGGTCCTTGACACAGATCAATGCTGGCACAACGTTGAACCTTTACACAGATAGATGCTGACATAACCTTGGTCCTTGACACAGATCAATGTCATGCAATCTTGGTGCTCAAGGGAAATCAATGTTAACACAACCTTGGTCTATATCACACCAATGTTGATGATACAACTGTAGTCCTTGACATGGATCAATATTGACAAACAAAATTTCTCAAGATCAACGCTGAAATAACTTCCTTGAGGTAGTCTGTGCAGATGTCTTCCAAAGGCACTTTATTTTAACCCTTTCACTCCCAAGACTGCTAAGTTTAAAACTGAGTAAAAATATTGAATTTGTTTTAGCACCACTTGACAGGACTGCTCAATGGCTTTCGTTTGAATAGTCACACACTAGGGTTTCATCCACAGACTTAAAAGGTACAACCACATTTATTGACTCAAGGTTTGACTCTGGGAGTGAAAGGTTAAAAGTTAATTTATCGTTCTGCCATGAAGACTGACTGACACCACTGAACAAACCACTCACACATCTTTGAGATCAGTTCATTGTTCACTTTGCTGTGTAACTTCAGTTCATGATCTGCACCTTCTATCCAGTGCATCGTCCAGTCATTTGCCATTCTATTCAGAGCTGTCTCCATTAAATCTGATCTGCAGAATGGATCTTTCTTGCCATTAATGAACAATGCAGGCACTCCTAGATGGAGCAGTGGTGATATTCGAAGCTCAGAGGTCTTGCGTGGTGGATGTAAAGGGTACGACAAACAAGCTACGCCGAATACAAAGTTTGTTGTAAGACTGCTGTTTGATGCCACTTCTGCTGCAACACGTGCCCCCATTGAACGACCTTCAAATAAATAAATACAAATGCAAAATAACTGTTTTGAAAGGCAGGGTTTGTTTTCAACTTTTAAACCTAAACCTATATCGTCTGATAGGAGGCGCGGTAGCCTAAAGGCTAGTGCGTTGAACTCTGGATCGAGTGGTCCGGGTTCGAGCCCTGGTCAGGGTTATGTGTTGTGTTCTTGGGCAAGACACTTTACTCTCACAGTGCCTCTCTATACCCAGGAGTAAATGGGTACCAGCAAATTGTCTGGGCAACCTGACAAAAATGCTGGGGGGTAACCTGCGATGGACTAGCATCCCATCCAGGGGGAGTAGTGATACTCCTAGTCGCTTCATGCTATGGAAACTGGAGTTAAGTGCCAGCCTAAACCCTCAGAGGCAAATTATAACATTGCTGTTATTATAATTTGATAAAATACTGTGTTTAAATAAAAGATTATATTACATTACGAGCCCTCTACTGCTACCACCCCAATCCCTCCCCCTCCCCATCAGTATGCTAAAAGTTAATGTACCTGCTATGATGCACATCCTGACTGGAAATTCTTCAAAATTTCTCAGGAATTCCTGGAATCAGAGAATTTTTGTTTGTTTTAATAGTGCTTACAACAGTTACCATGCAGTACAATGGTCATTCTAAAAACAATATGTTGCCCTATTTGCAGCCCAAAGTATATGATTTTCAATAAATATATTTTTGAACACTTTTCAACAGCTGATTACATGTACGCTACACAATCAACCTGGCATTACTAATCAAACCAAATCAAACATTTGAACTCAATACCCAATTACCAAACCCAGTCATGAGATTGGGTTTGGTAATCGAACACATATGATCGAAAGTTTGATTGAGTACGATTACATGTAGGTTACGTTAATAATGAATATCGCTACAGTTACATGTACATGTAAGTGAGATTAATTTTCTATAGTCCATTGAACTAAATTCATGGTTGTTCTCACATGCACATGCATTGTTCTCACATAATTTGAGTGATTTTCATAGAGATTGTTCGATTGCGTTCGATTCAGTTCTGAAATCGAACCCAATCAAACTCTCACAAAAAATTTTGGTTCGATTGTGTTCGATTACCGAACCAATCGAACCCAATCGTTCGATTAAGGTTCGATTGGTAACGTACGTATCTTCTTTGACTTTATACAGAGCGCTTACCACAGCCGCAGTGAAACATTGTGTTCTGTACAGGAAGTTCCTTGTTCTGCAAGTGAATCTCAAGCACAGTATCCCTGTGCTAGCGAGATGAGCGGCCAACCTCTCCAAATGAAGATAATTCATGTCGCCGCCAGCACCATGTGTCAGAACAACAGCGCAGCCATTCCATGAAGAGTCGCAAGGATAGTTAAATATTCCATCCAGCTCACGATCTTCAACTGGAATTTTTACTGGAACCTGATTGAGCAAAATATAATGCTGATTAAATGTTAAGTTCAGTTGAATAGGACCTAAGAAAGTTTACGTACCTTCCGCGCCATGTTGGTTTGTTGCTATGCACGCAGAAAGGACTGGGTCTCAAGCAGGAGTACTCGTGCCCAATCTTCTTGGTCATCGCGCGAAGTGATCGGAGGGGTGGGGGAGGGAACAAGTGCCGGCTATGGTAGCCCCCTATGGTAAATCTTCGTGGAAGTACTCGAAGAGTTTCCGAATCTTATTATCCAATCAGAAACTAGCGCGAGCACTCAAGACTACTCCGAAAGCAATTGCGCCAGCAAATACGTCATGTTGCTTGGCAACTTCGAGGACGAACACCGCGGGCTCAAGGTCTTACAAGACTCAAGATTTGACTCCAGCTGCTAAGAGGGGAAGGGTTTACTGAGTTTTAACAACCATGGTTTACCAGCAAACAGCCCCCAATAACTCGAACCCCAGATAAGTCGAACAATTTCCCATAAATTATAGCCTGTTCCCGGCTCTTGGTTCGTGGAAAAATGCAAAAAAAGCGGGTGAGTGGATGGACAGAGAAAGAGAAAGATAAATATTCGGGGGAGGACTCCCACTACTGCCACTAGCTCGTCATTTGAGATACTGTTATGTGTCACCCTCCCCAAATAAAGTTGATTATTATTATTATACCGTAAACTGCTGCTTATAAGCCCTGGGCTTATACAACTTCGTAAGGGGTTTTGGATGGGCTTATAAACGGGGGGGATTATATCCGGGGGGGCTTATAAGCGGAATGAAAAAAAACGTTTCGAAATGAGCTACAGCAGTGTTGATCGAAATACGTTTTTCATTTACTGGTTTTTAATTAAGCTTTAAAACGTCATAATAAATCGAATTCATTTCAATATTTGGAACAAAAACTAGAGGGGGGCTTATATCCGGGGGGGCTTATAATCGGATGTATTTCTTTGTTTACAGGTAGATGGGCCTATAACCGGGGGGTGCTTATAAGCAGCAGTTTACGGTATCAAAGTGACGGGGTGATCTTCGTACCTTTTATAGGAGTGAAGATTAGTGGTTTAGTACCGCTTAGGGTATTGTATTGAAATCTAAAATGACCACAGTTAGAGTTATCCCGATACCTTTTAGGGTACTGAAGCCGGAATAAATATGTCCGGAACTACTTTTGATTTAGAATTGTTACCTCTTAGGGGTGAAAAATGAATTTTAGCCACACCCACAAAACAAGATTCTGGTTTTACCGGGTTATTTTCGCGTTTTCCCCCCGTTCCTCCCCGGGGGATGAGCTCATTTTCCCGAACAGCGGCTGGTAATCGAGCCCAACTTGACAGCAGCTTGCAATTTCCCTCGTAAACGCAGCGGCAATCTCGTACCCAGAGTCAACGGTCTCCTCGCTTACCGAGGAGACCGTTGACTCTGGGTACGAGATTGACGCAGCGGTTGCTGAGTGTCAAAGGCAAGTATGTGTGTCTTCGTAATCCATTTATTTTCAGCTGTCTTTTGCAGAATGGTCTCATGAGTTCAATTATCCGCCTCTGATCTGTTGATTCCTAATATTATTCCTATATGGAATAATGTCAATCTCTCAAATCACTACACACAGTCTATTCGTGAAGAGAATCGTGTAATTTTACTATCCCCTCTCCCCTATGGATCGACGTCGACCTTTTAGTTTGCCGCCCAATCTTGGTGACAGATCTTGATACTCTCACTAGTTAGTTAACTAGGAATGTTTGGAATGTGGCGAGTGAGTGAGGCGCGCCGGCGAGTAGTCCACAATCAGCCTCCTCCTCAGGCACTTCGCATTTGTTTTTTGCGATTGGGCGAGCGACTGGGCACGAGCCCGAAGCGCGAGGGACCATGGGAAGGGGAAAGACGAGACGCGTCCTGTATAGGTCCCTCCCCCCCCCCCTCGCGACCTTTCGCCTTCCCTCCTTCCTTTGCGCGCCCATTTTCTTGGAAATAAGAGAGACGTCTGGGTACGAGGCTGGTCCACAATATTTTCTGTAACTTTGTTACACAAAGTTCCACGAAAATACAAATGGCGTGCGAGCCGCGAGCCGGGCGAAGCCTGGAGAGAGAGGGAAAGACCTCTTCCACGCGATTCGCTTCGCTCGCAGTTTTCTTTTTACCCATCCCTACCGTGGAGCCTATTCATAGGCTAACGAGGTGTCTGTACCAAGCGGGTGTTCTGTTCCAGTTCAGGGGTTAAGTAGTAAAAACAATTTGACACAACAATGAACTGTGGTACTCATTCTCGACCCCAGACCTTCGCTTTTCTTGACTACGCAAGCGCGCGAGCTCTGGGTCGAGATATGGCACTAGTCTTACGTTTTTGTATGCAACATTCGATATCTAAAACAGTTGTTTTTTTCATTTCCCCTAAGGGTTCGAATTATCGGGATTCTACCTGTAAATTTTACAAATTCTTCCAACTGGTGGTAGTGTAAGAAATGTATGGAGTAACCTGCGAACAGGCCCTCCTCAAACCTGCGGCGCTCTCGTTCTCTCCGCGTAAAGAAAGGACAGGAAAAGAACGTCTGATCGCAGGTTATGTATGGAGACACTTGTGTGGTAATATCGTTACATCTTCTGGATTTCAATGGGATATTCATTTTTGTTTAAAAGATATCTTTCTTTCTCGTAGTTATTGGCGTTTGCCACAATTATCGAGAGCATAGCTTGGTCATAGCGATGGCAACCGCCAAACTGATCTTGTGGAAATTTGAAACCACAGTACAACTTAGCTCCTATGGGTGAAATGCACTCTTCGTGAAGTGCACAAACGAGTACCCATCGAAAAATATCTCTTTGAACCTGAGGCGTGTTCAAAATGATCGTTCCACCGCCTTGATTCATTTCCTCTGTCATGGCCTCGAGATCAGTCATTGGCAGGTACTGTAGCATCTTCGGGTGAGTTGCGGATGCAATGGAATGTCCAGCACTGGGAAGATAAAACAAGAAACCCGTTTGAAGCTTCACCATTCGTTCCAGCAAATGTGTGATATTCCGAGTTAAAATAATCGATGAATCCATCCACATCACACCACCATACTGGCGAAGTATTTGCTGAAGTATCAATGGTTTCCAAGAGTAATTGTGCAGGTTTTCCACGTGCTTCGGGTACCGGGTGAAATTAAATTTTCTATATTCCACAAACGATATTTCGCGAAGCTTTTTCACTTCTTCTTCGTTCAGGCCCAAGTCATACACAATGAACGTTCGGTTCGGAAAAACTAAAGGCACTCTATCGATGTGTGTTAGTAGTTCTTGGTAATGATTGCTGGACACACCGGTGACCACAGCTATTTTTGGAAGCGCCGCAACTGAAGTGAGTTTTACCGGGTTTTCTTTCAATGGTTCCTCGAGCTCTTGAATAAGTTCTTTAGCAAGATTCTGAGCTTTTTCCTCCATATGAAATTTAATTCCTACAACGGTAGAATCGTTTGGATGAACGTAAAAGTCAATGTCCAAAAGGTCTCTACCTGCGAGAATTCCAAGCCGCTTTTCTTCTGTGAAATCGCCAGCCGGTGTGGTGGTTTTAAAGTTCAGAAGTGTAAACCAAGATATTATTATTATGAGAGTGACCAAAATTCCGCATCTTGTACAAATATTGCTAAAGAAATTCATGTAGACTGAACAATAATGGCCCGCTGAAGAGGTTTCTTTGTATGAAGATACGTGCAGATAACAAATAACATAATAAATAAATCATTCCAGTCGGTTGATGGGTTCGGGACATCCCGAACGAAGGACACACGATCCCGTAACCGAAATTGATCACACTGACCCAAAAATGTTCCACGCGTAATTCAAAGAAGGGCGCCGGCGATGTCCAAATTATTGGAAATAACTTGATTTTTGTTTATAAAGGAATTTCTCGATCGTCCAGTGACCCGTTACCCGCTACTGTGACCCGCTACCCTTGTTTTTGACCCGCAGTAAAATCATACACTTCACTCAACCATTACAAAGAAGAAATAGCAAAATTTTGATTTTTGAACACACTTTACTACGAAAAAAAACTCGGCTGTACAAATTCACAGGTATTCATACAACTAGAACACGAGTTATCAATTTAATTTATTTAGTATACTACAAAATTCCAAATTGTCACCCAAACCAGGGTATCTTGTTAATAAAATTCGATAATGTCAGGTCTATTTTGCTTTACAGTGACTTTGGGCGGTTTTCAATTGAGTGTCGTGAAACCAAAACCAAAGCAATTACAATGGCCAATCAAATGAACCAATGAGAACTCGTAGCAAATACACGTGACCAGCGCCAAGCGCGGGAAAACGCGTGTGACCAAGTCGCGATTGGTTTAGGTTTTGCATCTGATTGGTTGAGAAGGTGGCGCGAGTTTTTTAAACCAATCAGCGAAACCAAAGCAATTCAGTGATTACTTTCGATACTCAGTTGAAAACCGCATTAATCGCTTACTATTCTATTAGACCATTACTTCTAAACATACATTTCACGCTTGACGTTTAGGGACCATCTCAGTCATATGGATACTTTCTATGTTATATAATTTTACTCATAAATATCAACGTTCATAAAATAACTAGAAAGCCTGGGTTGTAGTAGCCTGAGATACAGACGACGTTTCGCGGCGCCACTTATCCCCGCTGTATAATAATAATAATAATAATAATAATAGGAACTACCATGATCATACATTTGTTTGACTTCAAACTGGTTGGTATCAAGAGAGGGCATGATCTAAGAGAAACATCACCCCCCCCCCCCCCCCCCCCTCCCCCCATACATACATAGCTAGTCAACGGTCTCCTCAGTCAGCGGTAGTCGTCGCCCCCCTTAGGTCTCTTCTAGCCGACCTTCTAGCCTGAGATCGGGCTCCGAGAGAAATCGCCGAGCGCGGACTGGGGCTGGAGCGAAGGCGAGGCCGTCTTCGTTCCCGCCCCAGTCCGCGCTCGGCGATTTCTCTCGGAGCCCGATCCCAGGCTAGTCTCTTCCAATGATAATTTTTATATTATATATTTTTATATAATATATTGGTTCAAAAAAAGATACTGTATTTTCTTTCATTTTTTACAAGTGTGGGAATCGCTCGTAAGGTTATCGAGGATCCAATATTAGGGGAAGATTCCGATTCTTACGCTGTACAGATCAACGAACATCCGAATGCTTCGTGTTCAAACACAAAGAACCGAGTGCAGATCAAGAGGCCATCTAAAGAACTTACTCACGCGAATATCGGCGTGTGTTGAACTTAGATGAACACTTCTTGAATTTGTATCTCAACGGTAAGAAACAGAGTTATAACGAGAGAGGATGATCTAAGAGAAGCATTCCCCATACACAGTCAACTCTCGTTAGAGCGGACACCCTCGGGACGTAGTTTGAAGTCCGTAATAGCGAGAGTCCGCAATAGCGGGAGTCATTTTTAGTCAAACCTCTATAGCTGGGTGGGAGAAGACATTTAACCGCCCTGCGCTATAGCTTTTTTGCGGGGAGAGGGCTGGCCATGTCCGTAACAGCGAGTGTTCGTAATAACGGGGTGTCCGCAAGGCCAGAGTTGACTGGGTCTCTCCTAATGATAATTTTTTGAAATCTATTTTTAATTTTCAGTCCATAGCTGAGCTGTTTTAAGAGCGCTACTTGATTGGTCAGTTCGAGTAACGTGATGTCGGAGCCTCAATCAGAAGGAAATAAAAATAACTTTCGCAGCATGGCGCAAAATTATTAATAGATTTAAAAAAATTATCATGGGGCACGGAGAATCCTTCCTTATCAACCTTTCTTGCTGGTATATATTTGCTATAAATTTCTGAACCATTTTCTAGTAAAAATGTTCTCATTTCTCTTCAATTTCATAATAATAACGTGCATAGAGCACTTTTCCAGTGGCTATGAAATGAGATTCTGTGTTTTCGTTGGTTTTGCGTATGCAGAGCAAAACGAGTTGGGAAAACATGTCTATCTCTTAGAATTGACTAAGCCCGTAGTTTTTGTCAGAGATTGCTAAGCAACAAGACGTATCCTTAGAGCGCCATGAATGACATACCAATTTTCGCATTACTTGCGAGTGCTCGCACACCTAGAAAAAAAAACCTGTGTAGCATTTTCTAGCCAATCAGGACAATGTGTATAACTGAATGAACCAATCAGAGCTTGAAGCAAAAACAGGCAACCGGAACCAAGCGCGGGAAAACATGCAACTGACGCCAAGCGCAGGAAAACAAGCAACCAGCGCCAAGCGCGGGAAAAACGTGCGAAATCCAAGTCTTCTGATTGGCTGACAAAGCAGTACGTTTGTTCTGATTGGTAGAACATGTTTTAGAGAGCTCAGCAAACAGAAAACTTGAGAAGAGTAAATCGAAAACCACTCCTCTCTCAGTGCCTATTTTGCGTGTGTTTCACGACGATAATTTTCATTTTACTGATGCATTAGTACTTAGCAAGTTCTTTGTCTAACTCATCCAGATCTGCCAGAGCTTGATTGCTTAATCTCAGCTCCTCTTGTTGTTCTAGCTTCTGTTTGTGCTCAAATTCCCTCTGCAGTGCTTGTCTGTACTCTTCGTGTCGCATTACAACCTGTTCCACTTCTTTCTTGTACAATCGCTTCAGCATGGTCTGCCAACAATCCAGCTCGGCGTAACGGAATAAGTCCCACTGAAAATGACACGAAAAAAAACATTAAATACCTTATTATTGGAAATTACACATTTACATAGAGTCGAACCTCCCGTAAGCGGACACCCTCAGGACCAGAAAAAGTGTCACGATATTTTAAGTCATTTTTATGAAGTGCAAAATCACCTTCAAACTGAAGAAAGCCTCAAAATAATAGCTTACTAAGGTAGAAAAACACCAAAGAGGTAATAATAAACCAAACAGGAACAAGGATGGTTGAGGATGGACAAGATTAAGACGGATTACGAACGGCGAACTTGAAACTATTGGCCAATTTTTCAAGATCGTGACGTAGCTCCTTTAAGAGAGGTGTCCGCTTATGGGAGGTTAAAAATGTAGTGTTTGTATGTAGCTGGGAACATGACCAAGTGTCCGCTTACGAGTCCGCCTAGCCTACGGGTGGTGTCCGTTTGCGGAGGTTTGATTGCATTTGTAATCTGTTGTTAATTTTTTTTTTTTTAATTGCATGTGCGTTACGATAGGATTCTGAATTTTGGGGAAAACAATCTACAGAAATTAATTTCCAAAAACAAGCGAGTTTGAAAGATAGGCATGTATAGCGTGCAGACTGGCAATAACGTAAGGAAGTTTTCACCTGTCCCAAACACTAATAACGTTGTACATATGCGCAGTTGTAAAAATAATGATGTCACCTTAAGAAAACAGTCATAATCTGGGCTAGCCTTGGCATACACTTGAAGCCATTCTGGTATTTCTGAAGAAAAGATGATAAAACAGGGATAAAGTAAGTTCACTCAACGTTTACGGATTGCCATACATTCTTTTAATGAAGACAATATTAGTTGACAATTTTTGCGTGATTTCACTTGCCCCCACTCTCAAGTCCCCTCGCCTTTTTTTTCCATCCACTGTTCTTCATGTCGCTCCCCACTAACCGAACACAGAACACCTGAAACAAGCTACTCTTCCCCAAACAAAGAGTCTGCTTGCTAGCTACAGGCCCGGGGGGGGGGGGACTCCCATATAAAAGTGACGGGGGTGATCGCCAGAAATTTTGAAAAGAACCCCTAAAAGGTACCAAAATCTCGTTTTGTGGGTGTGGCTCGAATTCATTTTTACCCTAAGAGGTACCAATTCTAAGACAAACTAGTCCGACCCTGTTATATATTTTTTCAAGCTTAATACCCTAAAAGGTACCGGAATAACTCTAACGGCAGTCATTTTAGATTTTAACACCTTAAGCAGTACCAAACCACAAATTTTAACCCCTAAAAGGTACTGCGATCACCCCCATCACTTTTATATGGGAGTTCCCCCCCCCCTGGGCTACACGGTGTATGCGTTTAGCGTACCTTCACTAATATACGGGTTTGCTGGAACCAAAGGATTCTGTGCAGGAATAGCCTGTGATTCTTGCCGTCCATTGTCTGACACTCGCATCTCTTGGTGATGATGTTGTTGGATGAACTGTGTTTTGGCTGGATGCTCACATTGCGACATCTTTGTGTTATGACTAATTACAATAAAATACAAATGTTAATATTAACCCTTTCACTTCCAAGAGCGCCAAGTTCAAAACTGAGGGAAAAATCTTGAATTTCATTTTGCAAAATTGTCAAAAACAAACAGTACCACATGAAAGTACTGTTCAATAGCTTTCATTTGAATGGTCACACACTAGGGTTTCATCCACAGACTCAAAAGTTAGAACCACATTTATTGACTCAAGGTTTGACTCTGGAGTGAAAGGGTTAAAGGGCTAATTTGATTTCAACTAATGCACGTGTAGCATGGGTTCAATTCCCCAACTTAGTGTCTTATGTGAATTGCTTTTGTTGTTGGTTTTCTCCTTGCATTGAGGATTTGCCAACAAGTTTTCTAGTTTCAACCCATTACTAAAGCCACCATGTAGTTATTAACTAATGTGTCTTTATTAAGCAATTTATTAAATATTTAAATTGTTTAAAAATTTAATCAAGTTAGTTAAAATTAATTATCTTGAAGTCAATAAATATTTGTCTGTCATTACCTTATCATTAGTTTTAGCCATTACAACAATAATTATTTATTATATAATAAAAAGATTTATGTTATGTTACATACTTGACATAGTAAACTCCAAAGTTTGGAGATTCAATTTTCTCCCAGCCATCTGGCAAGCCTAAAAGATAACAAAACGGCATTATTTTGTAATTGATCTGTTACATGATTTTGCTTTAAAGTAAGATCAAGCACTGTAGTTAGACTAGCTAAAGTCAACACAACAACAATCATCGCCAGGCTCAAATTCGGATCTCTACAATGTGCTAATAAACATTAGGCCATCATTCTTCTCACTGCTGGAGATTATATGTATAATATAACCTCTGTTAACGAAAAACCTTCCGCAACTAGCCTAACCTCTGTTAAGGCGGAGGTACACGTGAATTTCAATGAAATTTTAAGAGGTTTAAAGAAGGGATAGAAGGAAAAAAAAAAATTTTGAAACACCAACAGACAGTTGATACCCACACGGGTGCTCTTGCGTGGTTATCAACTGTCTGTCAATTGTCAATCTGCTAATTTTTAAATTCTAATTCTAATTTTAAAACTACATCAAATCTCAATATTTCTTATTTCCCTAAATTTTACAACTCCTTTGAGAAAAACTATTTCCTCCCAAATATACACAAAAATCACCCCAAAATTTACAAAACACCCCATAACATAGATTAATGAGATGAACAGAGAGTTTTTGGATTGCTTGAAACGCGAACGAGATATTTCCATTAAACCCATGTTAAGTGGCGGGAAAAGGGCATTCATGTGTACCCCCGCCTTAACGAAAACCTTCCACAAGCCGACACCTAGACAAGGTTCCAAGTTCCAAGGGTGTCCGCTTATGGTAGGTTCGACTGTATATAGGACTGGTGTACAATGTACACTACTGTATGTCTAGCTGTACAATTGAATGTTTGTCAGTATATAGTCATGTTAGTACCTGCTTTCTCAAGTGGATGACACCAGTCTGTAGATTCTGTGTTGTGACTGAAACAGAGATAAGAGTGTCACTTAATCAATAATTTACTTTTTGTGTTTTAAAATAATAATTTAGTGAGCGGATACAATGTAGCTTGCCCGTTGGGCAAGGTAAGTAGTGAGAAAAATATACGGCCAGAAGGGCCGGCGAAAATTTTTGGCGACTAAAATACTTGTGTGATGATGAATATATGAATGAAATCATATATATATGAACTGCGGAAATGGAATGAAATGAATATATGATCATCGCAATTGTGAATGCAATTAAAATACTTGTGCTGGCGACCAAGACTGGAAACGTAGGGGCCACCTGGCCCCAAGGTTTTTTCCTGAAAGTCGAGCCCTTTCATTACATAATTACCCATAGATCACTTTATATAACGATGCCAGTCTGTTAACTTACTCTATGTAATATTTCCTCCCATCTGGTGTCCATGCCACTTCAAATCCAGGAGGAATAGATAGATCCAGTTGGTTCAACTGACTACCATTGAACACTGTATAAAAGAAAACGTTGATAAATTACAAACAAAATACAGTTGAACCTCTCTACAATTAATGGCCACTCAGGGTCACAATAAACTGGCCATAATGTATAGAAATGGCTGTTCCTGGGTGGGTACTCCCTTATGTGGCCTATACGGGGACATGCCACTAAACCGGGTATGGTTTTTGGCCTCTCTGCCCTGAACAAAGTCAATAATTTTATGCGAGTCTGTCCTAAACAGGGCCTGAACCTGTCCTAAACAGGGTATGGTTGCACGATTGTCGTCGTACAAATATGGTTTATACAGTATTTAGATATCTGAGATCGGAGACGTTTGCCGGTCTTTAGCGTGTATCAGTCAAACGTCATAATCGCTAAATCGTAATTGCCAATAAAACACTTTAAAAATGTGCAAAACAAGAGAGTGTGTATTTTTTCCTTTGTCCTAAACAGGGCCCTAAAATAGAGGATGTTGTCCTAGTTTTTTGTTGTTGTCCTAAACTGGGTCAGGGTTTCAAACCCTCAGCGGCACCCTATACCCAAACATGGGTCAAGTACCCCCCCCCCCCCCCCCCCCCCGGGTGGCTGTTATAGGGAGATTTCTCAATTCAATAAGATATTGATTGGCGCACAGTCAGAGAGCAAAATCCTTGTCATTGTAGAGACTAAGGGCCTCCACAGACTTGGCCAATTGTTATAGATAACTATTTAGTTTTCGATCATAAAAAGTTGTCGATAACAAAAAAGCCAGTGTGTGTAGCTAGTTGTCGGTAACTAAGGGCTTTAGTTATCGATAACTAGCTTCACACACTAGCTTTTTTGTTATCGACAACATTTTATGATTGACAACTAAATAGTTGTCGACAAATATCTCTCTAGTCTGTGGAAGCCCTGAGGTGGTTGTTTTTGAGAGGTGGCCGTTAATGATAGATCTTCCAGGTTCACTTGCTATTGAGAATTTGCCCTGTTCAGAGTGCACACAATATATCCAGTAATTAAATGTCACATATTTAACAATTAGACGCCAAGCTCGAGGTTTCTATCGGCTGATTGTCGGCGAGGGGCAAAGCCTCGAATCAACTATCAAAAGTCGAGAGAAACCGAGAGTGAGCCATCTAATATTATTGTTTTAGCATAACCCAGAGACTGATCTATTCAATAAAAGCGTTCAGTGGAAGTGGTTTATTTCTAGTTTTGGTTTGTGGTTTTGGCAATTTTACTTGCGCGTGCTCCCAGGGCAGTCTATCGAAAATTAGACCACTGTGTTCTTGCGTAGCCAATCAGATTGCGAGTTTGCCTAATAGTCGGTCACTGGGTTATGCTAATTTATCATATTCGAATGTTTCATGACTCAAAATGTACTACATACCTAAATTCTTTTTCTCATTCATGTTGCCAGAAGGGAAGAACTTCTCACCAAAATCTGCTTGCTGCATGGCGGTGACAGATCCTTGTGATTTAGCCATAGATTGAGTCTGTGAAGTATAGAGTGATTGGCTTCCACCTGAATTGGGAGGGGAAGGACTCTGATCCCTATAAGAAGTAAACACATCGCTTCCATTTTCACTAAACAGATTGTTAGTGGATGTGCCCTGATCTGGGTAGTCTAATCCAAACCTCCGCGATCCAGCTTCCGAAATGTAAGGGTCGCCATAGGAAAGATCATAACTGAATGAATCCTGCGCACCGGAAAACGGTTTGGAACCATATGCGTTATACAGTCCTTTGTGGCCATAAAAATCTGATACATTCTTTTGCACATGTTGTGTGTAGTTGTACCCATTGGGGTTCAAATCAGACTCACTCATAACTTTCTTGTCCACTTTGAGCTTTGGAGGCCCAGTAGGTAATCTACTGTCCAGAGAAAAACTATCACCTGAAGAGCCAGGAAGGGCCCTGAAGTGACCATAAGATGGAGGATGTCTGTAGTTAAATTCCTCGAGGTTATAAAATGAGCTGTAATCATTCGTCATGTTCCCTCTATGAGCATAGAAACTTGAACCATCGATGCTAGACATGGTATCCACAGGTTCTCTATAAGGCGGCGGATGTCGATATTTATCCAAAGGGCTTGACACAGTCTGTTCCATTTGTTCGGGATAAGGAGGAGGGTGTCGATAACCAATTTTTCGTACCTCTGGCTCAGGTGTTTGGCTTGTGGTGCAAGTCTGACAGGGTTCTGCATTCAACTGAAGCCTTTGCACCACCTCTAAAATTTCATTCACGTTATTGTTTCTGCTATTTTCATAACTGGACTGTGAAACTCTATCACCGACATCTGCCGGTTCAAGATACTGATGAGAAGTATGTGTCCTGTTTGGGTTGCTATCGTGAGTAACCATTAAAATCCCGGCATTTTCAGTGCTATGACAGTCCACAATGTACGATTCGGCAATTTCTGCCTCGGAAAGTACGGCTTGAATGCAAGGTGTTGATGCGCATCTCTTCAAACGCTCTTGGAAAAAAAAGAATACAGTCAACTCTCTCTAAGCGGACACCACTGTAAGGTGGACACCTCTCTAAGGCAGACATGGTTGGCTGGTCCCGACTGGCATGAGATGATTTTTCCGACCGGCTTCATATAAACAGAAACAAGCGTTTGTATGGAGACCAATCTGAAGTCAGACCGGTCTCAAATCAGTTCGTGTTTACATGGTTCCGCGGTCCGACATCAGACCAGTCCGAGTCATTCGTGTCGGTTCAGCAACCGGAAAGAGTGAAACCGGCATGAGATGATTTTTCAGACCGGCTTCATGTAAACAGAAACAAGTATTTGTATGGAAACCGATCTGAAGTCATACCGGTCTGAGTTCATACCGGTCTCATGTAATCAGGGCCTTAGTATAGTTATGCATGGTATGAAAGCTCAAGTGTTGTGGTTTCAGAAATTACCATAGAGGAATTAAATTATTGACATAGTGACCAATATTTTTAGAACTGACTTAAGCTCGACATGCAACATTTTCAACTGTTTATGTAATAACTTTTTGTAAAGCAGTGGCTATTAACAGCTAAAGGAAAATACTACAACATGTATTCAAAGAATTCAATGAAGTCATGACCGCGTGATAAATCAATTCCTTTCACAACAAAAATCTCATTATAAAGGCGTGCGTACAAAGGGATTAACGTAAAAGGTTTATAGGAAAACAGATTCCTGCATTGAAAAAGGTGCTAATATAAACTAGAATTTTATCAGCTCAAATCTAAATTGTTCTTGATGTAAACAAGGAAAATTCTTCGATATTTTCTTGAAACAACAATTTGGAGTATGTTATACACTCGAATCTGAATGGTATGGTCTAAATTGCCTCCGGCGGCCGGTTGACTTTCACAACGAGATACAAATTACCCCACATGGTTAGAAACGTGCCAAAAAGGACGAAATAAATGTCTGAGAAAGTTCTTGCGAATGCTACCCTTCCCAATAACAAGGATACAACTTCTAGCAAATAAAATTGTCGTCTCTAAGCGGATTTGGTCAACAAGCTTACCCACCTTCGAGAATTTCGGTCGTATTTTCGCGCTTTCTGTATTTCCCTTGTAGCTTTTCTTTCAATCCTTTTCCTTTCTTCTTTAGGAAATATTTTCCTAGAAAAGGCATCTTCATTCTTTCAACCATCAACTACAAGCCCGTACTTTAGAATATTACGCACAAATTCCATGTCTTCCCACTAGATTTTATGCAATGTCTAAAATATTGTAAACATCTTCGGCGCTCGCGCGGCGAAAACTGGTGACGAAAGAATTCCGGTTATTAATCGATTAGTAGCCGATAAGTAATCGCCAACGTCTCGTGTCCTCGAAGATTCCCGAAGATGTATTGAGTTACGACGAAATGTTGCTATGGTCACACAAACCTTGATGGCGGTCGAATAAAGTTGGAACGCAAAAACCTGAAGGTTTTACCGAGTTTATTGCTTTTAAAAATCACAAATCACCATGGATAATGCCAGTGAATCTAGCAGCTATGATTTAGACAGTGATTTTCAAAATTCAAAGGCATTTTTGCTGAAAACAAGTTTACATTCGAATCTAAATGTGTAAGTACTGTAGTGAATTGTGGGCTGTCAATTTGATGATGGACCGTGTAGATCTGATCATTGCATAGTGGACTAAACCTTACTTACTTTACTTCTGGGATTAAAGTTATGTATTTTTCTCTCTTGTTTTAGCTATGATCATCTTGCAAGTGTTGTTAGAAAGGTTTTGGAAGAGAAACCGGCAAATATATCAGGCAAGTTTCTGATTTGAACAAAATTAAAAATACAATCGTAGATTTTGTGTATTTTGACTATAAAGCTGTACAGTTTAGGTACTTCACCTTTGATTAAAGCGACCCTTTAGTTATTTTACTAATTTCACATAAATTTCTCTTCATACAGAGTTAATAGAAGATCTTGTAAGAGATGAAAAGAGGGCCAAATTCTGTCCCAATTTTGACACTATTCAGGTAATTCGATCGTTTATTGCCACTGTGAATTACCTACTAACTGTATTAGTTGTTTCCAGGCTATAAGGCTGACACGTACATGTAAATAAAGTTTTTATCTTCTATCTATCTATCTTGTTAGATTATTATTATTGTTTAGATTATTATTTCTTACTTGAATTGGTTAAACATTCTGATTGGGTGACTAGGTGTTTTGCATGAGGCAACGTAAATGCAGGCATGCCGACACATTACATTTCTCGCGATCACCTGATTCAAACACAATATGTTTTCAGGATGAGTCTGGGGGTACCTAGTCTCCCGCGCAGCCGTTATTTGTCTCATCACGCAACGACGAAACAAATAACGCTGCGCGGGAGACTAGGGAGGACCAGATAGTCCTTCTGTGGATGCATGCTGTATGCAAACTTCACTCTCACGTTTGCATCAAGCTTATCAGTGGTGGATCCAGACCTGTTTATAAGGTGGGGGCCTGAAAAAGTTTCCGGCCCTTCAGCCCTTAAATAAAGCCTGATTCACACTGCCTTGCAACATAACGTACATGGATAATTAACAACTTGAAGAAAAGATTGTTTTCTTTTCTGTTGTTTTCTCCATGTTGTTATGTTCCTATATGTTATGTTGTGTAGTTTACACTCATCTAGTAACATGGTACCATACCAGTAAGACAGTGTCCTCAAAATTACCTCATATCAACCAAAACACAAAAAAAATCAATGAAAACTAAATTCAAAAAATTCATGCCAGAACACCCAACTCCCCTAAAAAAATTCAGAGAAGCTGTCATCACCCCAAAAAATATCTACTAAAATTTACATCATTTTGAAATCTTCTCTTTTCAAGAATAAAGAAGATGAATCTACAGAAGTGTTACTTGCAAGATCCCAATTGACTCTGTTTGAGGTAAGTTACGCCTTTTACCATTTCTAATTTTAATAAAGGAAACCAATATTCAACTGCTAACTGGTTCGTAAAATTTGTTCAATATTTATGCTTTTTATCCCGGGGTAACTCTCATATGAAAGGGAGGGGATGCTCGTCGGAAATTTTGAATTAAACCCTAATGGAGACCAATTTTGGTGTGGCTCAAGCTTCATTAATTTTGACCCCTAAAAGATACCATTCTGCAAGAGGCAAAGACGGAGTTATAGTTACCACTTTAATTAAGTTGCAATCGATCTCGGGCAATGAGACTTCCAACACAGTATGACAGTGGGATTTTTTCCTCTTCGCGTGCAACCCTAAACGATACCTTAATGGCTAAAAATATCAGCATTCTGTCCTGAACACCCTAAGCGATACCAACATCTGTAATGTACACCCCTAAACGAGACTACAAGCATCCCCGTCACTTTCATATGGGAGTCCACCCCGGGCTTTTTATATTGTTAGGTTTTATTCCTTTTAGTGTTAGATGAAGTCGCAGTTTGAATGATGTGGCTCTCCGTGTGCATCTACATGTAGGTACTGACAAGTTGTTGATATTTTTATTATCATTTCTCCAGAGAAAACCTAATGACCAAGACATGGAACCCATGATTCGTGATCCAGAAATGGAAGAAGAGCAGGAAGAAGCGCCTCTACCAGATCTGATGGAACTCGCAAACTACTTTGAGCAAGCTGGTGTTGGCATTGGTAGAGAAGAAACATTTAGAATATTTTTGGCTTTGAAGCTTTTGATTGACACACAGCCAATAAGGACATGTAGATTTTGGGGTAAGAACAATGAAACCATAAAGTAACCAACAAAGCGAATTTGGATAGCTGACATTTCAAGCATTAGCCCTTTGTTGGAGCAAAGTGTTCTCAGACCCCCCTCTGTTGCTGATAGTAGAAGCAGAGGTTCTGGTAACAAGATTGACGTGATATCCCCCGGGGGGACATATCAGGAGGGGGTACTCAGGTATATTAGTGACAGGGAGGTGTGAAGGTCTTTTTGACCACTCTTTGTGGGTTAAAAATTTTCTGGCAGATCTTTTTGGGTAGAAAGATTTTGGAAGGGACTTTTTAGGGTTGATTAAAAAAGTATCCTAGCATCCTCGATTTTATGTCAAGCTGAGGGACTTTTGGGAGGTTATTTTACCACTGAAGAAGAGGCAGCAGCCTCAAAACGTACATTGTATGGTTTTTTCATGTTTTTTAAACGTTTTTGGCGCACAACAAAACAAATTTATTTTATTTATTTACTGCTTAGTTTATTGATCAACATACATTCTGGGCCGTTGGACTTTTTTGGGGATCTAGCTAGTTTAGCCTAATGGGACTTTTTGCACCTTGCACCTCCCTAGCCTGCCACTAATATACCTGAGTACCGCCCCTGGGCATGATACATGATGATTTTGAGCAGGCATATTGAAAATCATTCAGGCCAAATTAATTTATGTTTTTTCCCCTTTTCAGGTAAAATATTTGGCATCCATGCGAATTACATAATTGCTGAAGTGGAGTTTTATGAAGGAGAAGACCCAGAAGAGCCACTTGATGATGAACAAAACCAAGAACAACCAGAGGTACATCTATCATGCATCATACCCCCGGGAATAGTTTCACTTTTTTGAAAAGATCTCATCAAACTCCTCACTATGATTGGTAAGGTAAAGCCGCACTCAGGCCAAATTGGCCCACACTGTTGGAGCTTATCCCAGTTTCCTTAGCATGATGCCTAGGAGTGTTGCTACTCCCCCTGGATGGGATGCTAGTCCATCACAGGTTATCTCCAGAATTTTGTCGCCGGTACCATTTATACTCCTAGGTGGAGAGAGGCAGTGTGAGAGTAAAGTGTCTTGCCCAAGAACACAACACAATGACCCAGCGCGACTGCTTGATCCGGAGTCCAACATGCTAACCATTAGGCCACCGAGTCTCCCTGCGAGCCCGAGACTTTTGACTTTTTAGATTGCAAGACCGAGATTGAGACTCCGAGATGGCTTCGTGAAAAAATTGAGACTGTGAGACGTACAGAACTGCTCAAGAAACGAGACTGCGAGACCCGTGAAATTTGACTAAAATTTTGCGAGCCCGCCCCTACTATATGTGGGCTGATTATTACGGTCAAATTTAATCATCTCTTCCAAAGCAGGGGGTGTCTGTTTCAAGACTGAGATTGGGACTCAACTTAATGTAGTCTATCTGAATCAGCTTAAATTTGAGATTTCTGAAATTTGCCTACAATTCTACTCCCTCCTTAAAATATTATCCACTGGTGTTGTGTGTATGTTAATAATTTATTATTATTGAACTTTTTGATGAGCAGAACTAATGAAGCAAATTTCTTCTTTCTTTTCACTGTAGAATGAAGCTAAAACAGACATCATCAAAGAAGGTTAGGAAAATATTAATCAACTTTTTTCATTCATCCATGTGAATGCATGAACAAGCTGTATTTATTTACTAGTTTAACAACTGTATCGCTTATGGAGGTTGGGTGCCTGGGATATCCAGGGGCTTCCACTTTTGGCAGCCAGCCCCTAGATTGAATAACGCCCCCATGGCTAGCACGACCCCGCAACCCAGCCATGAGCCCCCACACAAGGGAACAGGCACCCGTCACACTGACCTGTCAGTGGAAATAAAAAGGGAGAGGAGGGGGGGGAGAAACTATCGATCCAAAGCTCTCCACGCACAACGCTGGGCAAGAAACCTCACTGCCTGGAGAAACACGCCACACGAACGAAGCAGAGAGCTACTGCACATGCGCCTCACGACTGACCACCGGTACTCCTTCCCAGACCCCTGGCGCTCTAGTTGTTAACTCTTTTAAATTGCATTTAAATGCATTTAACAACTGTATCGCTTATGGAGGTTGGGTGCCTGGGATATCCAGGGGCTTCCACTTTTGGCAGCCAGCCCCTAGATTGAATAACGCCCCATGGCTAGCACGACCCCGCAACCCAGCCATGAGCCCCACGCCACGCCGAAGGGACCTCCGAGCTATGGCGCTAAAGCTCGGAGATCAGAGGGGCTCATGACTGGGGGAAGCCAGAGCCCCAGAACGCCAAATCCCGAAGGCACCCAGTGAACTGAACGTTAAGCAGTCCTATCTGCTGCTGAGGACTGAAACCACAAATCCAGGTTCATCCTTGACCAATCTGCCAAGCCAGATGCTGCTGCGTCTTTCTGAAGGCAGTATCGTAGTTCAGCAAGCAAGCCCGGAAACTGCTGAGCTGTCTGCAGAATCAACAATTTGTATTGGGTCAGATCCTGCCAGCGAGTTGGATGTGAAGTGCAGAAGATCCAAGCATAAATGGAGAAGGCCTGAATCCAGGTGAGGATGTCGATGATTTCGACCACGCGTTTTTTTTTTTTTTTTTTGAGGGGGCGACAACTAATTTGCCATCCAAGTAAGTGTGGGGCTCCGTGTCTTGCGCCCGTAAATTCTCCGCCAGGAGGTCGGCCAGCTCCATAAATACGCCACTGGTTATCTTGGCAACCAGCTTGCCAGGTATTGGCGCATAACCTGGGCCAACAACGAAGGCCTTGCCGATCGTAGGCGCCACGATCGAGTTGTTGGGGACCGGCCAAGCGGGAGACACGAACGCTGATAGCGCAGAATGTTGGACGATGGGCGGCTGGGCAACTGCAGATGTAATTGGATTGCCAATCGTGCAATAAGTGGACAGGAATGGAGGCGCCATTACATTACCTATAGCCGTGGATGGGATGGATGGGATTGTAGGAGCGCAAGTCGCCACAGTCGAAGTATTGTGTGCCCGCCCCCAAGAGGATTCGCCACGCTCGCCGTTCCGTTCGCCTGGAAGGCCGCTAAAATCTGAGGCAGCGACTGCCCAACGCTTGTGTAAATGCTTGCGACAGAGTTTCGCTGGAAACGGTAAAGGTGGACGGTGCTGCCGTGGTAAGGGTGGACGTGTCGGAAGTTATTGAGTCCCCAGACGAAGGTGGATTTTCGGCTGCCATGTCGTAAGAATCCAAATATCCGGCCGAGAGGCTGTTTAGCGTTTGTCGACCAGGCATAAGTCGAAAACTCAAAAACAAGCGACGAAACCAAACGAAACGACCGCTGTAGGAAAGGGCAAAACCCCTTTGGGAACAAATGAACGCGAGAAACTATCGATCCAAAGCTCTCCACGCACAACGCTGGGCAAGAAACCTCACTGCCTGGAGAAACACGCCACACGAACGAAGCAGAGAGCTACTGCACATGCGCCTCACGACTGACCACCGGTACTCCTTCCCAGACCCTGGCGCTCTAGTTGTTAACTCTTTTAAATTGCATTTAAATGCATTTAGAGCTCCTTTGCTTTCGTGATACACTGCTCCTTTGTAGACATTTGTTATTAATCAGGAGAACTGAACTCTTAATTTGCAGGAGATTTTGATGTAGAAGAAGATGACGTCCCTCAGGCAGAATTCAAACCACCAGCAGTTATTCCCAAAGAAGACAGACAAACTGGTTGTAACAAGAAAACATACTTTGTATGCAATGAATGTGAGTTCCTACTGGTAATTTCTTCCATGGCAGGGGGGGGGGGGGGGGGGGGGGACCTCTTCTTGCAGTACTAGTACTGAGCAGGACTGGTGGGCAGTGCCACGTTTCAGTTTGAGATGTCTTTGTTAATTCAGCCTATCTGTTCAACAATTTCTCTTTTAGAAGTACAGTCTGTGTATTGTTTTGATTAAAAGCTAATGTGCGCTTCGAGAAAATATCCATACGGGTGAATTTTTATTAAATCATACCCACCAAGGAAGGTCACATATTGAAATTCCATTCCAAGGGGGAGGGGGTCTCAAAAGCCAATTGAAATTTTACAAAGGAAAGTATGAAGCTACATGTAAACTCTGGAAATTCTAGGATGTTAAGGGTAATTCAAACCAAAAAACCTTCCGTGAGGTGAGGGGGTATGGATATTTTCTGGAACTGCACAATAAAGACAGAAGGCAGCTAGCTGTTTGAACTGAATCAGAGTGTATTGTCTGACTCTCTGGATTTTTTCACAAAAGCACAAATTAGGAAAGCCTCTGACACTTTCCAGCTAGCTGGGCATACATCTATAATCATTGTTCTTGTTTTTTCTACAGCTGGAGGTGTATGGGTCAGACTCCCCCCTGTCACTCCTGCACAGATTGTGGTCTCAAGACAAATCAAAAAATACTTCACTGGAAATCTTCAAGCACCTGTAAGCTCGACAAAACTTCATAATCAGCTGTTCATATGTTTCAGCATCTGTTGTACCTACGTAATACTGTAGAATCTCCAAAGTAGCGACACCATGAGTAAGGGAAGCGTCCCTTCCCAAAAAAGTGGAATGACAAGTTCAGCAACCTAGTAATTCTATCTAGAAACCAAGTAACATTACCCCCTCCAAAAGTAACGACTACCTGAAAGTAGTGACACGATCCTCCCCCTGAAATAACAACCTACATGTAATAAGTAACGATCACCCAAAAGTTGCGATAACGATATTACCCTACATGTAACTACTCTTAGGATGGTGTGGTTCCAGAAAATATCCATACTCCCCCTCGGAAGGTTTTTGGTTTGAACCCCACCCCACCCCTGGAATTTGGCTGGCTTTTGATACCCCCCCCCCCCCCCCCCCCCCCCCCCCCTCCCCCTCAACCTCGGAATTTCCAATGACCTTCCTTGGAGTGGGTATGGATATTTTCTGGAAGCACACATTCTACGGCATTGCTTAATGTTACAATAATTTAAATTAATTACCCAAATTTCTTTTTAATTGAGTGAGTCTCTTACATAAATTTGATCAATATTAAATTGTACTTATCAGGTTGTAAGTTATCCACCATTTCCTGGAAATGAAGCCAATCACTTAAGAGCTCAGATTGCTAGAATATCAGCCACAACAACACATCAGTCCTCTGGGGTACTACATGTTTGAAGAGGAAGAAGAAGAGGAGGATGAAGGAGGAGGTACAAATAACATTAATTTTATTATCATTATATATACATGTATTTTCCCCTTCCTTTTGATTAGTTGAGAGACCCTACATTACTTGCAAATAACTGCGCATTACTGTATAATTACCATGCCAGTTGTTGTAAATAACATAGTGGTTCCAGAAAATATTTTTTATCCATACCCCAGTCCACCCCACCCCCCTGAATATTCCAGTTAAGCTTCACACTTCCCTTTAAAAATTTGGGATTTTGAGACCCCATAGACCTTATTCATAAATGGTGGCCGATTGATTATTCTTTTATATTCATGCTAATCAGCCTACCTAACCTCGTTAGCATGTGCAAAATTCAAAATAATTTTTACTCTAAAATGAGGCTAGGTAGGCTGATTAACATGAATATAAAAGAAAAATTAATTGGCCGCCATTTATGAATACGGTCTATTCCCCTTAGAATTTCCAATGACCTTCCTTGGGGTGTTTATAAATGGATATTTTCTGGAACTGCACATTATGCCTGTGTGCAGTAATATCCACCACTGCAAAGACAGAGTCATGCAAACAAAACAATACAATGTGCGCTTTCCAGAAAAAGTACAGCAAAAATTGTGAACAATCACAAATTGACGGCTGGCTATCACAAAATGTTATGATCTAATAGTGTTTTGCAAATCATTATTGATTACTGATTGCTTGCCACTAACAAATCACAATATTATTTTGCGTAACCTTGTCCAATAATGATTTATATTCCGTCAATAGTTAGTTCATTCATTCCTTTGTTGAATTTTTACATGTTATTTGGTGAGTACACCGAGTGAAGTTAATCTAATGCCAGATAAAATATTGTCAATTCCTAATGTTTTTTATTAACAAATCATTGTCATCATTTCCCTAGCTCGAGACTCCTTTGTGGTGAATCTGGAGTTTGAAGGACTCGCTGTCAATGACATGACTGATCCATCCTGTGCAAACTGGGTCCATCATGTCCAGTATGTTCTTCCACAGGTAAGTGCTTACTAATAAGCGTCCTTTACTGTACATTATGTCACACCAAGTTTTCTTATTGCCCCATTCATGACCCAGCGTGAATGACAGACCTACCAACCTTCAAGATTCTGCTGAGTCTAGTTTTTTGTCACGGTCTTGCGGCTGTGTCTCATGTTTGTTATATTTGGAAGAGATTATTGCTGAAGAGATTTTTTCCACACCATCAGATAAAAAACATGCACATCAAAGAAAACCAAAAGAAAAATTAGTGTAGAAATTTGGGAGAAAAAGGAAGGGGAACTCTGAGGAGAGGGAGCCCCCCCCCCCCCCCCCCCCCCCCCCCCCCTCTTACTATGCCTATGCAGGATAATGGTAAGGCACTATTCTAACCTACAAATGCAAGTGCATTTCCAGCCCAAGTTGTGATGTTATTTTCTAAATATTAATGATCTGCACGTGTACATGGATAGGCTGCACAAGGCTTTGAAGAAAGTTAACTATAGCTTATTACCTGTACTTGTAGGGTCGTTGCACTTGGTTTAACCCCTCGCAGAAAAGAGAGGAGGAAGAACTAGAGGAAGAAGAGGAGGATGAAGAGAGGGAGGAACCAGATGAGCCTGAACCAGAACAAGGTCCTCCACTGCTGACGCCGCTCTCAGAAGATGCTGGTAAGAATGGGGCCACGGGGTGGAGGAGGAGGTACTCCCATGATGAGGGTGGGATTGATACCACTGAGGGTGTTTACATCTAACTATAACCACCTTAAGAGATAGCCTGGGACCTTTTAAAATGACAGAAACTTGTTTTGTCTTAGAATAATTATTGGTACCAGTTGGGGGTGAAAATGAATTTAAGCCACACCCACAAAACAAGCTTATGGTACCTTCAAAATGTTCATCGATCACCCCCATCGCTTTTATATTACAGGAGTTCCCCCAGGAATGGGGCTGCATCATTGATCAAGACTGTTATTCACGAACAACTCCTATTCAGGAAGAACTCACTTTTTCTCTTTTTTATTATCAGAGGTTGATAGCATGCCCCCGTGGACAGCACAGAAGTCCTCGACCTTAGTTCCTCAGTACTCCCTGGCTGTTATGCACTCCAACCTGTGGCCAGGAGCACATGCCTTCGCTGTCGAGAGGTTGGTATAACCAGTTTGATTTGTTAACTTCCCGACTTAAATTTTGCCGTAGTTAGAAAAAAATTCTTGCATCTCTCCCATGGATAAAACACTATTAGTGTGTGTGTTGATTGGGGTTGACTCTTTCATACGAGTTTATATTGCTAAAATGTTTGCAGTCTAGTACTGTGCCTCTCTATGGGTACCTGCAGACATTGATTTAGTCATGCTCTTTTTAACAAATTGTCAAATTTTTTTAACAAAATCTTTGTTTTTGTATCTGGAATTTGTTCAGTGCCTAACAGCATTAAATTGAGAAAAAAAAATTGACAACACGATGGATAATTTATATTACATCTTCAAGCTCTGACACATTTAATATTTCTATCTGGCCACTGTAATTTGTAAATCATCGCTTCAATCTCCGAGATCGTTGTTTTATTATTTTTATGCAGCAACTAATCCCATCACAAATGTTTTTGTTGCTTATCCTAGAAAATTTGAGAACCTTTATGTTGGCTGGGGCCAGAAATTCAGTGCAGAGAACTACAGCCCACCACCCCCTCCCCCACCACAAGAGGAATTCCCCAGCGGACCCGAGATCACCGAGGGTGAAGACCCGTCAGTGGAAGAGGAGAAGGCTCTTAAGGCTGCGCAACAGGAAGCAATGGAGGCTGCGGAGATGGAAGAAGAGGAAGATGATGACGACGAAGATGATTAGACATTACTGGATTAATATGAATTCTGATAAATTAAATTATTTCCCTTTTTGAGGTCGAGCACTTCAGTTTTAGTTTTGATGTATTGTAAATATCTTTAAAAGCATTTTGAGAATTGCCGTGTATTGCATTAGTTTGTTTCTGTACGCAAGGTATACTTCTATAATTATATAACTTTGGACAAAAAAGAGATGTATATATATCTTCAGAAGACAAAATTTCTGTGTAACATTTTATCAACAAACTTTCTGTATGGTTATTCCGTATTTTTGTGTTAAATTTATGGTTCTATCCAAAGCATTACAAGTGTACTAGATAGAATCAATCAATACACAAACTGCCACAATATTATTGTTTGTTGAACAACTTTATTCATAAAACAGGCAAGCAAACTGTTACAAGTGGTGACATGTACATTATAATGTAACATAGTACACAACATAAACAAGGTTTTACATGTAAAAAATCCTGGATTAAAACTGTTTTTTTACAAATTAGTGTTTTATTGTTTAGCAGTGTTTTCCATAGGGATTAAAACTATGTGGTTAAAACTAACAAATCATTCATGACAAACAAATGCAACACTATTGTAAATTTACATGATACTCTCCCTCGCTAACTCATACACAAGTGGCTTGTGTCATCTATGTTATACTGAACAAACTCTTAAATCCAAATCTAGCCTAATAAAAGTCGACATTCCTTTGTGTGAAAGTAGGACGTTCTCAGTTCAAGCACTGCCAAATATAGGTTCATACAGAAAGCAGCATTTTAGTATTTGGGTCATGCTTGTGAGATCCTTAACTCTTTCAGTCCCAGAAGCAAGCACCAAGTGGATAATTGTGTTTCTAACTTTTATGTATGTGGATAAAACCCCATTCAACTAAAAGCTTATGAGCAGTGCTGTAATGTGGTACTGTTTGTTTTTCCATATCTTGCAATTTTTTCAATTTGAGCTTTGACACTCTTGGGAGTGAAAGGGTAGATTAGAAAAACAGTTGTGTTCATAGATTTTACTGCGCCTTTCAATAACACGCGAACTCTGAAGCAAGCTTTTAGCCAGAAGGGCGTCCAGGTGTCCTGTGGGACGCCCAATCCTGGGAGAAAATGATGAAAAATGCACCAAACCTTTTAACAAATTTTTTGGGGACATGCCTCCAGGACGCCCACTTTACAAATTCTGGCTAAAAGCCTGCTCTGAAGTTCAAAACCCAACTAACAATTGCGTTTTTTTCGCTGCCGTTGATCATAATAACGATGACAACCAACGGACTGTGAAAAAAAGGAAGAACAAAATGGATCGAAATCTACCAATCACAACCCACGGACATGATATTTTAAACCCACTGAAGTGAACTTCTGTTTCCCGAGAGGTCCGCTAAAGTGAATGACTGCAGCGAAAAACGAACCTGTTGAGTTCGCGAGAGTTTGCATGTTATTGAAAGGCGCAGTAATGACAATTGAGTGAGATGTTTTTCATTGATAAATACAAACTAATCATGTAAAGATCTGAATAGCATGAGGAGGACCTATTTTTACAGAACAAGTCTAGAGTCTCTACCAAGCCATAACAATAAATACAATTTATTGCCATCACAAAATGTTCGTTGGACCCTCATAGTCAGTCTTGGAACTTTAAATGAGATCCGCCACTGAAAAAGAAACAAGATAAAATATTAGTTTCACATAATTTTACACAGAGAGTATTGGCCACATAAGCAACGAGAAGCAATCTGGGGCGAGTTGCATCTCGCAGTCGCTTGTAGGACCATTTACTGGGGATGCGTCGTCAAGCTGGACACCATTTTGTCCCCAGTAACAAACCCACAAGTGACAGCGACATGCGACCCGTCCAGATTGCTTAATTTGTTTCTAAAGTGGCGAATGGAAAATTTTCCATTTGCCACAAAGTCTATATCTTTTTTGCTTACTCAAAGTCTAGCATGTAGATGCCACTAAAGAAATTTAGAAACTCTTAGTCTAGTTTGCAGAAAGGGGAGAATGCAAAGAGAGACTTGCAACAAGTGCAAGGAGAGCTGCCTTGCATCTCTTGTGCATGCTCAAAATCTCCTCTTTTGCACCTACGAGACGCTAAATACTTCTTGTCCCGTGTTAGCATCAGACCTTCCCTTCCCACAAGTTTCTATTACAGTCAAACCCATTTACACAGACACCTTGGGTGTCTGTAAAGCAGGGCTCTGAAACTGTTTACTGTTCAAATATGCATCATGGATACGAAACATACCATTCATGGGCATTTCATCAATCTGTGTACTGTAGTACTGTTCAATATCACGTAAGATTCTGATGTCATCTGACTTCACAAAGTTGATGGCAACACCTTTGCGACCAAACCGACCTGAACGACCAATCCTGAAAAATAAATTCCAGCAATTAGATCCCTGTTCACTTATCTTTTCAGGAGATGCGGTGGCCTAATGGTTAGTGCATTGGACTCTGGATCGAGTGGTCCGGGTTCAAGCCCTGGCTGGGCTCACTGTGTTGTGTTCTTGGGCAAGACACTACTCTCACAGTGCCTCTCTCCACCCTGGAGTATAAAATGGGTACTGGCAGACTGTTAGGGCAACCTAACAAAATGCTGGGGGGTAACCTGGTGTTGGGCTAGCATCCCCCTCAGGGGAAGTAGCAAAAACTCCTAGTCGCCGGCTTCATGCTACGGAAACAGGGATATGCTCCGGCAGTGTGGGCCAGTTTGGCCCTGGACAGCTTTACTTGCACTTATCTTTTCACAATACTTCTCCCATAAAGAAACATTGCATGATGGGCAAATAACCACTGCAAAGGAGACTAAATGTAAATGTAATAGCAATGCACATACCTGTGAATGTACAATTCACGGTTGTTTGGAAGGTCGTAGTTGATAACCAGGGACACTTGCTGTACATCAATACCTCTGGCCCACACATCTGTTGAAATCAGCACTCGACTGTAGTAGAAACAGAACATAACATGTCAGCAATGTGGAAAATGCCACAGCAACCACTGAAGAACTGCTTCCTTTTCCTCGGGTATTACATGAAGGATGACATAACAGCTTTCTAAATTAAAGTGCTCAGAAGTTCCCATTGTCTTAAGTTAATTTGATGATGATTATTAGAGGAATCTGGCCTCTGACAATCCCAGTGTGACAAATTTGCATAATGTTTGGGGGTAATGTAGGATAAAGTCAGTCGTGTGGTTGAAAAATTCAAGAAAAAGACCACTTAAGAGCGAATGTTACCAACGGTCAGACATTTTTCAAAATATTGTGGCCACAGCCGAAAAATCAATTCTGCTCATATTCTCATGTTAGGTAGACCTTAATATGAAACAAATCACTGCATACTTGTTTGGCTGAATATCGATTTATTTTCGAGAAAATCGATAATAACCGAATTCTGTCAAAATGCCGCTTTCGGAGCTCAAAATTTAAGGCGAATCTCGAAGCTTCGCGTAGCAAAATGAAACATTCTAAGACAATAAAAACTACCAAATCTTAAAGAACGATATCGAAATATATGTTGAGAGCAATTTGAGCAATTCTTGTCTTTTTATTTACAAAATATAATTAAATTTGTCCGACCTACTTTAACTCGATTAAAAATAGGTCAAAACTAACCTATTATTTAAGTATGTGCTACACAAAATAATTTGTCGAAAATCTGTCATTTGGAAGGCGAAGGGTGCTTCTTTTCGATCCCCAAAGGAATTTTTGGGGAAATGATTCAGTGCGTTGTAATAAAATTTTAAAGTTGGATAAAATGCGCTGATTCAACGGATACCGAAAAGTCTCCTTAATTAGTTCAATGTGCACATACACGCAAACTTTAATTGTTTCGCAGTTTACGTTCAACCTACAACTAATTTAACATAAAACCTCTAACCTTTATGTTGCTATATCAAAGAAGAGGGCTGTAGTCCTGCAGTTGTTGCTTCCTTCGCGATAATTGCAGCTCACTGAAAGATGACCAGCACGCCATGTTTGTTTAGTTATAGCATAATTCGGACGTGTTTGATGAGAAGATTCTCTGTTTCCATTTTCGTTCAAAAGAGCAGGCTTCAAGTACTCTCCACAAAAAAAACCATTGTTTAACCATTAGTTTTTAACTGAACAGCGAACCAAATGCGTTAATTCTAAAACATTGTCTCTTGTCTTGTAGCTTCTTGTGGAATTTACCGCTCCCTGTTACCGCTAATTACGGTCAGAACGGGTTTCAACTGAAATCGACAACTACATGTAACGCAAGAAAGGAACCGGAAGTTCATTTTTATGAAGGATGGCTGGAAGAGGGTGGGGTATACAATATAAAAGCCTTATTTCATTTATAGTTTCTTGTTTTATTTTTAATCTATTAGGTGAACATTTATCGCACAAGCGCATATTTTCTGACATTTGGAATTAAAAACTGAAAATCCGCAGTACTGTAGAAGGGGGAAATGAGAATAATAAATTCAATAACTGAATTGCAGTGAAAACTGCAAGCGAGAAATGCTCTGCTTTATCTGAAAGTATCTCAACTAAGGCCATATGATCACTTTGAAAAGCTTTCACGACCAGGAATAATGCCTGATTGTTGGGATCGTTATCAATCTGACTTCCGTTGTTCTCCCGAAACCTGAAAACCCCCAAATAATTCAAGGCCAAAATGGGGTGTATTTCAAGTTGTATATTATCTGCCTTGTAAGCCAGCCATAACTTTCAATAAAGTTGTAATATCATTGTTATATTTTCCCAATAATCTACCTTTAGTCCGGTTGCGCATAGTCAAAGACCAACAGGGCCCGCGCAGCACTATTTTTGAGTGGGGGGGGGGCTAATGCGAACGCGTCAGCGTTAGCCGTTATCACGTAGGACTCCCGTGTCCCTGTCCCGCGATGTCCAGAGCTGTGTATTCGATGTGTATAATTCTCAGTTTAAAGTATCTATGGCGATAAAATGTGAACGTTTCTTTATAAAACGCAAGATACAGCTGCTCAATAGTTTAAAGTCAGTCAACTCAAAGTTATCTTAACTCTTGATATTTGTTTCAGTTGTAACCGCGTCTACTTTGCTAATGGTCATTGCAACTTTTGTCCCTAGCAAACTTCTGCATTTCAAAAGGAAAATTTTATCACCAACTTCCAGTAAAAAGCGTTAACTAGTGAAATGACTTCTGGAAATTTGTTATTATTATTTTTTTAGCGGTCCCTGACCAAGAACCCTTATATATTGAGCTATTTACTTTTCCCCACTAATCTAGCCCTGGGGAAAAATGAGAATAATAAATTCAATAGACTGAATTGCACTGAAAACTGAACGCGAGAAATGTTCTACTTTAGAAAGTGAAAAACGCTCGACGGTTGCGTGACAGATACGTTCTTAACTTCCGGACCGGAGGTTATTTTTGATATGTGCTGGAAGAGGGTGGGGTTGAAGATACAGACTGATATCATTGTAGGATGGTGACCCAGTGCTACCGATGGGATGGGCTCTAAAGTCAGCAGCACTAACAAGAAAGAACCTCACTGTGGCTACGATACTGAAGCACGGTTCCAAGCTGGAGAACGCATCGGGCAAAGGGCTGATCCTACTAGTATATGGAAAGCAATGCGAAGAGCGAAGGCTCTAGTAGTATCTTTGACAAGGGCGACTTCCTCAGCCACACCTTTGCAAATAGCTCGATTTTGTTCTCGCTCAGTCGTGAAAAGAACTTACAGCACATACAAATCTGGCGATGAAGAAGTAGAAAGCCATCAACCGAATACTGGGGAAACATTAGTCAAACTGGCAACAAAAAACTCTCCCAATATTCCCCAATACGGACCGAACAAGCTAGTTCAATAAAGTTTTTAGTACAATGGCTTTTTTAAAACTTTGTTGATTAACGCGCGCACGCCAAAATAAAGCACGTTCTTACATTTTTCACGCCACTTTGCGAAAGAATTAACCAAAATTGCTGCCAGACATAAGGAAAAATGTTCTACTTTATAAAAACAGTTTTATTTTGTTCAATGTTTCAAAAGGAATTCGATGAAATGAGTTCGTCAACGGTCCCTCTTAGCCTTCCGTATTGGAACGTCGGACCGCTATGGGGCACCTTTGGCGTGGACCAGTTTTGCCATATAATAAATGGATATTCTGCAAGAATTAGTTGGCAGGTGTGGTTGTAAAATTGTGCGATCGACCAGGTTGGACCAGACCTCTAGTAGCTTGCATTACAGACAATTGATCAGTTTAGCCGTTGTCATTACACAACATAGTTCACTCACTGCTGACACACGTACGGCTGAGTGCGAAATAAATAATTAACAAGCAAGAATCCATTCTTGTATATGCGAGCGGCGAATTATATGCAAGCCGGCAATCACATGTGCAAGTCAAAAAAGAAATGCATCATTTTGTTTTTCCCTCAAAACTCTCCCACCTTAAAGGGAGGGTTTCACGGTTCGGCGCATGTTCAGGCTTATCAACTTTATCCGTTTAAAAACCCAACTCACACTGTTGTCTCGACAATCAGTAATCACATACTATTCTTAACAAGTACAGCAAAAAGAGAATGACCAAATTTACAAAAAAATTAACGGATTACACCGAGAATTGCCAAATTGAATACCAGAATAAATCACCACAATAAAGTGTTGGCCGGAAGGATTTATTCTTGTTATTTATTCTGGTATTCAAATGTCGACATTCTCGGTGTTATCAGTTGAATTTTGAATTTTTTTGCGAATTTTGGTCATTCGTCGTTATGCTTGACCAATTATAGTATGTGATTACTGAAGTATCAAGAAGTGCATGTGAATGAGGTTTTTTAAACGGATAAAGCTGATAAGCCGGCGCATGCGCCCAACCGTGAAACACTCGCTTTAATGTCCAAATCCGGTGCCTCCGAAACCACCTCCTAAACGTCCCGTGGACGTTAAGCGGGTAACTTGTGAATACGTTGACGGCCCCTTATTCTCCCTGTCCACACATGACTGGACAAGGGCTATATTAGTGGGGAAAAGTAAATACAGTAGCTCAATGTATATAAAGGGGTCTTGGTCTTTGACTATGCGCAACCGGACTAAAGCTAGATTATTGGGAAAATATAACAATGATATTACAACTTTATTGAAAGTTATGGCTGGCTTAGCTTACAAGGCAGATAATATACAACTTGAAATACACCCCATTTTGGCCTGGGATTATTTGGGGTTTTTCAGGTTTCGGGAGAACAACGGAAGTTGATTAATCAAATTGATAACGATCCCAACAATCAGGCATTACTCCTGGTCGTGAAAGCTTTTCAAAGTGATCATATGGCCTTAGTTGAGATACTTTCAGATAAAGCAGAGCATTTCTCGCTTGCAGTTTTCACTGCAATTCAGTTTATTGAATTTATTATTCTCATTTCCCCCTTCTACAGTACTGTGAATTTTCAGTTTTTAATTCCCAATGTCAAAAAATATGCACTTGTGCGATAAATGTTCACCTAATAGATTAAAAATAAAACAAGAAACTATAAATGAAATAAGGCTTTTATATTGTATACCCCACCCTCTTCCAGCCATCCTTCATAAAAATGAACTTCCGGTTCCTTTCTTGCGTTACACGTAGTTGTCGATTTCATTTGAAACCCGTTCTGACCGTAATTAGCGGTAAATTCCACAAGAAGCTACATGACAAGAGACAATGTTTTAGAATTAACGCATTTGGTTCGCTGTTCAGTTCAAAACTAATGGTTAAACAAAGGCTTTTTGTGGAGAGTACTTGAAGCCTGCTCTTTTGAACGAAAATGGAAACAGAGAATCTTCTCATCAAACACGTCCGAATTATGCTTAACTAAACAAACATGGCGTGCTGGTCATCTTTCAGTGAGTTGCAATTATCGCGAAGGAAGCAACAATTACAGGACTACAGCCCTCTTCTTTGATACAGCAACATAAAGGTTAGAAGTTTTATGTTAAATTAGTTGTAGGTTGAACGTAAACTGCGAAACAATTAAAGTTTTGCGTGTATGTGCACATTGAACTAATTAAGGAGACTTTCGGTATCCGTTGAATCAGCGCATTTTATCCAACTTTAAAATTTTATTACATCGCACTGAATCATTTCCCCAAAAATTCCTTTGGGGATCGAAAAGAAGCACCCTTCGCCTTCCAAATGAGAGATTTTCGGCAAATTATTTTGTGTAGCACATACTTAAATAATAGGTTAGTTTTGACCTATTTTTAATCGAGTTAAAAGTAGGTCGGACAAATTTAATTATATTTTGTAAATAAAAAGACAAGAATTGCTCAAATTGCTCTCAACATATATTTCGATATCGTTCTTTAAGATTTGGTAGTTTTTATTGTCCTAGAATGTTTCATTTTGCTACGGGAAGCTTCGAGATTCGCCTTAAATTTTGAGCTCCGAAAGCGGCATTTTGACAGAATTCGGTTATTATCGATTTTCTCGAAAATAAATCGATATTCAGCCAACAAAGTATGCAGTGATTTGTTTCATATTAAGGTCTACCTAACATGAGAATATGAGCAGAATTGATTTTTCGGCTGTGGCCACCAAATGTCTGACCGTTGGTAACATTCCCTCTTAAGGACAAGACCAAAACAGATGCTGCAGTTTCTCTGGTTCTTCTTTACAAAAGGAGCAATTTGAGTTGTCTTTTACTCCAATTATGGTTAGGAATTCCTCTGGTATTACTTGATTTTGCAGAAGCCATTGTTGGTTAGCAACGTATTTTGTTTTGGTTTGATTAATGCCTTTTGAATCTTTTGTTTTACGTCACTGGTGATCTTAACACCAAGAATTGTCTTTATCTCTTTAAAGAAAACAACACGGTGTTTTCAAAACTATTTTTCATCCAATTAGGAGGTACTTAAAGTTAACTGTACTAGGCTGATAAAGATAACTGTACCTCTGTCCAGATCTGAATTCTTTCATGATGGCATCTCGTTCTTTCTGCGGCATGTCACCATGCATTGCCGAAACAGTGAAGTTAGCTTCCCTCATCTTCTCTACAAGCCAGTCCACCTGACAAAAAAAGAAATTCTCATTACAGATTGCTTGATTATAATAATGATATTGTGAGGAGAAAATAGATGCTGGTCACCAATGAATCATTTTCAAAACAATAGTTCTAACTAAACCAACCTTTCTCTTGGTGTTGCAGAAAATAACAGCCTGTGTGATGGTGAGCGTGTCGTACAAATCGCAAAGGGTGTCAAACTTCCATTCTTCTCGTTCCACGGCCACAAAGAACTGCTTGATACCCTCCAAAGTCAGTTCATCACTAAGGCAAACAAAGTCCATAATTACTCATTTCCAAATTGTAGGAGAAAAAATCATGTGATTACCGTGTTGAACCTCTCATGCTATTCATCCCAGACAAGGGGGATTTTTTCAGCCCGCTTCACGCACTATTGGTTTCATTCTGCGGTTTCACTGACAAAACCTCATCACGTGATGCTATTTTTGTGGCTTGCGAGACCGCTAAAGTTGAATAGCTGTTGAACTGCCAATGAAGAAAACTGGACAGTTCAACTTTTGCGGTCGTACAAGCCACAAAAATAGCACCATGTGATGAGTTTCTTTGAAACCGTGGAATGAAACCAACAGTGCGTGAAGCGGACTGAAAAAAAAAACATCCACGGATGCCTGGGATGGATAGTAAGTGCTCTGGGACTAGAAAATTGCACACTTAGGAGAGGTGTCCAATTACAGGAGGTTAAAAATGTAGTGTTTGTAAAAATGAACTGATGAACTGAACTGATGTATGTGGCTGGGATCAGAAACAGGGAGGTGTCCATTAACGGTGGTTTGACGGAAACAAAAATTTACTTAGACAGTGAACTTGAAAACATCTTTAGAGACTGTCACAATCTTTGGAATATCTCTTTAATTTTAAAAAAATTGTAAACTTTTCAAAAACATTTGAAACTGTTGAAACATTCAAACAATCTTTGGGCGATCTTTTGCAATCTTCACCATGTCAGCATTTTGCACTCAATTTCCACTGTCACTTTTATTTCACACAAAACACCATAATTTCCTCAGCTTGTGAGACTGGAGTGAGACATTTTGTTTCTGTATTATGGTAATGTATTCAAACATTAATAATTAAAAATAAATTAACTCACCGTTTGACCAGAATCCTGATAGGATCTGTCATGAACTTTTCTGTCATTTCCAGAATATCATGTGGAATGGTTGCACTTAAAAGAACAACCTAAAAATAAATACCAATCACAGTCAATAAAATGCAGCAATAACCTATTTCTATGGTTTATCATCTCAATAAGCTATGTGGGATGTTGGAAGAATGCGAGTTACAAGCTATGGTCAAAGCTCCCATAAGCGAACACCCTCGGGAAGCAGAAAAAAAAGTGTCTCCAACTGGAGCTGGCCACTTACGGAATGTGTAAATACAGAGTTTTGAATGAGCTAGAATTCAAATAGAGTTTTGTCAAGGCGGCCGTAAGTAGAGCTGTCCGCTTACGAGAGTGTCCGCTTCAACTGTATATTGATCAGAAAGAACGCTTAGAACTTGAGATACACGTAGCATGATGTGAGATGTGTGACTTGCCTGTGTTGCTGGCGGAAGATATCTGTATACATCATAGATCTGTTCCTTAAAACCTGAAAAGAAAATACAAGATCAAATGTTATGGCTTGGCAATAATAACAACCTTGGAAGTCTAGCGCTGTAGTTCCTACCTTTGTTCAACATTTCATCTGCTTCATCCAACACTAGAATTTTTATAGCTCTGGTTCTTAAGTTTCTTCTTCTAATCATGTCTGAAAATTGAACAATGAACAATAAAGAACAATCAGTGAATGGATATTAAGTACATTTGAAATGCAACCTAAACAAATTAATGACAAGGAGCAGGAGCTAGCTTGTAAGGCAGTCAGCGGTTTATACAAGGGATAAGGTGGCCGCATGATCAGACAAGACATTGTCTCAACAAAGTAGCATGTTATAGTACGATATGTTGAGCTTGTTGGTTCTTCGGTCATGGCTTATGCGGTTTATATTTTTTCACTTCTCTTCCCTCTCTTTCTATTTATTGTTAATGTTAATTCAAACACGATGGGTTCACCCACACTTGCCCATGGTTGAGTTACAGGGATTGCTGGCCATAAGAGCAGTGACTACAATATGGTTTTACTTTTAAAACACTGGATTGAAAAATTGAGGTAGAAATACAGTCAAACCTCCCGTAAACAGACACTCAGGTCTGCTTATAGAAGGTAATTTGTAGTGTTTGTATGTGGCTGAGAACATGACTAAGTGTCCACTTACAAGAGGTGTCTACCTATGTACAGGAAGTGTCAGCTGTTAGCGGAGGTTTGACTGTAAGTACATGAATAGCTCACCAAATACTCTGCCAGGTGTTCCAGACACAACATGTTGTCCGTAATCAAGTTTTCTTATGTCCTCTCCAATATTCGTTCCTCCAATACATGCATGGCACTGAATACTCATGTAGTCACCAAGAGCAAGAATAACCTGTTGAAAACAATGTAGACTATAAAACACCCTAGCCTAATTAAATTGTACATTCAAATACATTTAAAACTAGGTAGTTACATGTACAAAAGTTCTGTGTACTCTCAAGTCAGATTATGCATTTCAACATAATAGTTCTGTCCCGAAAGATGGTTGAATAAATGCAATTCATCACACTTGTAGAGTACCACAGACTACTGTGTGAGGCGTGGCGGTCTAATGGTTAGCATGTTGGACAAACAGATCAAGAGGTCTGGGTTCGATTACTGGCCGGGATCATTGCATTGAGTTCTTCGGCAAAACACTTTACTCTCACAATGCCTCTCTCCACACAGGAGTATAAATGGGTGCCATGTAGTCGCTTAATGCCAAATGATGTCAACCAGAGTTTACCGCCACCGAAGATGAGCCATCTGGGGAACTGAAAAAGACTTTTACTTCTCTAAATTTATATACAGAAAAAAGTGCAAAGTCTAAGAAATATGCAACATGTGAAAAAACAAAAATACAACTCACCTTCTGAATTTGTTGAGCAAGTTCACGTGTTGGAGACATGATTAAAGCCTGTGTCTCTCTTGTCTATTGATAACAGGAAAGAAGATTAAAATATTTGTGAGCATTTACAACAGAAAATTATTGCATATACGTGTAAATCATTTGGGTACCAGGCAAGATGCAGACTTTCTAGCTCGAATTGGCGTATCAATCCTCACACATAACTGGAGCCACACTGAACTGAACTATTCGCCGCTTTAGAACAACAAAAGCAATCTGGGGCAAGTCGCATCTCACAGTTGCTTGTGGGACCATTACTGGGGACAAAATGGTGGCCAGCTGGATGACGCGTCTCCCAGTAATGCCTCACAAGCGACTGAGAGATGCAACTTACCCCAGATTGCTTCTCGTTTATAAAGTGGCAATAATAGTACTGACATTGTGACATTTTTACAGTGAAGAGCACCTAACATTACCACTCAACAAAGTTTTTGATTAATTTTTGACAACTTTCTGATGGCTTTTGTTTCAACCGGCCAATCAAAATGCAAGAACTATGAGGTGGAGTTGTCAAGCTCCACAGTTCACGTTCTGAAAATTGATATCTCTGCCTCCCACTGTTCTTGGTCAAGTGACAGCGGTAGAGCGTTCTTCGTCGTAATTTGGGTCCCTACAAACTTGAATTTTGCCATTTAGGTTACCAAATATTATCACTTCTACATGTATATTGGACATTCTTTTATTAAATTTGTTGCATACAATAATTTTATTATAAAGGTTGGAAATACATGTACCCACAGAGAGTGTCCAGAAACCATCAATGTATGATTTAACAAACCTGAATATCTACTGACTGGAGCACCGAGATGGAGAGAGTGGCTGTTTTTCCTGTTCCAGATTGAGCCCTGCAATAACATAACACACAATGTACATGTAGCTATGAGCAAATATACATTGCTCACATGAATAATACCACAGTAGCTATAGTGTCGGATGATGTATCACCATTTACATGTATACTATACAGACAAAATGGTTGGACCTTTATGTGGAAGATAGTGACCACCCAATAGTGTCCGGTGATTAGCAAACTGTTTTTTGGTCATTTTGCAACAAAGTCAAAATTATTTTCTACAAGTAGTTTTGAGGTGACTTCAAGTTGTGACAAAGCGATGTGTGGTAAATCTACTCCCGGTGCTACATGTACAGTGGAACCTGGTTAATACGGACGCCATATTATAAGCGAGCTGATATAAGATAAAATATGTGTCGTCGGGACAAGCAAAACTGTCCATAATAAGTGGATATCCGTATTAACAAGTGTCCGTAAAGCGGGGTTCCACTGTACTTATCAAATCAAATCGAACTCAATCGAAACCAATCTTGTGATTGGTTTCGATTAGGTTCGGTAATCAAACACAATCAAACTCTCACCAAAAATTTGGAGTAATCGAAGGTCTGATTAGCTTTGATTGAGTTTTGATTAGGTTCGATGGCACGGTGGTAATATATATTATATATTTTGAATGTTTTTTTATATTTTTTTATTACCAAACTCAATCAAACCCAATCGTTTGATTAACTTTGATTGCGTTCGTTTAAGTGCGATTACCAATGGTTCGATTAGTAACGTCAGGATCTATTTTGCAGTGAAATGATCAGATTAGCAGACCACTGCAGTCAGAACAAACTAAAAATAAATGAAGTTGTTGATTATTGATTCATATTTAGACATCAGAAACACAAATTTAAGGCAGGATACAAACCTTGTTATGAAATAAAGGAATAGACTAACACATAGAAATGAAATTGGTGTTTGCAGATGACAAACTTTCCCTCAATTTTTAGACGACAATGGCTGAATGGATTAAAAATAAACATGCATGTTTTTAAACTTCGTCCATGACAAACTTACTGTGCAATCACATCTCTTCCTTTCACAATGGGTTTAACAGCACGCTGTTGAATTGCCGATGGTTTTTCGAAACCTACAATTAGATAAAAACACTCATAAACAACTTCTCAAACACATGTCCTGTCTTATGGCGTCATGTGTACGTGAAGTTCACTTGCACACTTACCATAAGCGTAAACCCCTCGGAGCAAGTCTTCACGGAGTTTCATCTGGTCGAACGTTGGCACGACCTCAACTTCTTCCGAAGTTTCGAATTCGATCTTGGTTGGATCCTCATCCTCGTCGGCGACAACCTTTCTTTTGCGAGACATGGTTTACTTTCAAACTTTCACGTTTTCGAGCGTGCAAAGGGAAGAAGCTTAGCAACCGCGCCTCCTTGAAACAAATTACGGAAGTGAAGCATCACGGGATAGCAACATGGCGGCGGAAGCGAATCCTCTGCAAGGTTTTGAGAATCAGATAACAGACGCACAAGGCTTCCTTGTAATCAATTCTGATGGCGCTGTGCTTGCTTCTTCTGGCGACCTTGAAAATGATGAGAACGTAGCAGGACTTATAACCAAGATGCTTCAGACAGCAGCTAAAATGCCACTTGAAGACAAGACACAAACTGAAACATTCAAGAGGATGTCTTTGTATTTTGAAGACTTCACGCTGATGGCGGCAGTGGCCAATGAAAAAATATTCGTGGTCAAGAGACCTTGGAAACAGGAGAGTGAATAGAAACAGTGAACTAGTTTTATTATCAAGCACAAGCCTCAAAAAGGTGAAGAAAATGAAATGATGATTTACATTTACATGGGGCTGACTGTGGAGGGGCTGGGAGGAGGGAGGACATAGGTGGGGGGGAGGGGGTTATGAACCGGGGAGAAAGGGGAGGGAACTGGAAGAGAAGGGGCTGTGAACCAGGAGAAAAAAAAAGAATTTGTGATATGGCGGGAAGCAGAGGAAACAGTAATAGCAATAGCAAAGGAGAAAGTAGCCTGCATCGCAGACAAATTCGACCATTAAATCTGTCTGCGGACCAGTGCCAAAATCCTTGTTCCGGACCACCAACAAAGTACCAGATTATATGTACTCGTCTGTGATTGGCCTTTGGAACAAGGATTTTGGCAGTGGGTCGCAGATGGATTTCACAGTTGAATTAGTTTGCGACACAGGCTAAGGAGAAAGTGGATGGGAACCGGAAGTAAAGGGTGTGGGAAGCGAGAAGTTCAGACCCATGTCCTCCTCCTCCACATTTATAATATGGAAGAGATATAGAGTTGACAAGCGTGACCAATCTAAACTTGATCATGCAGTGCTTCAGTCAGGACACTTGTCACATGGATTAAAACTAATCTTGAACATTCAAGCTGTGCTACTGTGTTATGATGAAATAATCAAGTTGTGGGAAGAGCAAAGTGTCTTGGGATGGTAAAGTGGCCTTCAAAGAAACTATGAGAACAAGAGTTGCCGAGAGTTAAAAAACTACTCCACACACAGCCCCAACAGCATTTTGTTGAAAAAATGTTTTGAAGCATGTGCACTCAGTGAGACTCTCATTGAATTTGAACCTGCTCAAATATTGTCTAGAAAATATCCATTACCCCCCCCCCCCCCCAGGTTTGAACTACTCCACACACCCCACCCCTGGGGTGTGGTTAGTTTAGTTTAAGTGGCCCCGGTAACAGTACCGTAAGGCTGTAATAGCTCAAATTTTTAGCCAGGTGTGAGAAATTGGTCGATAAGCATGAGCTGGCATGAGATCAAAGTTTTCGACTGGCAGGTGTGAGACTCAGGCCTAAGGCGTTAGTGTTGGCAGGTAATGGGTATGGATATTTTCTGTAATCACACCTTTTTCTCTTATTTGGCCAGAGGTGATTATAGTCGATGAGAGTTGAAGAAAACTCTCAACTTTCTGCAACTCTCATTATCCTTTGGCCTGGGCTTTAGAACCAAATTCTACGTAATCATAAAAAAAATTTGAATATTTTATCTGAAAGAATGGCCTGGTAGACCTGACATGCCTGAATTTGTGAATGTCAAAGTAATTTTGAATGTAGATTTGAAGAACAAAGCGGAATAGGTAGTATCTGTCTATAAAATGGGCTGAAACCCAGCACAAATAAGTTAGAGGGACTCAAATATATTGAGTTGCCCTGAGGAAGGTTTTTGAATAAAACCGAAAATTTGGCACGTCTAAAATCCAGTTTTTTGAATATTATTGTTCTAGTATATTGAATACATTTGCCATTGATTCATTCTTAGTTTTACAGATGGTAAACTAGGTAACTTCTTTAAAGAATCTCTTATGATGACTTTTATCCTTGATGTATTGATAAATTTATGGTAAAATTAATTAATATTAACTGATCTCTATAAATAACATAAATCATTTAGCGCTTTCTTTGCCCAATTTTATTGTGGTTATCTAATCTTTCAGTGTTTAGTTTTTTTTTCCTTATTGCCATTAATATTTTAAAAGACATTGCCAGCTGCGTTCAGGTATTTTTGGAACAGAATGTACCACCTGTTAAACTTACCTGAAGCTTTCAAAATGCTAGGAAACAAGACTTCCTTGTAGTACGTTGACAGGAAGTCTACTGGTGACTCAATAACAAAACGTTACAGGTGGCGTCATCAGTAAAGTAAATGTTAATCTTTTATCTTGTCACCTATTCAATTCCTTTTGAAAGGTCTCACTTCTTGTGTCTAAACAAAGATATGTTACCATTAGTGTGGCACATGAGGTTATTTTTTTCACCATCTTCGAAGGAAATCATGAAAGTTCAAGCTTGTTTCAAACGTAGACATGACGGCTTGTATTTATCATGCTTGTGGTACTGTTTCCACCTACCATATGATCAACTTTTGTTGAGTATTGTGGTGTCAAAGGACGTGATCATGTGGCAGCCGCTATGTCTGCCTTGTAGGTGAAAAAATGTCTGTCACAGTCCACCAGAGAAAAAAAGTAAATAGAAAAATATATCATCTTTGTTCCTTCAAATCATTCTGTAATTGAGTTAGTGAAGTCAGAAAATTTCAAGCAATTCAAGGCAAACAGCAAGGCTAATTTGTAAAAATGTGGTATATTTTTAACAGGAAATAACATTTTAGATTTGAATAAAGAACAAAGCAAATACATTGTTACGAAACCACATAATTTTAAACTAATGCATACCACCCACAAGGTTTCAACTTTAAACCATTTCTTTGTCTTATTAATGTCTTGAATTCCACGTGATCCTTGTGTTCTTCAAACAGTTTGCTTTTAGGTTTCAAAAACAAAAGTGACTGTTTGACGTTCACCTCATTTTCGTAAGAGTAACCCTTACAAAGAACTGGTTCAATTTACCTAAAAAATGATGTTTTATTGACAGCCAAAAAATACGGCTTTTATGCATCAATATAATAGTCACAGCTATCCAAACATACATCAAACTGATCAAAGTTTACCTGTTTCTGAACAAAAAGTCATTATCAACCTGCAAACTAATCTGCATAATAACACACAGATATTTACATATCAGATAGTAGTTTTATGAAAGGGGAACGGGTGACCAAAAATAATTTGGACAAAGATGAAAGATATGATCACTATTATTATTATCTAAATTTATCCCACTTCTTTTACAGAGAATCAAAGTTAGCGTTCATCCACCTTCTATAACATTTAAATTTATTTTGAGATTCTTTCGTAACAACAACTTAACCTTGACAATAACTTGTCAAGTATAAATAATTCCTTATAAGGAGATATATTTCCGTTTAAGCAAGGCTCTAAACCAAAACATTTTTCTTGTTGTAAAATTAAAGATATTTTTTTCATTTGACAGAAAACCACTGTTAATTTGTACAAGCAATTGCGTTTTGCCTTCTCATAAATAAAATATTTCAAAATCATGAGTAGTATTTATATAAGCTTTGTATTTTGATATCTATTCATATCTGAAACAGCTAACAAAGGAAACATTTATTTTAATTTATAACTTAAACTTTTCCAAATTGAAACCAAAAATTTCTTGATTCCAGAATCGAGATTTTTGAACATGTGTATATAAAAGCAGTCAATCTTTCTGAAAATACTTTGAGAGGCAAGAAGCTTATTTCGACTTCAACAATGAAAATTTTGATCATAATTTGAACAGGTTGCAAGCGGTTGTTATTCAAGTTTTTTCCCGTTTTCACTTTCTACATGTTAACTTTACAGTGAGGGAATTTTTCTTTAAAAGCTTTGATGTTTTCTTGTGAAACACTGAAACAATCCGTGATGTCAAGTGTTTCTAAACAAGGAAGCGAGCGGCCTAGCTCTAACAGCTGTTCGTCCCCGCTAACAATGTCCGTGAAAGAAATATCCAAATTCCACAAGCAATCCATGTAACAAAAGCACGATTTCAGTCCCTCGTACGTGAGCTTGCTACATCCGTTTATGGACAAAAACGAAAGTTCCACATTAAAGCAAATCGTCTTGAGCCCCTCGTCTGTGATGTCTGCGAACCCTAGCCCAAAGATCGAAACTCATCGCTTGCATAATTTGCGATCACACAGGCTGCGTTGTCGGTAATACCCGTTTCCATACTGTCCGAATTATGGACAATGAGTCTTGCGAGTTTTTCGCATCTGTTCATCAATGCATATACACCAACATCGGTTATTTCGCTAAATTCCAGCGACAAATCTTCCAAGCAGGGCAAGTGATCAGCGATCACGATCAAAGACACGTCTGTTATCACACCGTTGGAAATGTTCAAGCATTTTAAATTTCGGCATAATTGAGCGATTGTACAAACTCCAAAATCGGTTATGCCGCCGTCTTTGTCGCAGTAATCTATGACGAAGGATTCGAGTTTTCGGCATTTTTTTGCCAAAGATGCCAAACTTCTGTCCGTCACCAGAACTTGGTTGTATCTGAGAGTCAGCTTTCGAAGTTTTCGGCAGCCATTTGCCAAAAGTCGAACCATTTGATCGGTCAAAACATCAGCATAACTGCGTTGATCGTCTTCCAGCGAAGCTTCGTATACGATCAGTTTTTCAAGCTCTGGACATCCCGTTGAAATCGCCTTGATGGTTCTTTCTGTGACAGCGATAGAATAAGCGTACAGCTTTTTCACGCCAGGGTTATTTTTCACCAAGTTCGAAAGCGCTTTCTCAGAAATGTTCCTCAAAGGAATCGAAACCGTTTCGAGAGCAGAACAATTGCGCGCCAAAGCGAAAATGCCGTTATCCGTGATGAAAAGACAGCCATTTAGGTAAAGATTTCGTAGGTTTGGACAGTGCACAGAGATATGCTGCAACGACTCGTCTTTAACAGCTGTGCAGTTCGTTAAATTGACGCTTGAAATAAGATTTGTCTTGTGTGGAATGAGTCTTGTGATGGTGTCAGCTGCCACCTTGGGAGCGTGTTTCTGGCGAACTCGAACCGTTCTCCATAAGCTGGGATCGTAGCAGAGCCTATGCCATCTTGTACACACTCTTGTGCATCGAATGAGGCGAGGATAGTCGATATAAGATAGAATTTGAATGATAACGGAGTCGGGTAAAGCACTGAACGCAGCCATCTCCTAACCGACTCCTAACCTTCTTTGTTTTCTTTGCCTTTTCAGTTTTTTCATTGATTTTCCCGCGCATTGTTCTCAGCCTCTCTCCCACGTAGCCTCGATATCGTGTTTCTCTCCCAGGTCCTCCTCCTTTTACTTTCCACATGGGATAACTTGGGCGACGAAGCATTCGCCGAGTGGATCAGGAATCTTTCATTTTCTTCTCTCGTAGGGAACTAGCGGTTTAAATTGTAAGTCACTTGCCTATTTCTAACTGTTGTCTGATCTATGGAATGTTTTAATATGATGAAATGCATCTATCAATACCATATTTCGGGACAGAATTTTGCTGTTGAGATGCCGTTAAATGTGACTTTAAAATTTGAAACTTTCAGTCTCGCAAATTTTATCGTAATACGTTGAAGTTCACTGCAATTTTTGCTTTGTTACATAGGTGTTATGGCTTGTTCTTCATCCCGAATGAATCTGGGTGAGTACACGGTAGCTGGAGTTTAAAAAATTTCTTTTTTCCGGTTAAAATGGCGACCGGGACTTGGGCAACCCTCTCTTCCCATAGTGCCTGGCGGGCGTAATGAAAAAAACATGGCGGAATCTTACTGGTGGCTCAGAAGTATTTATTATTTTCTGACCATTTGAGACCTTAGTTGTTTTTATTTTTTGGTGAATTTGAAATATCCTTAGCCCTTCAGAAGCATTCAGATTTTAGATGGAAAAAATATATATATATTGTTAATTTTGGGTAACAAAAAAGATGGTAAATTTGCTCGGTAAATGAAATGAGAAAGATGTTATTTCAGTCCCCGACGGAAGTCAAACCCATGGCCTTCCTTCCGCACACTGGCCAGATGCTCTAACCACTGAGCTACAGGGAGACTCGTTGCGAGCTCACCCTGGCCATTGTAAAGAGGCTTTAGTGACTGTATGGATCGGCACACGGTCGGACAGAAAAATCTTGGCCATTGAAGAGAGGGCTGTTAGTGTCGATTCAACTGTATGTTTTATTCCTGGAGTCCTAAAATCATTTTATCATGGACATCTTTCACTTGTTATGTTGTTGCTCCATCGAAATCCTCAAGTGTGATGAATTGCATTCATTCAACCATCTTTCGGGACAGAACTATTATGTTGAAATGCATAATCTGACTTGAGAGTACAAAAACAGTATTAACTGCCTTATGTGACTTGACCATAGTGATTCAACTTAGTACTGAATGTCATTTCTCCAGGTCACAACTGAAGACAAAAAAGCATATTACACTCTATCTCCTGTAAGTACACATGACATGTTATGGAGGGGGAGGGTGACAATAATATTTTAATAAACACAGTTGAACCTCTCTACAACAAAATTAACTGGCTGTTGTAAGGAGGTTTCAATAAGAGTAAAGTTTATAGATTGGCATTTGACACATGTTCAGAAAGAAAAATCTTGGCCACTGTAGAAAGGTGGCTGTTGTAGAGAGGGCTATTAGTGGAGGTTCAACAGTATTCCTGGAGCCCTAAAACCATTTTATCATGGACATCTTTTTACTTGTCATTTCGCCACACCATCTAAATCCTCAAGTGTGATGAATTGCATTCATTCAACCATCTTTCGGGACAGAACTATTATGTTGAAATGCATAATCTGACTTGAGAGTACAAAAACAGTTTAACTGCCTTATGTGACTTGACCATAGTGATTTATCTTAGTATTCTGAATGTTATTTCTCCAGGTCACGACTGAAGACAAGAAAACATCCCGCACTATCTGCTGTACTTGTAAGTATACATGATAGGCTATGGAGAGGGAGGGAGGGTGAGAACTTAGTAAACACTGTTTCAGGAGAACAGTAAAGTTTTGCTAGGAATCGGAGACCAAAAAAATCTACAGTGTACTGGGAAACTAGAAATCCTATATCTGTACATTGCAAAATAACAGCAGCAACGAGTCCCCCAATGCAGGCAATGAACATATTGACATTTCAGGAATTTATATTTCACTCGCATGATTTGTTTTCTTGCGCAAAGATTGGTTGTTACAAAAATCCTGGCCATTGTAGAGAAGGCCTGGAGTCCTAAAACCATTTTATTCTGGACGTCTTTACTTGTCGTGTCGCTACCCATTCTAAACACTCAAGTGTGATGAATTGCATTTATTCAACCATCTTTCGGGACAGAACTATTATGTTGAGATGCATAATCTGACTTGAGTACAAAAACAGTTTAACTGCCTTATGTGACTTGACCATAGTGATTAGTGATTTATCATAGTACTCTGAATTTTATTTCTCCAGCTCACAACTGAGGACAAGAAAACATCCCGCACTATCTCCTGTACATGTAAGTATACATGATATGCTATGGGGGGGGGGGGAGGGTGAGAACTTAGTAAACACTGTTTCAGGAGACATAATTATTTTACTTGTCATATGTATGGCTACCCCATCTAAACACTCAAGTGTGATGAATTGCATTTATTCAACCATCTTTCGGGACAGAACTATCATGTTGAAATGCATAATCTGACTTGAGAGTACAAGAACAGTTTAACAGCCTTATGTGACTTGACCATAGTAATAATAATTTATTATTTATCTTGATATTCTAAATGTTATTTCTACAGCTCACATTGGTAACTGAAGACCAAAAAGTATCCTACTCTATCCACTGTAAGTACACACAACATTTTACAGGCAATGATAATATTCTAATAAACACTGTTTTGGGGAGAACAGCAAATTGTGGGCAGTACACAAAAAAAACACACACAAAAAAATTGTGGGCAGTGTGACCAGTTTGGCCTTGAACGCTTTACCATTCTTAAAAATAATTGGTCTTAAGTCCTTGAAAAGTCCTTGATTTTTTTATGCAAAAAGGGTACGAACCCTGCAATTAAAATACCTTGTAAATCTTACAGCATTCTTAGCAATTCTTTCTTATATTACTCTGATTTTGCTGCAGTGTCCTTCAAAAATGTCAGACATGGATGATGACTTCATGTGTGATGATGAAGAAGACTATGACTTGGAGTACTCGGAGGACAGTGCATCCGAACCAGATGTGGATTTGGAAACCAATACTACAACTCTAAAGCCCTGAAGGAAGATGATCCTAACGCCTCGTTGCAGAGCTTCCAGAAGGTGCTGGATCTTGAAACAGAGAAAGGCGAATGGGGTTTTAAAGCTCTGAAACAGATGATCAAAATCAACTTCAAACTGGGTAATGTTGACGAAATGATGACCAGGTATCAACAGCTGCTCACGTACATAAAGAGCGCCGTCACACGAAACCACTCAGAGAAGTCCATCAATTCCATCCTGGATTACATATCGACTTCCAAACAGATGGAGCTACTACAGAATTTTTACGAGACTACCCTGGAAGCTTTAAAAGATGCCAAAAATGACAGACTGTGGTTTAAGACCAACACGAAGCTAGGAAAGTTGTATTTTGACCGAGGAGAGTTCACCAAACTAGCAAAGATCCTAAAACAACTACACCAGTCGTGTCAGACCGATGACGGCGAGGACGACCTCAAGAAGGGCACCCAACTGCTGGAAATTTACGCTCTGGAGATTCAGATGTACACTGCGCAGAAAAATAACAAGAAGCTCAAAGCTTTGTACGAGCAGTCCCTTCACATCAAGTCCGCTATTCCTCATCCTCTTATAATGGGAGTCATAAGAGAGTGCGGCGGGAAGATGCACTTGAGAGAAGGGGACTATGGGCAAGCTCACACTGATTTCTTCGAGGCATTTAAGAACTATGATGAATCTGGAAGTGGAAGGCGCACAACATGCCTGAAGTACCTGGTGCTGGCCAACATGCTTATGAAGTCTGGGATTAATCCATTTGATTCGCAGGAGGCCAAACCCTACAAAAACGACCCAGAGATTCTAGCGATGACAAATCTTGTTAGCGCTTATCAGAACGATGACATTAATGAATTTGAAAAAATTCTCAAAACCAACCGCAAGAACATTATGGATGATCCGTTCATAAGGGAACACATTGAGGATCTCTTGAGGAACATTAGAACGCAGGTGCTTATCAAACTGATCAAGCCGTACACCCGGATTCACATTCCGTTTATTTCCAAAGAGTTGAATATAGATACAGAAGAGGTGGAAAGCCTTCTTGTATCATGCATACTTGACAATACTATCCATGGCCGCATAGACCAGGTTAATCAACTTCTGGAGCTAACCAGAACATCACATAGCGTTGACAGATTCCACGGCTTGGACAGGTGGACCACGCAGTTAAACTCCCTTCACACCACAGTTGTAAACAAGATTGCTTGAGCTACAAAGTTCACAAGTCTGTAAACGGAAGTACATGGCTTATGGAAGGAAGTACATGGATAAAGACACATGCATGCAGATCGGGGATGTGTTATATAACTGCGGCTATGTAACTGCCATCAAATGTAAATAACACAACAAATTTTGGTGTATGCCTGTTATATGTAAGTTGATTTGTAGCACAGAGATTACCTCTATGTACGGTGATCGTAGGTTTACTGGTTAAAGGGCATAAGTCACGCAATCTTTGGTCAATTTTTGTACGAACAAAATTGTCTTCAAATCAAAGAAAATGTCAAGATAGTAGTTCACTTGGGTGAAAAATGCCAAAAATGTGGCAATAAACCAAACAGGAACCAGAATAGTGTTCCAGATAAGATGGGGGTCTCAGGTCAAAAACCCAACAAATTAATGTAAAACTTGTGAGGATTTTGTGAGGTCCATATCTATTGACCTGTTGCAATTCCTCATTGGCACCTTGCCTTCAAAATGTATCTGGAACCCTGAACAAGATTGAGGCAGATTTGAAAAATTTAGGCCAACTTTTTCAAGATGCATAATCCATGATGTAGCTCCATTTAAAGATGATTTCCAGTCCGTACTGCGCAATCTCCGCCCGCATTGTTTATGAGACTCAAACGAAGGAATGTAAACATTAGCCAAAATAAAAATTCCGGGACAAACTTACCTTTTTCTTCATTATTAACGCCAGATATCCTTGCCAAACAATGAATAACAAGTAGAAGAACCTCGACGTTATCCCAAACCAATGTTTCAGCTCATCGAGCATCGACCCGTAATGGCGGACTAAAAAACAACTTCATGTTGGCTATCACCAAAGTGTAACGTATGAACGAATTCAAAACAAAAATGAAAACAAACCCGAGACTGCGCAGTACGGGCTGGAAATCATCTTTACATGTAAGATTGAGACAGATTACAAACTCTTGACCTATGACAGCTTTTGAGGGATATTAATTTTGGTCTTGATTGTACAGATGCAATAAAAGTTGTGTCTTGTTGCCTGGGGTTGGTAGAGCAAGCTCTTAATTTCATGGATGTTGCATTCTGTTGTACATTTGGTTGTTTGTTAATATTTTTATGCACAATTCTTGTGAAGTAAGGTGAAATTATACAAGTTTGCAAGAATTAATTGCGAGATTTTTGTTACTTGGTTCAATGTTGATCATTTTTGCATGACTAAGAAAGGTGTTCCTATGTGGTATCCTTTGATGTAAGGTGCTGCATCTCAGACGGAAAAATAAACAGTCTGAGAATCAGTGTGTAGTTCTTTTAGCACAATTTAATGTATCACAAATTCTGTTTTAAGATTTTGTTGAATAGTAATGTTAAACAATGTGCCCATGTTATAGAAGCTATGAAGCATTCGACATGGCCAGGGAACCTGAAATGGCAGTTACTATAAAAGCTCTATTACGTCCCGAGGGTCTTATTTATTTCAGGCTTCAAGAAGGGGGGCTATTCCAAATTAATTTTGCAGAAAAATTTAATCAACTTTAAATTAATTTTATGGAAAAACTACAAGATGCGGCACGTTTGGAGATGTAGAACAAATTTTTGTACAAACTGAGTTATTGGTTTACCATATACATCTGCTCGACGGAAATAAAGGTTGTTGGTGTTTTGACATCTGACTACAGTTTCTTAATGAATGGTGGGTGGGGCTTATTACAAAATTCACCTTCCAAAGGGGGGAGGGGGTGCTTAATAGAGCTTTTATGGTATCTCCCTTTGTCCCTCGACCCAAACCCAGTCCAGTGTTTGGGATGACAGACTAGGGGAACCACTTTGTCATTGATTTTCACTTTGAAATTTGTTCAATATTTTTATCATAATTATCTGGAAAATAAAAAAAGCAATAAAAACTGACTTTTATTTTGTGTCATTTGAGTAACAGCGAAGCTATCAGTAAGAATTTTTGTGCGCTCGTCACCATTTGTCAAAACGACTACGCTTCCGATCCGTCGCTTGTGCTGACTCGTACCCAGTCGCTATTTTATATTTGGCCGGTTAGAAAAATATTTATAAGACAGTTTTAGCCGAGGGGATCTGGAGCGAGATCAATTACGTGGGGCGTACTGGGAAGATCTTGTTCCAGATCCCCTCGGCCAAATATAAAATAGCGACTGGGTACGAGTCAGGCTAGTGTAAACCAGCCTTGAATAGCCCCTTGAATATGGACAGGTGAAAACGATACGAAAACGCTTGTGTGGACACAGAAATAGTTGCCATGTTTTGAATAAAACGCCGACTTGAAAGCACATTAGTGTGGACAGGGCTTAAAGGGGCACATTCTCGTCCCCAGAGGCCACGATTCTTTTGGTCAGCACCAAGAATCGAGACCTCTGGCCGGAACAATTTGTTGAACATGCGCAGAGTACTCGTTCTATATTCTCAGCCAATCAGATTTGTCAGATTTGACGGTTAGTCCGCGATTCGCGGACTTCCGTTTTGGAACCGGCCAGAGGTCTCGATTCTTGGTGCTGACCAAAAGGATCGTGGCCTCTGGGGACGAGAATTAAGACGGATAAATTGTCTGATAGACTGCAAGCATTTCGTAAATAACGCAATGAGCCAACGAAAACTCAAAGCACAAACACGTACCAAGCGCGGGAAAATGCGTGTCGCCAAGTCGCGATTGGTTTTGGTTTTGGTTTGAATCTGATTGGTTGAGTAGGTGGCGCGAGTTTTTCAAACCAATCACAGAGCGTAGAAAGGTAAAACCAAAGCAATTCCGGATTTGTTTTGACACTCAATTGAAAAGCGCTCCATCCAATACATGCATTAATGGAGGCAGTTGCCGCGAGTTCATTAAATACAGCTGTTTCGAGAAAGGTTGCCGAAAAAAGCGCACGCAACAATCCCGAAAGGTAATCTGGGATATGATCAATGAATCCGGAATGAATTTTAATAAGTCAAATAAATGCATCAAACCCGCGATGCCTACTTTTGTTGCTTTCTTTTAGCACTCGCAAACATACGTCCATGGCGTCTCTTGCCATTTTCTCACATTTCCCTGAAATGCTGAAGTCAAGGGCCGTGAACTTAAAACTTTTTTTCCGACAACCTTTCTCGAAACAGCTGTATGCCGACTACGTGCCATGTGGCGGTTGAAGAGCCTACTGTGAAAATAATAAGGTGCCGAATATTTAAAACAACATTTTCCATTTTTATTAACAAATTAAACGTTAAATTTAAATAGGTTTCTATGGCTGGGCTTATATCTAACAAAACCAAGAGTTTTCTCTTGACAAAACTTGCACCCAACTAACAAATATCTGTGAAAATTCAGTGTCACTTTTGAATGCTTTTCAAGTTACCAGGGGTTTTTTATTCTGCATGTGGTTGCGCGAACGAGAATTTGTTTTGTCTGTTTCTCTATCGACTTGTAGCTCGCTCTCGCGGATTCTGTGCTTGCTGACTCCTCGGTACCAATGTCGAAAACTCTGTCATTCATAATACTTTCCAAGAGCGGTTCTACATTTTCCTTCAACTTGCAATACTTAACAAATTCAAAAGACTTTCAAAAGCAAAGAAGCCGTTTTGTTTTGCTTGTCGATAAAGTTGGCTGCGCTTATTAAATAACCAGCCACCCTTGCTTTGTCTTGCTTCGTCAGACTGTAGTAAAGATTAAGGTGGCACTGTACACAGACAACGTCCTCATCAGATTCTAAGCTTTTGACGTGCAAATACATGCACAGAACTGTCTGATTGTGTCTTTTACCGCTTGCCTCACTTCCCTGATTCGCCAACAATATAGAACAGGATTTAGCGATGAATTAAAGAAGATTAAAGTTGCCGTGAAACCCTCGGCGACTGGAAAAGGCTCCCCAGTTACAGCCTTGACCCCCGAAACTATGCTATACGGCAGATAACACGCTAGCAATGTAAAATGAACCCAAAGCGCGCTTGAAACTGTCTTCTTGTATCGTTCGACATTTAGTGGAGGGCTTCTATTGGGTTGTGCTTGAGAGCCAATGGCTTGAACATTCATTTGTTGCACACGGAGAATGCGGAAGATTTTTCTGTAGCAAAAAGTCGAAATGACCGCACAAAGAGAAATACCAGTGAAACAAACAATGTAGAAGACAAATTTATTCGGCAAGAAGTTCGCCATCCCATTCGCGACATTTATCACCCAGCTAAATATGACGAAAGCGCGCACTCGTTTTGTGGTCACGGTTTGCCTATATCTCATTCGCAGTTTCAGAGCAAGTAATCTGTCCACGCTTATGAAGGTTAGAATGAAGAGGGAAACTCCGCTTAAAATTGCACTTGAGATGTAACTGCCTGCAAAGCTGTAAGGATAGATGTCAAATTGTTCAGTGAGGATGGAAATCGAGTGAACCGCGGTTACGGGCTGAACAACCAGGCCAACACACAGATCGGTGAACGCCAAGGAGCGAAGTAAAAGTCTTGATGGTGGATGAAGAGAAGATTCCTTTCCAAGAACGAAGATGATCAAAATATTTCCTAGACTCGCAGTAATGGATAGCAAAATATTCAAGAACGACAGAGCGACAAAGGAATTAAAATCATACGCCGAACGGTTGCTTTCAAACACGGTTGGTCGCGTTTCTACTTTATCAGCATTCGTCATCTTTTGGTCTAAACCGCAAATGTTGCCACATGTATTTAGAGGTCTATAGTTATAGACCTCTAATGTAGTTTAATTTTAAGTTTTTTTCTTTTATTCTAAAAAATGAACAAAATAAATAATATCTTGAAAGGAGGATGCCTTTTTGGGAACAGATGTCTACACCAAATTATAACTTGTCTAGTGAAGTGCGAGAGTGTCCCCTCATTGGAGGATGCGACTTCGCGTGTGCGTTAACTCCACCGCCCTAACTCGTAATTAAACGTTTACGAAACTTTGGTCAGCTGAAAATTACCTTCAGCGCGCGTTTTTGCCGAGAATTGATGTATTAATTTATCAGCAAAGTTTTAAAAAATATATTACAATAAAAACTTTATTGAACGTTCGGTCCGTACTGGGGAATAATGGTCGAATCTTTTTTGGCAAGTTTATTGAACCTCACGCTAGTTCAATAACATCTATAAATTGACACAAGCACATGTCTGTTTTGGCAAACGGCTAAACAAGCAGAAAGAGCCAGAAAGCGACATCTTTTTTCACCTCTCTGAGTTTCGCAAGCTAATTAACAATTATAGGGATGAAGTTGAACAGTAGCGATTCGACGATTCCAGCGCGGAGAATTTATATTAAGGCGAGATTTGCGAAGCCTAAAACTGAAAGCGGGTAGCACAGACGTAGCCTTGATAGTTCTCGCTCAGATCATGTGAAAACCGAATCCAAGAATTGCCAGTTTTATTCACGTAATGCACTACAATTAATTTCTGGCCTTTTCTAGTATTGACACAACGTTTTGGATGAACCATTGTATAAAACGCTCAGCTTTTTTCCTGTACTTCAAATATAACTGTTCTTCCAGTGTAAGTATTTTATCTAATATAAGAAGAGCTCGCGTACGCAACTGCTTTTAAAATCCCGCCGGGCGAAACGAGGATGAGAGTTGCTGAGAGTTGAAACTGCGTCGCTCTCGTATGGCCTGAAATTTACTCCGGCTCATACACTCTCAGTGACTTTAATTTGAACCTGCTTAAATTTTCTTGAGAATCATCGACGACCCTCGCTCTCGTTTGGCCCGGAGGTGACGATAGTCGATGAAAGTTGGAGAAAACTCTCATGAGAGCTAACTTGTACGATCTCATATTCTTGTTTGACTTAATAGCTATTAGATCTATTAGATTTTAAGCAAACCCTTCATATGCACTTTTACTGAACTACTTTTTTGTTTTGTTTTTATGTAATTATACCATGCACTGTATTTCACATTATCTTGACCTACACTTGCACTTAGCACTTTTTATTTATTATTTTAATCTTGGGGCAATGGCAGCACCTTTTCCAAGTGTAAATGTAAATAGCGTTTCGGCAACCATTTTAATTGAAATAATTATGATCGAAAAATCGAAAAATCTTACTGTCGCGTGCAGAATGACACATATATATCCGCACGCATTGCAGGTGATTTCTCCCTTTTTCTCCTATATTTGCATCTGCAACGCAGGTTACAGGACAGTTTGATGTCAAATATTAGTTAGCTCTGGAGTTTGATCATGAAAGGTTCAAGCCAATATCAAACATGCTGTGGAAATAGCAGCTGACAAGAATGATTAGATAAAGCCTGCGTAAACAGACGTTTCTCTTCCCTCGCTCAAGATTCAACCAAAACATTTCCATACTGATGACGTAAAAATTACAGAGATCCGTGTAGTGTCTGATTGGAGGTTACTCAGTTTTTAATTTTCGTGCGCAAGTAGCAACCAATCAGAGACATTACACGGATTCCTGTGTACACGGACGTATAAAGTCTGCGTAACAAAATGGGTGTGGCTTAGGCCCAGTTCAGACGCCGTACTTCACATGAGCCGAATCGAATTCGAATGTAGGCCGACCCAAATTAATTTAGACCGGCTGAATTGATTCAGACGCCGAGCTTAATTCAGCCGAACTTAAATTAATAGGGGAAGATTGCTGTTATATTGAAAAATACATTATAATAATTCGTGAATTTGTTTCGGCTCATGTGAAGTACGGCGTCTGAATCAAAGCGGTCCACAGCCGTTATTCTCGGCTGAGCCAGGCGGGAAGAACGGCTGAGCCGATCCGAATTGATCCAGCCGTTCCGAATTGATTCAGACGCCGTACCTCACATGAACTTAATTCGTCGAATTCGATTCGGTTCATGTGAAGTACGGCGTCTGAACTGGGCCTTAATTTAACTATGCTTCCGCATTCTAGAGCTCATCAATGCCAGCATCAATGTCATTCTAAGCGGCTTCACTTGGAAGTCCGCAGTACTGCCTGATCGTTTCTTTTACCGCTTGTCTCACTTCCCTGATTCGCCAACAATACAGAACAGGGTTCAACGATGAATTAAAAAGATTAACGTTGCCGTAAAACCCTCGGCGACTGGAAAAGGCTCCCCAGTTATTGCCTTCATTCCAGAAACTATGCTATACGGTAGATAACACGCTAACAATGTAAAGTGAACCCAAAGCGCGCTTGAAACTGTCTTCTTGTACCGTTCTATGTTTAGTGGAAAGCTTCCATTTGCCTGTCCATGATGGGATCCCATGTTACCCACTCTCATCTGTTGCACATGGAGAGTGTGGCAAATTTTTGCATAACAAAATGTCGAAATTACCACGCACAGGGAGATGCCAGCGAGACAAACAACGTAGAAGATAAATTTGCTCACCAAGAACCGCGCGATCCCATTCGCGGTATTTACCGCCCAGATAATAACCACAATAGCGCGGACTCGGCTTGCGGTCACGGTTTGTCTGTATCGTACTCCAAGTTTCAGAGCAAGAAATCTATCCACGCTTATGAAGGTTAGAATGAAGAGCGAAACTCCGCTTAAAATTGCACTTGTGATATAACATGATACAACAGTGAACTGATAGATCTGTAAATGTTCAGTGAGGATGGAAATCGCGTGAAGCGCGGCTAATGGCTGAGAAATCAGACCAACACACAGATCGGTTAACGCCAGAGAGCGAAGTAAAAGTCTTGATGGTGGGTGAAGACAGGATTGCTTTCGAAGAGCGAGGAAGATGAGAGCATTTCCAAGAGTCGAAGTAATGGCAAGTAAAACATTCAAGAACGACAGAGCTATAAAAGAGTTATAAACGTACCCCAGCTCACTTATGCTTTCAAACAAGATTGGCCGAGTTTCTTCATTGTCGCCTTTCATCTTCTTCAAGAAGAATTGTCGCCAGCTTTAATTCTCTGAGGAAGTTTCTTCCTAGACTTTACGTTTTGAAAAACAATCAATATATTGAAAAGAGACCGGATGGTTTATTTTAAAATGCATATTGACAACGAAATGACGAACATACGTTACAAAGATGACATGCAGTTTACCTTGATTTGAACATGTGTTTGTTCAAAAAAATTGCCGATCGCGAATTATACCTTGAAGTGCAAATGTGTTTTTTTGCGTGGGCCTAACGCGTGATTTAACAAATTAATTTAATAAAAAAACATGTCTGGGTGGAGATCGAAAAACGGGCTGTTCTTTTCCCGCGATACTTTCCCACGGCTACTTTCGAAGCTTAATTACCCCGGGGTAATTAATGTGGCTTATGTTATATATGATCAGTCAAAGACAGATTATACTTGTTTGTACATCAGTGATATAAGGCTCAGCTCATGCTTACACGGAAGTCTAGACTCAACTATAGGACTTCAATATAAAAGTCAACAGTTTACATTTATAAGGATGTGACGTAACTACTTAACCAACTTAAAATTATTATTAAACTACATGATTTCCCAAATGTCTGTAAAATTCGTTCCGTAGATTTCGGCATCTGCCACGCAAACTACAAAACACATGAAAAGCCTTACCATAGACTTATTTTCGTCTTGAAAGGCTCAAGCTATTTCCGCATACAGTAAAAACCCGTGAGTAAGAACCTAGTTTTTAAGAACCTGTTAGGCTAAAATTTGCCAGTTAGACCCCCTCTATACAAGAACCTGTTTAGCCTAAAATTTGAAACAGGTTCTTATTTTCTAAAATCTATATAAAAAAATGTGTACACTTGGGAAAATAAGATAGGTCAACATTTTGGATCGTCTTTGGAGACACAGTCAGTCATTTTTACATAAATACTTACTTGGTATGCAGATTTATATAAGGAATAGGCTGAATACCACTAAATTCTATTAGCTACAATGTAATTTTTTTCTTCAGAAAATAAGAACCTATTTAAGAACCTAAATAGCCTAAATTTGTGCTAATTACCATTTATGTAAGAACCTGTTTAGGCTAACTTGGGAAAATGCAGGTTCTTACTTGCGGGTTTTTGCTGTATCTTATTTACTCAGTGATGTTCCGGCACTTGCCGCGCGTGGACAGAACAATCAACTGAATATCACGCGGACAAGTGACACAAGAAATAAAAGTATCATGATTGATTCGAGCCGAAAAATTCTATACTGATGACGCAGCTCTACAGAGATCCGTGTAGTGTCTCTGATTGGTTGTTGCTTGTTTATTAAATTTGGCGCGCAAATAACAACCAATCAAAGACACTACACGGATCTCTGTAGAGCTACGTCATCAGAATGGAATTTTTCAGGTCGAATCTCAGTCAGACGGTTTACTCAGACTAAATTTAGCTGTTGTCTTGCTGCATCAGCAAATTCTTAGAAACTAAGTCAGTTCGAAAACAATCGTCGAAGAGTACCCAAAGAGTTTCCCAACCAATCAGAAAATTGTACGAGCCTCGAGAGCATGCTAAAAGCACTCACGTCGCATATATGTCATAAGAATACGTCATGTTGCTTAGTAACCACTTTTTGAAAGTCTCGTTCGCCACTTTGTGTGTGCAGCTACGAGCGTATAGCGGCAACGAGAAAAAAATGCCTTAATTTATTTGCGGCTTACTTTGAAAACATACTCTAAGAAGTACCATAACATGTATTAACTGTGAAAATCATTTTACAAAGGAACACCCTAAGCGGTACTAAACACGATTTTCAACCTCTAAAAATGGGAATAGAAGATTTGCATGGCGTCATTTGACTACAACTACCAGAATCCTTCAGTTTTTCTTTTTCTCATGCTAATAGCCCTTTTCACGGTTAACTCTGCTCATTTGCATTACAATGAAATCTAGCATGTATGTGAGGCAATTTCGGGCTATTTTGTAGTTTTAGCCCGAAATTGCCTCGCATCCACGTTGGATAACATTGTAATGCAAATGAGAAAAATCAACCGCGAAAAGGGCTATTAGTGTCATTATTATTTAAACAATGAAAAGGAGGCGCTTAATTAATTCGAGTAAATACGGTACTGTCCCCGTCAGTTTTTCTCGCTTCATTAAATTTTTTGAAAACCTTAAAATTTGATGTCACGAATATTTCCTCTAATACCGTAAAAGCTCTATTAAGCCCCCGGGGGGCTTATTTAATTTCAGGCCTCAAGAAGGGGGGGCTTAATAAATTTTCAAGCAAATTCACATTAATTTTTCAAACTTTACTATTACACCACTAACTAAAACGGAACAAGAAATGGGTTATGTATGACCGTCTTACAAAGGAAACGTCATTTATACCCTAACTCGACGATAGTTCTGGGAATATAAGACCACGTTCGCGCTTAGGGCACCTTCTGTCTAGTGGATTCATGCACATTCGAAGAGCAACTTCCGACATTTTCGACAAATTCTACCACGCAGTTTCATATACAAACGCCATTTCCTGTGTAACTTTGCAGCATTAAAAAAAAATAAACACACATAAGTGATAGATTTCTTCATAAAAATACAACCTGATAACTGACATAATTTACCTCCAGAGTACAGAATATCACTTAAAGGATCATTTCTCTTTGTGTTGACCGAAAATATACCTACGGCGAACACAAAAGTGGCGTTGTAAATGGGTAAACCTATACGCTCTTGTCACCGAACAGCCGCCATCTTGATTGAAAACGTGACAAGATCGTATGTTTGAGCCCGCAGCATTACGTAAAGCGGTTATTTGCAGTTAATTTATTTCTTTAAGCAATTCTGCATATATCATATTCCGCATAATTATGCCATTCCGCAAGTCATGCCACATGCCATTCCGCAAACTCATTCCGCCTTTTACCTCACCGCACGTTTCAATACAAAGTGACTGAAACGCCAGAAAATATTGCCAAGTCATTTACATCAGCCTTACGAAAGGAGGCTTAAACTGAAGAATTGCCTTTTTACAACACAGCAAGATCTGACAACTGAAACATCGCCCAAATTTAATTTAAAAATTGATTGTGTCTTTACTACATAATACAGCTGACAACTAATGAAAAACTGCCAACATTTCATCTGAAAATTGTTCCTGCCTTAGCCAAATTACTTTAGCCGAAAAAGTCTGTCTTTTCCTTCCAATACTGACAAATTGATTACATAACGGGCATAATGTTGATCCGAAAAAGCCGCATGTCTTGAACTTATAATACAAACTGACATTTAAGAAATCACCTACATTTTAATTGGCAAAATGGTGTTCCCAACCCACTTTAAACCCCACTTTTTGAAATGACAAACGGCGCGGCGTGACTGTAATTGACAGCTGTCATTAATACTCTGTAATAAACTGATTATAATTCGCAGTTCAGGGTTTTAATTTGGATATCACGCAGCTGCTGACCATATGTTTGTCGAGTTTAAGTAAAATATGCGAGGATCTCGTTATTAAACAAACTATATTCAAAGTTTTATTGACAAACCATATTTTGGCTGGTTGAGATACTCGCAGAACGCTTACAAACTAGCAAGAGCTGATGTTTTCTCAAAATGGTACAAATGATGAAAGTGACGAAGTAACGCCACCAACATTGTTTGAAAGCAAACGTATGTCGTATGTTTTTAACTGCTTCGTTGCTCTGTCGTTCTTAAATACTTTATTTGTCATTACCACGACGCTAGGGAATATTTTGATCGTCCTCGCTCTTGGAAAGGAATCTTCTCTCCATCCACCATCAAGACTTTTACTTCGCTCCTTGGCATTTACCGATCTGTGTGTTGGTCTGATTTCTCAGCCGTTAGCCGCCCTTCACGCGATTTCCATCCTCACTAAGCGTTTGGACATCTTTCAGTTCACCGTTGTATCAAGTTATATCTCAAGTGCGATTTTAAGCGGAGTTTCCCTCTTCATTCTAACCTTCATAAGCGTGGATAGATTTTTTGCTCTGAAACTTGGTGTACGATACAGACAAACTGTGACCGCAAGCCGAGTGCGCGCTATCGTGGTTATTATCTGGGCGGTAAATACCGCAAATGGGACTGCGCTTTTATCGCGGAACAAATTTGTCTACTACATTGTTTGTGCAACGGGAATTTCTCTTTGCGTTGGAACGTCGAGTTTTTGTTACACAAAAATTTACCGCGTTCTCCGTGTGCAACAGAGGAAAGTGCAAGCCACTGGCCCTCAACGTCAAGTTAATAGAAGCTCCCAACTCAATGTCGAACGGTACAAGAAGACAGTTTCAAGCGCGCTTTGGGTTCATTTCACATTGTTAGCGTGCTATCTACCGTTCAGCATAGTAGCCGGAATGAAAGCAATAACTGGGGAACCTTTTCCAGTCGCCGAGGGTTTCACTGCGACTATTATCTTCTTTAATTCGTCACTGAACCCTGCTCTGTATTGTTGGAGAATCAGGGAAGTGAGACAAGCTGTGAAAAGAACCATCAAGCGATATTGTGGTTTTCCATGAAGGGAAGGGAAGCTTTAATACACGGCTGACGTTTATCAGGGAATTCCCGTGAAAAACTATCTTAACCTAGCAACAAGGCAGGAGAATGTCAGGAAGCAGTACAGTCGATGCTCTCTGAGCGGACACTCTCGTAAGCGGACAGCTCTACTTACGGCGGCCGCCTTGACAAAACCCCGTTTGAACTCTAGCTCATACAAACTCTGTATTTCAGTACACATTCCCGTAAGTGGCCAGCTCCAGTTGCGGACACACTTTTTCTGCTCCCCGAGGGTGTCCGTTTACTGGAGCTTCGACTGTATTCACATTTTTTCAATAATTTCTACTTTTGATTCTAATTCAGAGCCTCTATTGATAACAGTTTTAATTGTAAAACTGAATAAGTTTACCCTGTAAAAATAAAGACTTACTACTAAAATTCAAACGTTAAAAACATCCTTTAGAAAAGCGTACATTCAGTAAGGACAATAATATTTTTAATTGAGTGCTACTGAGTTGGGAAAATTTCTCAAATTTATGTTTAATGTTTAGTTTAAGAAATATATTAAACAACGACACTTTTAAAAGCTGCTCAATAGCTTTCATTTGAATTCTAAAGTTAGAACCACCTTGTACAGCATAATAAACAGTACCACATGAAAGTACTGCTCAATAGTTTTCATTTCAATAGTCACACACTAGGGTTTCATCCACAGACTCAATATCGCTAAAATTTCCTCCAGTTCACCCTTTGGAGTGAAAGCGTCGTTTTATTAACATCTGTTCATTCAAAACTTTCATTAACTTGCCAAAAGACGTCTTTTATAATTGATAGTCTCGCAGAATATTCTTTCTTCCAAATTACGTTTTATTAAGGTGTCACTGAATAACCTAACACAAAAGCAATATAAATTACTACTCAATTTTAAAAATCTACAGCAACTGCTATCATACATGACAAGATGATGATTGTTTGGGGATGACGCATTTATAGTCATATGTCCGTATTTTAAAAGGGAGCTTATAAAGCACAGATGTTTTTGAGCCACGGATGACAACCGGAAATCGAATTTTTGGCGCGTATTATCGATTTTTTTGTCCCTATTAACGTCAAGTTGTAAATGCCTAAAGTGAGGGCTTTCCAACTCATTGGTGGGGGGGGGGGGGGGGGGGGGGGGGGGGGGGGGGGGTAAAAGCGCGCCAAAAAAGCAATACTAGGCTTTCGTCTTCCGGGAAAAACGTCCGTGCTTAAGCTAATGCATGCAGTGAAAGTCCCTAGTTTGGATTTATAGAGTGACGAAACTGAAAAACAAGTCTAAAAACCCGGAAACACGATGTAACATGGCACGCAACAATGTGTGAATTGCTACTTCTGCACCATTGCGCGCAACAGTTTGAGAAATTTGATCAGATCAGCTATTCGGAGGAAGCATACCAAAAAACTTCCACTTGCCAAAAATTAGCTCTCCATTGCAATTTGCGGCTGAGATATGGGCACATCAGGTTTTAATTTCTCCATACAAACCCTTCTAATTTCGTGTCTGTTCTTCAGTTTAGAAACGGCGCAAAAATTAGAGAGGTTTGTATGGGACGGTACCAAACTTTGAACCTCTATATCTCCTGTTCTATTCGTGCTAATAAGTTGAAATTTTGTGGCTGATCATAAAGCAGAAATCTTTATCTAATGATGGCATTTTGAGGCTTGATAGAAATAAGTTGAAAATTTGTGACGTCACACTTAACCACTCTGTTGTAAACCTTCAGAACTTGCTTGCCGCGTCAGCAATGTTGCGCGAAATGTTACAGCGTGTGTCCGTGCGTTAAGACAACCAATTGTTAATTTATGACGTGTGAACGCGCCAGATGAGTGATCCTGTTTATCAAGTGTGACCGCGTCAGCCAGTCACGTGTGATTCTGTTATCAAGTGTAAACACACCGCCTTGATCCAGATTAGGTATCGTACGACTCTCCAGTGTGAACCGTCAGCTTGACGTTAGTACCGTACAGACTGAGTGCGGGGTAAAACTCTCCAGATAGACCCACAAATGTAGGCCCATTTGGTCTCGATGGATCAGTAAGAAGCTTACCTGAGGGAAGGAGAAAGAGGAATGAAATTCACTGTTACAGTGGCTTTCTAATGACCATGGTAAATTTGAACGGATTTGTTCAAGTGTTTTGTATTCAGTGCGCAAGTGTTTTGTTGTTTGTGCAAGCGTTTTGTCCCTTAGAGCCACCGTACAACGTACTGCAGAAAAAAGTAGTTTAAATGGTGCATCTTGACAAAATTGACAAAGTGATTATTTTCTAGTGAAACTGTTGTGCTGCGTCGTTGGGCAAGTAAAACACTTAGTTGATTTAATATCAACTCGAAGTTGATAAGGTAAATTAACCGCCGTAGCGAATTTTGAAAGTTGACCTAACTTCGTTGTTCGTAATCCGTCTCAATCTTCCCCAATCTTAACCATCTTTGTTCCTTTTCGACTTATTATTACCTCTTTGGTGTTTTTCTGTCTTAGTAAACTTTTAATTTCAGGTTTTCTTTGATTCCTAAATAAATTAATTTTGTGGATGATCTAAGAGAAGGATTCCCCGTGTCCATATAATTTTCAGAAATCTATTAATAGTTTCGCGCCATGCTGTGAAAGTTATTTTTATTTCCTTCTGATCGAGGCTCCGACATCACGTTACTCGAACTGACCAGCTATGGACTGAAAATTTAAAATGGATTTAAAACATTATCATTGGTAGAGACCCATGTATGGGGAATGCTTCTCTTAGATCATCCTCTCTCGTTATAACTCTGTTTCTTACCGTTGAGATACAAATTCAAGAAGTGTTCATCTAAGTTTAACAGCACGCCGATATTCGCGTGAGTAAGTTCTTTAGATGGCCTCTTGATCTGAACTCGGTTCTTTGTGTTTGAACACGAAGCATTCGGATGTTCATTGATCTGAACAGCATAAGAATCGGAATCTTCTCCTAATATTGGATCCTCGATGATCTTACGAGCGATACCCACACCTGTAAAAAAGGAAAGAAAATATCTTATTTTTTGAACCAATATATAAGGACCAATTTATACATCATATAAGTCGCATTTCAGTCGCGTCAAATGTAATTCAGGCCGCAGAAATCTCGCTGGTATTACTTGATTCGACTACGTTGCAGTACACATGACCGTGCCATGGAAGCAATTTGTCCTACTTTGCTAGGCTGTGGGAATTGCACTGATTTAAAGCGATTTCGGCGGGTTTTCTGGGAGGTCATTCCTTAGTATTGCACTGCGCATCCTTTCTGCGCATAATTTCGCGCGTAATTAGCGCGCGCACATTAAAAACATGGCGGCTTTCTCATTATGGCTATGCTCGCCAAAGAGGTTAATGATCGTTTTCTCGTAAACGAGCGTGGTGATCTATCATTTTTTTTTCGCATATTTAAGTCTAGTAATCATCTTCTTTCTATACAAGGAGTATAGACCAATTCTCAGTGCAGAAATATTAATAATCACTTAAAACGTGAAAAAATACGTGTTTTTGGTTGATTTTGTAAGGAATTATGAGGGATTTTTAGTCGATTATATCTCTTTCGCGAGGCTGGTGACCTATTCTTTTTATTCTATATTTTGAAACATTACATCATAATGTTTAACTAGGGAAAGTTTCAGAAACTTCCCAGTGTAACTTCTATTTCGATGGAATAACCTTAAATGCGATGTATAAATTGGGCGTAATATATTTAGTGTGTTGCAGGGGGAGGGGGACGGATAGAAAGGTGGCACTTTTCTTTGAAGACATAGCAGTACCGGGCAACGGTGCGAATCCTTGTCAATCAAGCCGTTGCTAAGAATGACGTCAGCCAAAACTTGTTTTCATGAGAACGAAGGCTACACTCACCAATGATCGAAAGTTTGTTATTTGAGTTAAATTCATCCACGTGAACTCTCCAGTAATGACAAGCATCGGACAGCTTTAACGTTACCCAATATGAACGTGTACATGGGCTTTCAGGCTCACTGTGCAGTTCTCGTTCGTCAAGTCCAGATCGTGATTTGCTGAAGTTGGATCCAGTTGAAAGTACAGACCTGGAAATAGTTTGTTTATAAAAAATAATCAGTTGTTTGATGTTAAAGGAGCTAAGTCACGGATGGCGCATCTTGAAAAAAGTTCAATCCGTCTTAATCTTCTCCGTCCTCGACCATCCTTGTTCCTGTTTGGTTTCTTATTACCTCTTTGGTGTTTTTCTACCTTAGTTAACTATTATCTTGGGGCTTTCTTCAATTTGAAGCGATTTTGCACTTCGAAAAAATGACTTCAAATATCGTGAAATAGCTCCTTTAAGATTTGCGGAAAGGACAGGCCTATTTAGGTATTTTCACGGGACCACCCCAAACCCCGCCCTTTCAATCTTCACAAAATGTTGAAGACATGCTCAATGTAATGTTTAACTTCCTGGTCTAAAAATAGCCTCAGTGAACATACGTCTCTTTGCGCACTCAATTCTTCCCTCGCTCGAGAGTGGCGTCTGAGATTCGACCGAAAAATTCCATACTGATAACGTAGTTCTACAGTCCTGATTGGTTTTACTTGCGCGCGAAAATTCAAATCGAGAACAGCCAATCAGAGACGCTACACGGATATCTGTAGAGCTACGTCATCAGTATGAATTTTTTCGGGTCGAAAGAGATACGTCTGTTTACTCAAAGTAATAAACTAAGTGTTGTCTCAATAATTATTACCATTGGGCAATTTACCCTACAGCAACTACCTTTTGGTGTAGACAGCACCAGTTCCTCGCTCGGAGTTCCCTCACCAGCAGGGTTTACGCCGTACACGCGCGAAATGATATTGACACTGTAAGGAACGCTGTACAACGCGTATTCTCGCGCGGGGCCCTCGTAAAGTCGTTTGAACTTGCGATCTTTCTTCCTTCGTGTCGCAAACTCTGAGCTCTTCACCATGTCCACCTCAACCACGTAGTAATCCACGCAGCATTTAGTTACTGGTGCTAACCAACCAAAGCACAACTGTTGTGTTGTTCACTTTACATCTTGCCTTGTTGAATTCCGGCGGGTCTGGAAAAGGAACACGATGTTTGGTAAGAATTTATACAGTGCATCCCCCCCCCCCCCCCCCCCCATGCAGTTTAACATACTCACTCGGTTAAAAAGAACGGATTTAGTTCGTTGTATGTGATTATTACTCGTTATTTGCGTAATAACAGGGGGGGGGGGGGGAAATAACTGAATTCTGATTGGCTTGGACAGAGGGCATTTTTCGTTAATTTTTGTTCGTCGAGGAGAAAATTAATCTGGAGATTCGCGAAGATCGCTCGAGGACTTCCGAAAAAATTTTTAACGTTATCGGAAGGTCAGCAAATATTTCCGATAGTTTCCCGAAGATTGACGAAGACCACCCACCTCGGCAGTTGGGACTGGAAGTGAGAATTCGTTTTATCCGAGTTTCGTTTTTCGCGTGAAATATAGTCCGGTCAACATCTTTGGAACTGCGTGGCCGGGACCACTAAGTTTGTTCATTATATAGCAGTTCGTTAATCCGCGGTTTTCTAAAGGCACTAATTAAATCTGTTTTGTACCTGGAGTTGAAGGCGTGGCTATTCCAGTTACCATACTCATCTCCACTTTGGTCCCATAAAGACAAAGGCCCGCACACAACTCTCCGCTCAGCCCCTTGAAACTAGGACCCTTAGGGCGACTGATGTCGGTTTGAAGTTCTCCATCAAGATAGATGTTCAGGAACTGATTATTCAGGTCCAGCAATACACCGAAGCTGCTCTCTTTCAGGTCGTTGGCTTTTCGTTTGATCTGAATCTTGTGTTTGGAGTTTTCAGTTCGGGCTGTGGTGCCTTCAAAGACTTGCAATGCGTACGAGCTGGATGTGTTTCCCAAAATGGAGTCCTGCGTGGTTTTCTTGGCAACTCCTGCAATAATAAGCATTCATGTTGATGAAAAGGGCTTATAAATCAGTTTTTGAATGACTTGCTTTAACCAATCAGAGCAAAGTTCTTGTTTTCGCTGTCAATGAAATACAAATTTTATAGAAAACCAATCGTGATTTTAATTCAGCACGCGACGTTTCCGCGCATTGACACTGGTTACATGTTCAAGTTTTCCCGCGCTTAACAGCGGCTACGTACATGTTTTGTTTGGAGTCCTGATTAGTTTATTGCGCAATTTGTGACTAGCTCTAGCATCGAGTACATGTTTTCCCGTGTTTGAAAGCGGCTTTTTTTCCCGCGCTTGACAGCGGTTACATGTTTCCCGCACTCGACATCGGTTACATATTTTCCCGCGCTTGGCAGCGGCTACATATTTTCCCGCGCTTGGCATTGGGTACATGTTTTCCCGCGCTTGGCAGCAGGCTAGCAGCTACATGATTTTGCTTTGAGTCCTGATAGATTCATTGCACTATGTGATATTTTGGCTTTTATTTTATCAACGACCATTAGAAAACGCGCCTCAACAACTCACCTACAGCAAGAAAAGAGTTTTCTCCTTTAAAGTTGTCGATGTTGATTGTCCAAAAAGTGGCAGCCGTCAGCGAGAAACGCCGTTCCAAACGCATTACCATGCACCATACTGGTCTGTTTTACTGTGAGATTACCGCTGGACAAGCGAAGAGATTCGTGCAGTGATTCTTTATCCAATTTGAAAATAACACCTAAAAATATAGCATAGAATTAGAAGATGCATGATAAGACCCTTGTCTTAAACAGCGTGCTGCCGTGGCTAGGATAGTCTTCCAAATCACTTTTGAAAACGTGAGCCTTAAGCCCTGGTCAAACTGCGCATGATAATCGATGTTATAATATACTAACCATGGGATAATGCATTTTCAAGCAATTTGATTGGTTCCCTAATCATGGTCTCAGAGGCAATATACCCTCTCTACCTTATTTGGAAATGCCGCGAAGTTCAAATTTTTTGTCTCGGGGAAAAAATGGCGGAACATTTCGTATTTTTCCAGTTTTCTCGGAGAAATTCGACATTTTCCCTGTAATTTGTATATTATAAAACAATTATTCGCCTCAGGCTCGTAAATATTGGTGAATATTCCCTCGACTTCGTCTCGGGGAATATTCACCAATATTCACTTCGCCTTCGACGAATAATTGTTAAATAGTTAAAACTTGCGCTCCAATCTCGTTCCCAGAGTCCTCGTTACCCTTGTCCAGCGGTGAAGCGGCCAACAAGGGACCTCTGGGATAGAGTGATCCGCCTGACTCGCGCAGTAAGACCGGAAGTCCAAGAATCTTGGCGTTCGTTAGTTGAAACATGGGGTCGAACACATGCGCAGTAGAGCCGGAAGTCCAATAATCCTGTCATGGCGGATCGCTTCCCGCAGAGGTCCTTGTTGGCCGCTCCACCGCTGGACAAGGGTAACGAGGACTCTGGGAACGAGATTGTCGCGTTCCCGTTTGACCATCAACTATCATTCACTTTGAACCTGTTCAAATTCTCCATGATAGTCGATGATAGTTTTTCCCATTCGACCACGCGGCGCATGATAGTTCGTGATAGTTAAGGGAGAATTTGAGTTCTTAAATTACCATCGGCTATCATGCGCCGTTTGACCAGGGCTTTACGTTTCAAAATTTGTCGATATTGTAATCCAATTCCATCCTCGCCATCGTTAGTCTTCCTCGCTTACTAATGGATTCCTTTATTTTCTCGAGTACTGTTCGACAAACTCAAGCCATTACTGCTGGGTTTGCTACGATTTAGAAATGTTTTTAATTTCTTGGATTATGACTCTTGAAAAACAAAATCCCACACCAGTACGAACAATAAAGAAGGGATTCTATATGTTACGAACAGATTTCATGGCCATGTCTAATAGTATAGAAATCTAAATTTGATTCCAAGTACCTTTCTCAGTCGAAAGTGATACTTCATCGCTCGGTTCACTTTCTCCAGCGGTATTCAACGCCTTGACACGCGCAAGGACCGTAACATTGTAGTCCAGTCCCCTGAGTGTATATTTAGTGCGCGGTCCTTGGACACTTTGGTAAAGTTGCGTTCCTGGTGGATGTCTCCCTCCCGGTCCAGGGTGTCGATTTCCACAATGTAAACTGTCCACGTTGCAGTTTCCGGGGGAGACCACACTAGGTTGATTTTGGTGTTCTCGACGCTGCATTCTTCGAGATGGATAACTGGAGGACCTAGTGAAAGAAAATGAATTGGAGTATAGAATTGTTATTGATATCATGGTTAAATACATCCATTCGCAAGGCGAAGACTTGATATTCTCCCGACTTTTGACACTTTTTAGGACAGAAAAGCCTCTGTTGCTTCGATACATGTCATGTGACGGCAAATTTGAGTAGCGATTGCTAATGACTCCAATTTTCGCGCGGCCAGAATGCATAAAAAGATCTTCGTTCGCGGAAAAAGTTCTTCGTTCGTACAAGAACGCTTGCTACGCAGGCTAGTCCAGTGCTGAATAAAAACAAATTGACAGTTGAGGGACTTAAACTTAGGACCTACAACTATATTGTAAATTTTCTAGGAGACGGAACGAAAACAAGAAAGTCATCACAGCCTTAAAAGAGCTATGTCACGATATTTTAAGTCATTTTGTGATGCGCAAAATCACCTTCAAATTGAAAAAACTGCCTCAAAATAATAGTTTACTAAGGTAGAAAAAACACCAAAGAGGTGACTAACCAAACAGGAACAAGGATGGTTGAGGATAGAGAAGATTAAGACGGATTGCGAACGGTGAACTTGAAAAAGTTGGCTATTTTTTTCAAGAGGCGCCATCCGTGACGTAGCCCCTTTAATATAAGGGCACTGTGGCACCACTGGTACAAGATCGTTCATTCTTCTATCAATTCTCACATTCTTTTGTGCGTGCAGCCGTTATTTAGTTTGGATTCCAAGTTACAGCTAAATAACGGCTGCAAAGGAAACTATTCCATATCCACGTTTATTCGATATCTTACCAGAACACGCGAGCGGTCTTTCCAGTCCAGTTTGTAAACTCAGCTGCACACCACTTCCAAACACACTAAACGCCGGCCTAACAGGACCGACCACGCCCACCAGGGAGGGTCCCCCGGGCGGCTGTCGTCAGTCTGTAGCTTGCCGTTCCAGTATAGGTTGATGATTTGACGTTCTAAGTCGAGCAGCACCGCTATGTTGCTCCCTTTGATGTCCTTCGCTTTCTGTTTGATCTGAAGACGGTTATGGGAATTTTCGCACCATAGTGTGGTGTTCTCGAAAATTTGCAACGCAAAAGAGTTTGCGTCATTTCCTGTCAAATTATAACATTGAATAATCGTCAAAATACCACTAATTTATTTGGTACTAGGTATTTACAAAGGATAATAAAGAAACCCATATTTCTTGTTTCACGAGCATAAAGTAAACCTGCAAGAGGTTTGGGGATAAGCGTGGGGAATAAGCGGGAAAACCGGGGCGTGATGACCGATGATCTCCTCTTTAACTTGAACAGCATGACAAATGATCTAAAGAATTCACTTTCCTACACGTATATTGTTCCCAAATTTAAATGTCATGCATCTCATCTTACCTATAGGTCCTCCGTCATCCAACTCCTTAGCGACACCAACGGCGACGAACCCGTTATTACTGGTTCCGACGAACTGGTCAATCCTGACTTTCCAGTAGTGACAACCGTTAGACAGAGTCACGTGGGACATAACACTAGCGCTCACTGGGCTCGTCAGTTTGGACCACGGAGAGATCACGTGAGAAAACCAGTTCCGTTTGGGACACGAAGAGGGGTCCAGAGTGAAATGGAGACCTGTGAAAAATGCATTGCTTTTAAGAATGTTATGCTGGTCATACATAATAAAGTGAAAGAAACAAAAAGGGTAAAGCAAAGTCCGCTTTAATCCCAGATCAAAGAACTCAGATGACTCATAGGGGTCGGCGTTTAACTCCAGTTTCTGTAGCATAAATCGACTAGGGGTATTGCTACTCCCCCTGGATGGGATGCTAGTTCATTGCAGGTTACTCCCAGTTATTTAGATTGCCCTAACAATACTCCTGGTGGAGAGAGGCACTATGAGAGTGAAGTGTCTGGCCCAAGAACACAACACAATGACTCCGTCCAGCGCTCGAATCCGGACTGCTTGATCCGGATTTAATGCGCTAACCATTAGACCAGCCACTTTAGAAACGAAACAATCTGGGGCGAATCGCATCTCGCAATCGCTGTGGGGCCGTTACTGGGGACAAAATGGCGGCCAGCTTGACGACGCGACTCCAGAAACTGTCCCACAAGCGACTGCGAGATGCGACTCGCCCCAGATTGCTTCTCGTTTCTAAAGTGGCGAATTGCCCCGCTGGGTTCCAGTCCCTATGGGCGGGGGTAAGAGAGAGTTCAGGGACTGGACTATGCGTCTCCAAGATCAAGAATAAGGGAAAACATAAAATAAATTTCTCCATACTTTACCTTTCTTTGTATAAATCGTAACATCCTCACTGAAAGGTCCTTCCCCGGCTCGGTTCGACGCACAGACCCTTGCAGTGACCCTGGCATTATAATGAAGGCACTCCAGATTGTACTTGCAGGTTGTCCCTAGAGACAACTTCACAGTTTCACGATGCTCTTTCTCGTTGGGGGCTTGGGTAGATGTGTAAATATCGGCCTCCAGGTGATAGGCGTCCACCGCGCTTGGAGGGGCATTCCAGATGAACCGGATTGTCCGGTTTGTGGCTTTGCATTCAGATAACACGAAACTTGGGCTGCCTGCAAATTTGAATTTTATATCGCTTTGTTAATAATAGGGCAAATAAATGCAGGAATTGTTCCCTTGATTTATGGAATAACGTTATTACCTCTAACTGAATCATGTAAACCAATTTCTTAATTTATGTAATATACGGTATTCAGCAAGATGCAGTTTGCATCATTTCGAAGATTTGAAAACGTGAGTCCCAGTCATATTGTAATCCATTTCCATCCTCACCATCGTTAGTCCACTCCTCACTTCCTAATGGATTCCTGTCATTTGTCGAGTACTGTTCTACAAAATCAACTATTAGCGCCGAGTTCCGAACGATCTTATGTCTGTCTACGATATAGAAAGAATTACATCAAACTTCACTTTTGAAAAACGAACGAAACCAGAAAGGCTTTCTGGAACAAACGAGTGAACATTGGTTAGTTCGTAAGCCGGCCTTCGACAAAGTTTTTTCTATTTTTTTTTTCAAATGTAGTATTCAATTTATCAGCTTATATAGCTCGATATTTATTACCGAGGGGGTGGGGAGGGGGCACTGGAGAAGAGAAGATGGGTTGGTCCTGTGTCAAAAATCTAGGCCCCATCCCCACCCCTAACAAAACACACACCTGGCATTTGAAGCCACGTGACCTTCTTGAGCACCTTCCTCTCCCATGATGTGTCAACAGCCATGTGATCAAACGTTGGTGTAATGGAGGACGCAGACGGGGGAGTTCTTATTGTTTCAAGCATAAGATTCAACCTGCAATCAGATGTACTCAACTTAACCAAGGAGAACAAATAAATTTATTCGATGGGAAAGACGTTTTTGAGAATCCACTGAGCCCGCGGTTTTTCGTGAGAGTGTTGCTAAGCAACATGACGTATCTTGATGGCGACAAGTTGACGCGACAACTTTTGATGTTCTGACTTGTGCACGTGCAATTTTTTGATTGGTCAATGAGAACGAAACCTTCGAGTGTATTTGCAAGAGTATATCCTGGCCAAACGAGGATGAGAGTTGCCGATATTTCAAACTCCCGCCGCTCTCGTTTTGGCCTGAATTTCTACTGATGAGAACCAGGCAAATGTTTGAAACAGGTTATAAGATTTCAACTGACAGGATAGACCGTATGTTTTGTATTTTTGCTCACTCGGTTATTGTATTTTACATTTCGGCGAAAAGAAGAAGTTTCAGATGTACTTACCTTGTTTTTAGGGCGCTGGCCGTCTAGAAAAGAACAGGACGGAAAATGTTAGTTTTCATTTGATCTGATAATGCGATTCCTTACATTCAGATCAGAGAATCTACGTGACTTCGAACTGGTTGTTAATTAAAAAAATTAATATAATTTATATGTGTAGGCCTTTCATCTTGCGTCGCATGGTAATTTAGCTCTCGTGGGGGCACCCTTCGCAGAGTTTGCACCAAACGAGTTTACACTGATAAGTACAATCTAAAGCCTGGTTTCCATATGATCGCAACGATCACAACGATCGCAAGAGTGGTTTCCATATGATCTGCGACTGCGATCGTTGCGATCGTTGCGATCATATGGAACCAGGCTTTAGTCGCACTTACCTGAAGGAATGTAGCGGGGTTATCTTCCTTTAGAGCTTCTTGTGTGAACTCGGCTAACCCGTCTCCTTGTAACAACACGTGTTCACACTTGTGCATGGCATCGTTCAGCTCTTCAAGTTTCTCCTGATATTCATCATTGACTCGTTTGAGTAGCTCCACTTTCTTCTTTTCCACGATAGAAATCAAGGAATCGATTTCTCTTTTAACATGAGCCTCCACGTCACATCCAGACTTCTGAAAATTCAGTCATATATGAAGAAAAAAATTTCGTTGTGATAATGAGCCTGATTTTAAAAACAGACATCTCTCTTGGCGCGCGCGTTCAATTCTTCCGCGTGGGCCAATGATTCGACACGAAAAATTCCATACTGATGACGTAGCTCTACAGAGATCCGTGCAAAGTCTTGGATTGGTCAGTTACTTGCGCGCGAAAATTCGAAAACCGAGCAACAACCAATCAGAGAAACTACACGGATCTCTGTAGAGCTACGTCATCAGTTTGGAATTTTTCGGGTCGAATCTCGGACCCAGTTTTTTCTCGATGATTTGTCTAAAGCGGTGGATGTTGCCTCAGCTCACCTTAGCAATAGTACACATCCCCTCTAAGGACTGTAACGATTTTTGAACGTGATAATTCTTTCTTGTCAGAGTGCCCAACGTTCGGGCCAATTCCTCCTGCAAATAATAGCATCAGTTAAATAAAACTATGTATTGCATATTGATCTACCCAATAACCCCAGTTAATGCCGTGAATCAAAACCATGCACCCAACACCCAAACAGTCCCTCAACTTTCACTCCGATGCCGCTGCACTCAAAGGTCTGGACTCACCTTACGCGTTGTATTGTCCAATCAAATTTCCCGTTTAACTAAATTACTTCGACCAATCAGATTACTTGTTTTATTTGTTGCTGACGTAAGCGCGTTTTCCGTTTTGTTAAATTGATGGCGGCTTCAAGGTTTGTAGTTACTTCTACGGAGTGAAGTCTCAAGTTTTTTTTAAACAAAATGGTTTTATAACAGCCATAAGAAACTCGCTCTATATCTAAGTTGTCAAAATGAACTTACCCAAACAACATATAAAGTAAAGTAAATGTTTTTCTCACCTTTGCGTTTCTAAAAACCGGGTCCAACAGTTCAACGTTATGTCCCTTGTGATGGCCGTACTCTTTACACAAGTAACACACCGGAGCCTTGCAGTCAAAACAATACAGCGCCAACTTCTCTTCTTTATGTTGCTGGCATTGCAAGCTCTTCTCTTTGCGCTTTGGGGCCTTGCTACTGCGGGGCCTATGGTGTGGTCGGCCAAAGGGCCCTTACTGGGATGGCACGCGTCGAAACAGGTTCCACAGTACAGAAAGGCGCACTCATTGCACGCCAGAGTGGCCTTTTGTGGCGAGTAGTCCTCACAGAACTGACAGAGAATAGGCTCCTCCGGAGTTTGACCTGTAATGCACATAAAGGGTAAAGGACGCTTTTGAGCCAAAACGCTGACACAATGCAAGCGGGATATAACAAGCAGGCTGGCTAGGTGAGCGGTTTTCAACTCACTGAATTACTTTTTGGTTTTGCTTTTACTACGCTCTGTGATTGGTTTAAAAAACTCGCGCCACTTTCTCGACCAATCAGATGCAAAACCAAAACCAATCGCGACTTGGTCACACGCGTTTTCCCGCGCTTGGCGCCGGTTACGTGTATTTGCTTCGAGTTTTCAAAGGTTCATTGCGTTGTCTACGTTTATTGTGATTGGTAATTGTAATTTCTTTGGTTTTGGTTTCACGACATTCAATTGAAAACTGCTTTAATATCCAGTATAAGTTATACATATGTAACACAATTCTACGCAATTGTGACTCTCTCTCTCTATCGGTTTTGTTCCTGGCTCTGGATTCGCCGATAATGGCAATCTCTCCCCTTAATTTCCGAGGCAAAGATAGACAAGCTGCAATCCCGGACAAAGCTGTACTAAACTAAATTGTCACCAATTCCATGTAAAAAAAAGAAGATGCAGAATGAATTGGCAACTCTCTAAAACAACTTTAGCAGGGGAGAGGGGGTAAAAATATGAGCTAGTGAAGAGATTTATGAAAATTGTGTTGTACACGCAAGTATCTGGTTGTCTTAGCCTATGAATAGGCTCCGCGGTGGGGAAGGGGTGAAAAGAAACTGCGAGCGAAAGCGAGCCGCGCCCCTTTCTCTCTCTCCCAGGCTTCTCCATCCCCACCGCGGAGCCTATTCATAGGCAAGGTTGTCTCAACTATAGTTTTGTCCGAGATTGACGAAGGTATCAGACCATGTTTATCGTATTGCGATCGAGACTCTCTTGAAATCGCCTCACTGAGCTCATCCAAATTAGGCAACTTGCAAGAAATCCGAGCAAGGCTAATGACTTTTCTCCTGGTTGAAACTTGTTTTGTTACGAGAAAATCGCAATCACACGATTCATAATCATTTAGACGGATAAGCCTAAACATAAATTCTGCCGCTGTACATGCAGACATTCCTTTGCACACAGAGCTAAAATTCAGTTTATTTTAAAACGAAGAACTTTATACGCGACGCATTGAGATTTTGCGACGCTCATTAACGTGTCAATTTTATAATGAAAAATTCAAAAAAAGTACTTTACCATAAAAATTAAATAAATAATTAACAATAAAAACTATGAGCTTTAGGTTTCTAAAAAGCTATTATAATCCCACTAAAATATTTTGAAAGCTGGCATCTTTGTTTTCAGCCTTATTTTTTCAGTTTGTGCTATTTTTAAAATTAAAATATTCAGTGAAGTGCGCGTTGCAACGTTTACATTTTTCGTTCTTCGCAGCTGAGACCAAATATAATTTAAATTGATGAGAACAATTAAGAAACGTTACTTTAGTAAATATTGAAATTGCAGTGCATTAAATTTTTAATACTGAAACCGGCGAGATTTCGGTTGACAAGAAATTAAACGAGATCTAGTTAGTAGAAAAAACTCCCAGATAAATCTTTTTTAAAAGATACTACTGTGTTGGAAATCAAACCTTTTGGATATGAAAACAAGCAATTACAGTCGAAACTCTCGCAAGCGGACACCCTCGGAAAGCAGAAAAAGCGTTCGCAACTGGAGCTGGCCGCTTATGAGAATGTGTAAATACAGAGTTTGTATGAGCTAGAGTTCAAACGGGGTTTTGTCAAGGCGGCGTACGTAGAACGGCCCGCTTACGAGAGTGTCCGCTCAGAGATGGCTTCGACTGTATTTTTTTTCCTTAGGCCGCAAATACCTGGGGCTTTCCTTTCTTCCTTGAAACGCTCAATCACATTTTCCAGAATCAGATTCCGAGGCAGTCCATCTACACCGCGCGGATCAACCGGAATTTTTCGCCGACACGTCGGACATTTGACATCGGGATCCAAATGAGACTTGTAATCAGCGCCTCGGTTCTCTTTCACCCATTTTGCCCATACTTTCGGCGCGCCATTAGGCTCCAAGATTTTTCGCGCGCACGGGGTACACAGGTTATGGGAGCAGGGTAGGACTATCGGTCTTTGAAAGAGATCCAGACAAACAGGACATGTTAACTCGACCTCCATTACTGAAGAACGATGTTTACGGGCATGATGCGGTGGATTATTGTTCGTAGCCGCGATAGTAACCTTGGTAGCGCACGGGATTGAGCTCATCGCGAGGAACGTGTGTATCGCGCGCGTTCACACGCGTGTTCTTATTAGTCAAAATGACCACGTTCTTCAGAAAACGTAATACCTTCATTCTTCCTTTAAACCGCTAAGATTTAAGATCCTCCTGACTTTTTAGATGGATATATGAATAACACATACCCTGTAAGCCAAGCTAAAATTAAAGTCGACCAGAATTTACATGTGAAAGTTTTACGTGCACAAGTTGCGTGGAAAATGCCATTCACATGTATGGAAAATAAGTTTAGTGCCAATATTGATTTTCGCCAAGAGTTTTCGCCTATGTTTTAAACTGTTATTTATATTTCATATAAATTTGCAGACACATTTTTCAATTAGTTTCAACCACTTTTGCACCACTTTCACGGGCCAAACTAATAATTTCTTTGCTGTTCAGTTCTATAGTGCTTTAGCGACAAACATCAGGCGAAAACCTGTGACGGAATATATGGGATGTATTTGCGTCGAAATTTATGAATTTTGTCCGGATACGGTTCACGATTTGAGTTAAAAAGAAAAAATAAACACACAAGAGAACATTGCTTGGGGGAAGAGGTAGGGGAGGCGAGGGTTTGAGTCGGAAACCCCACTTATATCCGTCAATTCAGTTGAATCATTAGTTTTAAACGAACAAGTAAGGTCAAACTAGCAAGCATTGAACAGCACTGATGCACACGCGACCGTAATAACGTGAATTAAATAAAGCCGGGAAAACAAAAGACCTGGCTTAGGAGTGTCATTATTTCTATGTAAACAGGCCCTTCGGCTTCCTTATATCAATTCCACGAGGGAGTCATCGATCAAAATACAAGAACAGTCTTTGCCCACAAATCGTGTAGCATTCTTTCAATTCATTATCACCGTCGTCTGAAAGCAAAATGTATCCTTAGCAGACTCACTTAGCAGGTCATGAATGCAAATGTTCAATTGTCTGCGGTTAATAGAAGCTTAAAACAGTTGATTCGCTTTGTGTCACTTCTTTGGATCTCATTGTGTTGTTATGAAAGGCGCGCATGCCATTATTGTCATGTTAATCTGTGGCACGTGTATCATATATTGAATTGCTGTTCAATCAATTTTAATTTATATCCTTGCCTATTTGTTCAGCGTGTCCTTTGAGACTAAATTTATTTCTATTAAAAAAACTGCAAAGCTCACACAGAGAAAATATATGTTAATTTCTGGAAAAAAGAAAAAGAAAAATACCCATGTATTCACGTTGTTCCCAGCTTTGAAAATTATTCACAGACTCTGATACTAAATTGAATGTACAATTATTTATTTTCGTGTATGTTTTACATTTTATAGGGATCAATGACGGTGGTTTTTCCTCAGAAAACCATTTCAAATGCACCTGGACCAAGTCAAATAACACAAGCAGTAGCCAATCAGGGTATTCGTCTATAAAAATCAGCCAATCAGCAGCGCTAGATTGACACGTGCTAATTTGGCGCTAATTGTTTGTGGAATGAAAAAAGCAAACAAATTTTTTGTCGTCTCTCGTCGCGCGAAACGTGTTGTGAGCGCGGCGCGGGTAACGAAAAATCCGCCGAAAAATGGAGGCAGAATTGACTTGCCTCGTCTGTAAAAAGCCGTTTGTAAACCCTATCATGCTTCCATGTTCTCACAGCGTTTGCTTGGCTTGTTCACAATCCTCGTTGACAACCGCCGGTGGTGGAGATAACCCGCCGACGACAAGTTCTAATGGAAGTACAACCGGTCAAGACGACTCGACGACGGACGAAACACCGTACGTTACTTTGTACGACATGAATCACTTGTACCAAAGTATAGGGAATCTGCCATGCTTGAAGTGTCCTACATGTAACAAACTCTTTCCCCTCGATGGTCGAGGGGTCAATGGTTTTCCCCGAAACCGCCTCTTAGAAAATATTGTCAATCGCTATTATGCAAAATCAAATGGAATTGTTTATTGTCAACTTTGCGAAGAAAACCAACCTTGCTTAGCCACAGTGATGTGTGAGCAGTGCGAGGTGGCTTACTGTGATCGCTGTTGTAAAACCTGTCATCCCAGCCGAGGTCCTTTGGCGAAGCACTCGCTAGTTCCTCCCACAAGCTCCAAGTCGCCTAACAAGCCATTTCCAGTGGTAAAATGCGGCAGCCACAGTGAAGAAAACATCAGTATGTACTGTGTGTTTTGTCGTGTCCCTGTATGTTACGTTTGTTTGGAACGGGGACAGCATAGCGGACACGAAGTAAAGGCATTGGGGCGATGTTTAAAGAGCAAAAGGTTAGCGAACGTCTTAATTTTTATTTATTTTACCCTGTAGCAATCTGACTTCGCTCAGAAAGGTAATCAAGCCATTCGAACGCAATGAGTGGTCTTCGTGCATGAAATTGACTCGAAAAATACACCTGTAATTTTTACTTTTATTTTTTGCACTCTTTTTAAAAGAAATGCTTTTAAATTAATTATTACTTAAAATTGTAACTCCAGATTATTTTTTCTGGCCTCTTATACAATATTTTCCTCTTCAGAGGAAAATCTATTACTAAACTGAGAGCATAATGCAAATTTCTGTAATGTGAATATTTAATTCATGCAGGAATCGAGTTACTGAAGTCAAAATGTGCGAAATCTTGAAATCTAGAAATGACGTTTTGAATATATTGTCGAAAGTGTATTCGTAAAAACATATTTTTTTTGGAAGAAAAAAATTCTAGATATAAACTTCGATCAGTGTTATTAAAATCTATTTTTTTTATTATAGTTCAATTTATTTTTGTTATTTACAATGTACCGTACAAATATTTGAAAAATTATTTTCCTTATTTGACTTTTTTTTGCCCCTTGTTTATAATTTTGTGCTTGCTGGAGGCATAATTGTCATCCAAATTTTTGTTTGTATTGAAACTCAATATATATAATTTAACATAAAATATGTCTGACCCATTATTTCTCCAAGATGGCCTTATGTTAAATTCTGAATTGGCTGTCACTTGTTTCCTTCAGATCTGCTTGTGGTAATCTTTTCTTGCCCGGGTTGAATTTAATCTAAAATATTTGACAGCTCTGTATTAATTTATCTTTTAATTTTTAAAAGGCATTACACAATACCTACCAGTAATGTCTGCAGTTTGCAACAAGAAAATATCTAAATTTATTGTAAATTGTATCTTTGTTTGTTCTGGCTTATGTTACAGGTTGAACTTTCAGCTAATATGAAGTTGTTGGATGGAAAGAACAATGAATTACAAAGCTTTAATCAACGCCTTAATGGCAACTGCTCGATAATCCAGGTGAAAATTTTGATATTTTGGCTTCCCATCGCCTATGCATTTTTAACCAAGAAGCAACATTATAATATATGTAGTTCAATTCTTACCATTTTATTTCCTTCCATCTGTCTTTCCATAGCAAGAAAATGTGCAGTTCCAGAAAATATCCATACCCACCCCAAGGAAGCTCATTGGAAATTCTGAGGGGGGGGGGGGGGGGGGGGGGGGAAAAGGGGGAGGATCTCAAAAGCCTCGGTTTCTGTAGCAATTTGAAGCGACTAGGAGTATTATTGCTACTCCCCTGGATGGGATGCTAGTCCATCCCAGGTTACCCCCCAGCATTTTGTCGCCGGTACCCATTTATACTGGGTGAGAGGTACTGTGAGAGTTAAGTGTCTTGCCCAAGAACACAACACAGTGACCTCGGCCAGGGCTCAAACCCAGACCACTTGGTCCGAAGTCCAGCACGCTATCCATTAGGCTACTACATCTCCCACGGTGGGGGTATGGATATTTTGGAACAACACAATCATCGGTTCTCTCATTTGCCTTTTTTCCAGGAAAATGGTTTGGAATTTGAGGCCAGCGTTGTAGCGCAGTGTGATGCATTGATAAACTTCATACAGCAACGCAAAGTGGAGTTAATTGATGCCATCACAACAGAGATGAACTCCAAGATTCAGAAAGTAAAAGAAACAAATGAAAACTTGCGACAAAAAGTTCAAAGTGTGGCTGGGTTACTTCAGTATGGTAATGAATGTTTACAAGGCACGGATGCTGCTTCTTTCCTGTTGGTAAGTGCTTTCAAGATCTACAGCTAATTTCTCTGTACAATATCAATATATTGTCAAGCGGACAGGTGATGAGAATAAAGAAAATCATCAACTAGAGGATATTGTGTTGATTTAACACCAAATTCTCAACCTGACGTAGTAAGTGGCTGGGATTTTGACCTTCAGACTGGTGTCCAGTATCAAGCTGTGCTAACAATAAATGTGTCAGGACCCGCGATTTTGTTAGCAGAAAAAGTCTGCACTCTGGCCATTGACCATCGGGGGTTGTTATTGCTACTCCTCCTGGATGGGATGCTAGTCCATTGCAGGTTACCCCCCCCCCCCCCCCCCCCCCCCCCCCCCCCCCCACTCCCAGCATTTTGTAAGGTTGCCCAGTTCTCTGCTACCCATTTATACTCCTGGGTGGAGAGAGCCACTGTGGGAGTAAAGTGTCTTGCCCAAGAACACAACACAGTGACGCTGGCCAAGGATCAAACCTGGACCACTCAAATCCGGAGTCCAACGCACTAACCATTAGGCCACCACAGTGTTGGTGTGAAATAAAGAAAAATTATTTTGAGACATTACAATTTTTGGAATAAACTTAATTCTCCTTTCTTTCTTTCCTTTTATTTTCAGGTTGCAAACTCTTTAAATGGAAGGTTAGTTAATTAATTTTTATATTAATTAAAAAGCAACACAGTACAAGAAATATAAAGAAAATCCATTAATTACAGGATGTTCTCACAATTAATTTATATAGAAAGAAATCACTGGCAAATCACCAAAAAATAGGAGAAGTACAGTCTTGTAATATTTGTGAGCTTGGAGCTGGTGTTTCGACTGTTTCATAATAAATGGGGGGGGGGGGGGGGGGGGGGACTGGCTTATAATTTATAAAATTTGTCTACCAAAGGGGAGTAGGCTTATAGAGCTTTAATAGAGCTTTTAGGGTAGCTACTGGAGATGATAGAAAATTAAGGATAATTCTTCATGCTCTCGTAGAATTCTAAGCCTTGCTAATCAGTGGTCAAAGGAAGTCAAACTTGAGCCGACAACTGGCATGGAACTGGAATTGACTCTGGACACGTCAGCTGCAAGGCAGGCTCTTCATGATCTGCACTTCATAGAACTTAAAGGTTAGTTTACTGTGTGACATAGTAAAGTAAAACCTTTTCAGAGCCTAGAGCAACAGGCATTTAGTTCATAATTTCAATTTTGTTTTCGCAGCTCCAATAGCCCCAGAAATAGAACCAGATGAGTGCACTGTCACAAACAATGCCATAACATTGTCATGGAAACCACGTAAACAAAGCTGTGTTGACGGTTATGTGGTTGAGGTTGATGATGGTGCTTCCAGTGGTAATTATCTGGAGGTGTACAGAGGAAACTGTCTGGAGTGCACTGTATCTGGCCTGCAGTTTAATTCGACGTACAGAGCAAGGGTGAAGGGATTTAACAAGGCTGGTGAAGGTGCACCAAGTGATGAGGTGTATCTGACGACTTCTGATGGTAAGCAAAATAAAGACAATTACAAATGAAAATAAACCCACAGATTTAACTGCATAATGACTTTGATACGCGTCCCATAAGAAAGAAAAAGATGTTGTCCCAAGCAGGAATCGTACCCACGTCTCTCTGGTTACATGTCGGGCGTGATGACCACTACACTATCAAGGCAACCATGCTGGCAATGTGGCCACTTAACGTAGTGAGTAGTATCATATGCAAGTCTTCTCCGGAACATTTTTTTGGCTGCGTATCATACTTACTCACTATGTTAAGTGGCCACGTTGCCAGCGTGGTTGCTTCAATAGTGTAGTGGTCATCATGCCCGACATGTAACCAGGGAGATGTGGGTTCGATTCCCGCCCGGGACAACATATTTTTTCTTTCTTATGGGACTTGTGTCGAAAGTGGGTTTATTTTCATTTATAATAATAATTTCGAAGCCAGGAAAGTTCCGCAACAATTATAGTTGCGAGACTTTCCTGGCTTCAAAATTATTCTTCATTCAAATTAAAACAAAGATGTAACTGCTCTAGTCAAAGCCTGGATTATTTCATTGAGTAACAATAATCTTTAAGTCTTTACCCAGCCTCTAGTCAGCCTGCTAGTTTTCCACAGTTTTCCCCTCAATGCAACATTTTTTTCTTTCACCATGGTTCAAAAGATTACTATAAATACAGTTACGAACTTTTCAGTCAATGAAACATTTGGAACTCTTGGAAGTCAAGTCAATGCTTGAAGATACATAGTCATCATCATCATCATCATCACAACCACCACCATCATCATCATCATCGTCATCATCATCATTATCATCGTCACCACCACCATTGTGACTGTCATCATCATTGAACACTATTACATTTGTAATAATTTTATTATGCTTGCATCTTCACCAGTAGCTTATTTGTACCTATTGCAGTTGCGTGGTTTGCTTTGGACCCTATCACTGCCCATCAAGACATAGTCCTGACCAATGACAACACAACGACAACCTGCACAAGCTTTGACGACAGAGTTGTGCTGGGTAACATTGGTTTTTCACGCGGCTGCCACTATTGGGAGGTGACCATAGATCGTTATGATGGAAACCCAGATCCCGCAGTTGGCGTCGCATTAGGTAGTACCATCAAGGATTCCATCCTGGGTAAAGATGACAAGGCTTGGTGTATGTACATCGACAGCAGTCGTAGCTGGTTTCGCCATAATAACGAGCATTCCAATCGCCGTGACGGTGGGGTGGAGGTGGGGGCTGTTATCGGAGTGTTGCTCGACATACCTAATCACAAAGTGACATTTTATTTGAACGACCAGAAGAGAGGGCTCATGCGATTGCCTGATATCCCAGAAGCCTTTTATGCAGCATTCAGTTTAAGTCGTAATGTACAAATTACGCTGCACACCGGGCTCGAACCTCCAGAAGAGGCATATAATACCAGCAAATAACATGTGAAAATGGTAACATATGGTTATAGTTATTATAATTATTTAATATTTATTGAAATTATATAATAAATATTTATTTAATTTATTTAATTGTCAATCAAATATTTTTCTTGATTACAGTGATTTATAATTTTTTATCTGTGGAGTTTAATTGTTACATTTTTAGACTCTTTTCTCATTTTTATTAAATGATTATAAATGATAATAGTTTATTATTATTATTTTATTTTTCTGAACTAAAGTTATTGTTATTATATTATATTGCGGTTGTGTCATTTCTTGTTGATATTTATTGTGGCATGATAACTCTTAAAATTGATATTTAATATTTTATTGGTTGTTAATTTGAAACTAGCTTTTGATCGGTTAATGTGAACAGTGAACTTTTCCAGTCAAATAAACAAGCTAATCTTCTATTCAAGGTGATCAATTATCGATCACCTTGAATAGAAGATCAGCTTGTTTATTGTATCCTAATGCTATGATACAGTATTAAGTCAACCTGTTGTGATTGAGGTAACAGTAGATTAAAATTAACCTCCACAGGTAATGAAAAGTAATATAAATTATGCATCTGCTAGTGATACCAAAATATTGGGATTAACAAATCGCCAACTTATGTTTGATAGTCAACAATAATTATATTGTATAAATTATACAGTGAGGTGTGATTTCAGTGGTCTTATGTTTAGACTGTGAAAAGCCTTCTATTTTTATATAGGGGTATCGAATGGTTGCTCAAATTTTCAATTCCTCTCAAAATTAGGTTTCTGCTCGAATTGCTCGAAAATTTTAGTGGGTGCTTGTTTGCTTGTGCTCGCATATTTTTACAAGTGCTCGCATGCTCAGTTTTTGAACAAAGGTAGGTTTTTGCAGAGTGCTCGCTGCTCGCAAGGCTAACTTTTATCGATGCTCATGCTCGCAAAGAAAAACGCTGTGCTTGCATGCTGCAATGCTCGCAAAGACCATTCAATACCCCTTTATATGTTCGATCTTTGAGCCACCCTCCTTCAAGGGAAAAATTGCGGCAGGACAAATCTTCTTGGCATACTTGTAGCGATTGGTAAGGATGATCAGTTGGTAAATAAAAAATAGTTGTTTGTAGTTTTGTCAGATTCGACACATTTCAGTTGGACATATTGAAGATGATGGCTCCATGTAACTGGAGAAAGTAGAAGGCCATTTATGCTCCAATATCTGAAGTTTGTCAGAGCATTGTGTTTACTATTTAAATTAAATAGAACTTAAGTGTTGGAATATGTTGCGTCCAAAGCTAGGACTTTTACGTGCATCTAGACGATATGGTAAATAGTAGCATAAGTTAATAGAAAAGAACTGGAGCTAATGATATTAATGTAAGTGTGTTAAATAGTTTACATAGATAATAATAGTGGTATATATAAGTGCAGAATTGCAAAGCAGAAGATATTTGTAGTTCAAAGTGACTAAAGCAAATTGAGTTGTACTGATCACTCAGTATTATGAACGCTATAAACTGTAATTCATAGCGCTGCAGTTAATTTTACACGTAAAGTAATGAGAAGAAATAGAAAATTAGCTGAACAGGTTTTTCAAAAACTTTGTAATGTGGAGGGGGTCAAGGGGGTCTGAAAGTTTTGCTTACTGTATCCTTTACTTGCAGTTTCCCCTGCCACACCCCTTTATTGGTGGCTTCTGACGGTTTCTTCTTTCCTATAATGCACAATTTATTTTTCTCCTATATTTTCTTCTGTTTCCTGCCAACTCACAAATGCTTTTTCCAGTGCAACCCCTTCTCCCTCTGTTACTCCTCCCCCCCCCCCCCCCCCATTTTCTTGGGTTCCTGTCTCTTTCCACTGTTATTATCTTTTAATTTTGTTTTTAGTGAATGTCTTGGGTTCATTTTAACAGCTAGCTATAGAGAACAGCTTAATTCACATTTGTTTTAAAAGTTTGGGTTGGTTCTTTGATCTTTAGCTTGTTGAGTTGTGATTATGACTGCAATAATAACGTTTGAAAATAATATCGACAAATAAAATCATTACAAGAATGGCAATAGCCACATGTACCTGTCGTGTACCTATTTTTTAGCGAGCTACGAGCGCTGTGCAGTATCTAAACGGGAGTCAAAACACGACGAGAGTTTGGGAATAGTGTAGAAATGGAGAAAATCCGAGCCGAAGGCGAGTGTTTTCTACATTTTGCAAGTGTTCTCGAATGATCAGTCAAAAGGATAATCGCTACAGTGAAGGCATATTGAAAATTAATCGATCCTAAAACTGCCTGAATATACCTTAATGGTAAACCCATGCAGTTGCAGGAGCGATTCATTTTCTTTGGTCTGATCTATAAATCCAGATCGTGTTGAACCGGGGTTGAACCATTACGCTGAACAATGGTCGCTCGGTAGTGCACAAAACCAAATTTCCTTTTAGCTGAGCATCTCAGAAATTTGAGAAGCCGAACTGAGATTTGGGTTATGCTGCGTATGGCTTGGCCTTCCTGAAAGGGGAACGCTGTAAAGGTGAGCCTTCACCGGAAGATACTACAGACACAGCGAGGCAGTAGATGCGAATTCAAGTTGTAAGATTACTTTTCCGGCATCTCGTTGTAAATATCAGTGATTGCGACCCTTTGTTTATTCTTGTTTATACTCTGCACATTGGTTATTGTAGAAGAGACCACTCCATGTTCATTTCCCTCGCGAGGCTGTCGTTCCAGTGTTGTTTCGTATTTTCGTACTTACAAGAAGGAAATAGCCACATGTACATGTGATGTACCTATTTTTTTAAGTCGCCCACGAGCTCTGGGCAATTTCTACGGGAGTCATAAAACTGCGGTAAGTGAGAATATACTCCGCGTTCCCCCTATCCCCCTCAAAATAAATCATGACAGCCTCGCTAGCGAATTTTTCAAATGATATTCTCGATCAAAGGATTTCAAATTTCTTTAGAAGTTGGTTGATCCAGATTATCTCACCATTTCTAACCGAATCCTTTGATTGTAGAGAAAGGAACGTGCTTTCTTTATCTTTTACTTCGTTTAGTTTCTGTTTACTGTGCGAATCAACACTTTGATTTAACTTTAATCTCAAATCGCAAGAAGAATAGTCAGGAAACTCAAATTTACACTTTGTTTTTGCAGAAAAGCTTTGCGAAAATAGCAAAAAATAAATACAGGGAAAAAATAGACCAATTTTTGGCATATGAAAATCCAAGCGTTAAATCAAAGTGTTCACGCTTTTCTGATTCGCACGGTAAAAACGTTAACATCAGAATTTTAATTCAAAAGATTTTCTAAAATGAAGCAGCTTCCCTACCATAAATATTGCTCAACTTTTTTTTCAACTTTGTGCTTACCTCTGAAAGATTTTCTCCAACTTGAATTCCCTTGAATAAACGAAACGTTTTGCTATGAACTCGTAACAAACGTTTGTGTACAAGAATGCCAAATAAAAACTGATTTTTCGTAACAAATTACGTAACAATTGGATGAGCGCGCGCGCATTTATGACAACAAGGGACCCAGGATCCTCAGATGCGCATCAAAAGACTGGATCCGGATGTCGCTTTCTGGGTCGTGCTGTTTACTGTGCGAATCAGAAAAGCGTGAACACTTTGATTTAACGCTTGGATTTTCCTTTGACACAAAATGGTCATTTTTTTCCTGTATTTATTTTATTGCTATTTTCGCAAAGCTTTTCTACAAAAACAAAGTGTAAATTTGAGTTCATCTTGACTATTCTTCTTTCGGATTGATCGTGTCAAAGTTACGCTTTTTTGATTCGCACAGTAATTTGTTACGTTCTCCCAAATTGCAAACAAAGTCGCCAGAAAAAGCAAGTTTCTAACTTGTATCGACTTGCGACTTCGTTTGGCCGGCCGTTTGGCCATGTTTCGCCAGCGCTTGCGTTCACTTTGATTTCCAAATTTGCGCGCAAGTTGACGCACAATTTTCACCGTTTGGCCACCCAACACAAGTTTTAAGGCAAGTCTTGGAGTACAGCTGAATCACAGCGCTTACGGGGAAATAGCCATTTTAGCAACTTGCGTGCATTTGCGAGTAAACTTCCCAACATCTAATAGGTTAATACATTTTATTCCAACTTTGTGTGTACTTTCTAAGGGCCTGTTTACATGGAGGGAGGGTGACCCGGGTACCAGGGTCACCCTCCTAGCCGGGCTAAAACATAGCCCGCCTTTACATGGGCGGGCTATTAGGGCGGGCTATCATATAGGCGAGCTATCTTTTTTGGCGGGCTCATGTTTTGGCGGACTTTTTTCATTGCAACGGCGCGATTTATTAAGCACTACATAACAAACATGGCAGCAAGAATAAAGGCTATAGCGGCGATTTTGCTGTTTTTATCGCTTGTTCCGCCATTTTCGCAGGTTTTCCAAGTCAACAGAGGATAGCCCGCCTAGCGGGTGATCCGGGTTTGACCGTTTACATGCAGAAAAGATAGCCCGCCTAGGCGGGGTGACCCGGTAGGCGGGTGGCGGTGACCCTGTCTGTCATGTAAACACTTCAGTGTGCTTTGTAAAGAAATGTATGAAAAGTTGGCCCTCCCAGGGTAGCCCGGCTAGGAGGTACCCGGGTCACCCTCCCTCCATGTAAACAGGCCCTAAAACTCACTAACTCGTACTGATAACAGTGTAATTTTTCCATTTTCTTTCTTTCTCAAATTCTACAATACATTCTCCCGAGTTTAAATAAGATTTAAAACAAAGTAACTATACAGTCGAAGCTCTCTGAGCGGACACTCTCGTAAGCGGACAGCTCTACTTACGACCGCCTTGACAAAACCACGTTTGAACTCTAGCTCATACAAACTCTGTATTTACTGACACATTCCCGTAAGCGGCCAGCCCAAGTTGCGGACACCTTTCCAGTAATCCTTTCACTCTCACTCCTTTCACTCAAAATTGTAGAGTGAGAAAATCTGCAACATTGCGTGGTCAACGTGTGCACAATATTACGCTCAAAGGAGTGGCATCAATTATTGGCCATTTTCTACCTTCTGGCTAGCCAATCTCTAACTCAAACACGACGGTCTGTCTCTTGTATCGACTTTCCTTCTCTGATAGCTAAATCACTAAACAGCTGCGGTTTATTCTTGTTGGCTACTCAGTGATCTGGCTACCATCGCCCTTTTGGCTACGTAATGTTGCGCGAAATGTTTCTTAATGAATAAATATCCTGAAAATCTCCTATAAATTAATATATAATTTTATATATAATTTGTTGAAGTTCCCAAGGGTAGGAAATTTTATAACATTAATTTGTTTCCCAAGAAAAGTATTCAGCAATTTAGTATATTCATGTTTCAAATGCCAGTGATAACTTAATTATGCGTGAGCGAAAATAAATAATTATGCAAATTAGGTATTACAATGTAAAACGCTCCGCCCCAGAAAGATTAGGAAAAGAAAGAGACTGCTCGCAGTCGAACTTAATTAATAATTTAATTTACAATGATAATAATAAATGGTGCACATGTTTACATAGCCTGATGCGAACACAAGAGAAGGTGACTCTGGCTTTGAACAATCTCGTCTCCAGGGCCATCTCCGATGGCGGGTGGGCACAAAGAATGTATCTTCGCGCCCACCCGCCATCTTGAAAGCGAAGATGGCCCTGGGGACGAAGTTGGGCTTTGAAGGCCTTTAAATAAAATGTATGATTTATACAACATTAAATTAAGATATTTTGACGCACAATGAGTTCTCAGTGGAAGAATCTTTTACAGAGATAATTCTGTCCTTCCTCGCGATTGAGACCAAACTGAGTATAGTAAGACAGCAAAGGATCTTTACACTCGCAACTGATCTTATAACATCCTAATTTCTCGCTTAGTAAAATCAGCGTCTCGACGATCCTGAAATACAACAGACCAAACAGTTGTTAAAGTTGTAAAATCACCATAAGGCAAGAAAATTAATAGAGAAAAAAAAAACACTGCATAGTTCTGTAAGAGATATTACGAATACTTACAGTTTTCCAATTTTTTTCCCTCTGCAACTGTCATCAACAACAATTTCTTCAATTCTGCCTCGCTGAAATACACAATAAATATACACTCAGTTGTTTAATGTTTATTAACATATTTTAAATTAATGCAAACTTAGAGGTGCGGTGACGTTATGGTTAGAACTATAGCTCCCGTAAATTCCCAGTTATAAAAACCCCTGGTTATAGGCTCAACTCCCCGCTAACAAAAATAATATTCCTGTTATAAGCCTCCCTACTTTTCCTTATTTCTTTCCATGGCTATAAATGCCCTCACAGAACATTGCTCAACTCTAGACTTTTTTTTTTTTCACACCCCGGCCCCCTTAAGGCCTGGAAATGTTTTGTCGCACCCCCACCTTATCAACAGGTCTGGATCCACCACTGGTATGTATGATAAGCCCCCCCCCCCCCCCCGCCCCCATTATGTAGAAGCCCAGTGCTTTTAACCAGGATTTTACGGTATGCAACCCCACCCACGGCTAAAAACATATACTCACTGTAGCAATTTCATGGATGAATTTTTGTTCTACAACCAGTGTTCCACAGGCGACTATCTTTGCCAACTCTGTGTCCTCTACCACAATAACATAATAAGTTCCAGGACAAGACGTCATGGCATGGAAGCGTTCTGAAGAGAAATCCATATAATGCCTACTCAGTAATGCAAATTTGTACTTTCCTCATGAAGATAGAGGCTGAGCATGCGAGGCTTATGATTTTGTTGGCCCAAGAGCTCTGGCATGACCAAGCTTTGTTTTGAGTTTTCAAAAGGTAAAGCAACACTCAGGCCAACAACTGACCCACACAGCCAGAGCTTCAACCTCATTCCCAGGGTCTCTCTTCTTCCCGCCCCAAAGAGCGAGAGAGAGGGGGGCGGGGAAAAGAGACCCTGGGAACGAGATTGCCAGAGCTTATCCCAGTTTCAGTAGCACGAAGCTGACTAGGAGTATCGCTTCTCCCCCTGGATGGGAAGCTAGTCCATTTCAATTATCCCCAGCATTTTGTCGCTGGTACCCATTTATACTCCTGGGTGGAGAGAGGCACTGTGAGAGTATAATATCTTGCCTAAGAACACAACACAATGACCCCAGCCAATGCTCGAACCTGTTTATGTAGAGCTTACAGGCATATTTATTTTACAGTTGACACTGAAAGGACGACAAAAAGTGTCCATATTAACAAGGTGTCTGCATAAGCGGGTACCTTCAAGAGAAAATTTAAGTATGAGCAGTACGAAAACCACTGTCCGTAAATAATGGGGACGTGTCCTACACTTACTCAAGAACAGTTCCCTTGTTACATCTCCAACCTTGGTTAGCTGACCTAAAAGTTGTAAAAAACCTGCAGAATATGAATAAAATATTGTTTATTATTTCCAAACTGACTTTCATTGGCCATGACAGGTCAGCTCAGTTGGGTACATGCTTTGAATGCAGGAGGTTGTGGATTCAAATTCCAGTCAGATCACCACTGTTAAATCCATCCACACACCAGAGCCAAAATCCTTGTTCCGGACACCAACGAAGTGCATGTGCCAGATTATATGTACTTGTCTGTGATTGGCCATTGGAACAAGGACTTTGGTGCTGGTTCGTGGACAGAATTAAGGGTTGAATTCATCTGCGACACAGGGTAGCTTGGCTTGGATGGTTGTATCCTTGGGCACCATCATCCTCCACTCGTCGTCATTGACATTGTTGTCATTGTCATCATCGTCATCATCATCAGATAAGGGCAATGTTCAAATTTAGGAGATACCTAACCATATATAATTAATATAATTTGTATAATGATATCAAATTTACCTTTGTCGTAATCATCACTGCATAATGGTCTCAAACCAGATTATCACCAGGATTGTCCACAGATAAACCACATTCATGCATTCTGCACTCTCCTTTGCTGAGATCGATATTTTTTAAAACTTGTCTGTCAAACATTGGAACCGTGTCTTCTTCACTCTATGAAAAAAGGTGAAAAAACAACTTTCAGTCAGTTACTGTAGCAGTTTAATGTGATTGAAGGAAGCGTGAGATGTAACCATTGGTTGAGGTTTGAACTTCAGAGCTCTATCCATACCCACCCCAAGGAAGGTCATTGGAAATTCTAAGGGAGGGGGAGGGGGAGGGGGAGGGGGAGGGGGTGTCTCAAAAGCAAAAATTGTTAAGAAAAGTATCAAGCTAAACTGGAATTTATAGTGCGTGAGAGGGGGGGGGGGGGGGGTTCAAGCCAAAAAAAATTATGTGGGGAAGAGGTATGGCTATTTTCTGGAAACTTTCCTCCACATATGGGAACTGCTAAATATTGATTAAAATAATTAAATTGTCTAGTAATTATTTAATAATTTTTGTTAAAGTTGTGGCACTCGAAAGTAGACTTGATGTAAGGCTATTAAACAACTAGATACCTGTAGATCGTTTTTTAATCTTTGCCACATCACTGCAAATATTTTCTTAGCCACACTACATTTCAGCTTAATACTATTTCCGGTAAATATTAAACTTCTCCTCTAACATGAAATGATGTTGGATATGCTTCTTATGTACTATAAAAGATTATCACGAACTAAATAATATCTAAAATCAGGGCACGATCAACTACTGCCACAACATTCGATCGCCTTCAATTCATATTCAAATATTTTCTACGTAAGCTTATAAAAGCACATTCATGCGTGTGTAGGTCATCTTTAAAGTGAAAATCGCTGCTGTTAAAATACTGCGACATCAAAAATAAATTTTCTAAGGACAGTTCCATTAAAGTACACCCCCTAGCAGTGAATTTCTAACTCAAAACCTAAGAAATAAAGCTAAATATAATCAAAATCACCACTCACCGCTTTCGCCATATTTACCGAGAGGAAGTGAAATCGCCCAAGGAACCCCCATACCATATTTGGAGCCAACACTTGGTGGGAAGCCTCTGACCATTGTTACAGTCGTCACGGTAACGAAAATGGCGGCGTTTTTGTTCTGGAATGAGTGACAGAAAAATAACGTAAATCGTTTTCAAAAGTGTTAAAATGTACAATTTGAAGGTTTCATTCAAAAGACACCGACCTTATTCCTGTTGTTGATTTTCGAGAATATTCCTGTTGTTGTTTTTTTCTCGAAGAAAACGAGGAGTACAGAGTCGAAAATGGATGAAGTTTTGAGCGGTCACGCTGTTGTATCTGGCAGACCACCTAAAATTCCGATGGCTCACTCGAAAAGACACTCTCTGCAATCTGGAGACTCTATAACAAGTTTAACAAACTCAAGAAACATGCAAGCCAACCGAAGCTTCGAAAAGATGTGCTCAGTGGATCGTTGGCGAGCTTGAACTTGGATAGCTCGCGAAAATATTCCAGTTTAGCACAGATTAATTCCCTCAAAGCCAGCGAAAAGACTTTGAGCGCCAGCAATCTTGCTGCGATTTCTGACTCTAATCTTTCCCTGAAGGAAGCTATGCCTCCGCGGAGCTACGATCACCCGAACTCGTCCTTCGCCGAAGTCAAGAGCCATTTTGAAGATCTGGTGAAATGTTATTTCCAACAACTCACTAAGGGTTGTGGAAATGTGAACTGTAAAAACAAGTTTTGTTTTACCAGCAAGGGAGGGGTCAGATTCTCTCCTGATGTGGCTGGAATCATGAGCATTGAATTAGCCACAAGAAGTAAACAGTTTGTTTGCATTCCTAAGAACCAGAAAAATGGGCCGTTACCGGCCAAGCTGTTTGACGGAGAACCAGACAAGCCCAGACCATTTCTACACTGTTTGTTTTCAACGACACCATTCAGAACACTTTTCCAACCCTTTTCCCAGAGAAGAAATTCTGAGAAAAATTTGACTTTACCGACTCATCTGAACGAGTCTAAGAGAACGTTTGAAAATCACGTGTCTGGATCTTCAGATAAAACTAATTCCAAAACTGAATTGAACGATGCCGAGGAAAAGTTGAGACTTGTTTCTGATGAAAATTTCAAAAAGGGAGTGAAAGTGCAAACATCAGAAGTCAAAGAGGAACCAAAAAGGCATGTTTTCAATCTTGACACTGAATTTTCAAAGGTTAATTTGTCTGGCAATCTAATGAATGATCTTTCGCTTCCTGGGATGCCACCAGAACTATTCAGCTCAAATAGTTCGTTGAATGACATCATCGACTTGGAAGAATTTGAGAAAGAATGCGCCCTTGAAATGTCATCGGGTCACATTCAGGAGTTCTCGTTAACTCATCTGACATTACCAATGCTTGAATCTTCAGTTGAAAATTACAACCGGTGTCAAGATGCCGCTTTTCTTATTAACACCATCAGGGACTGTATTCACATCATCCGAAGCACTGAATGACAGTTTCAGGACAGCTAAAGGGGAATGTCACGATTCTCTGGATGTACCTGCTGTGAGGGAGGCATACAAGCTTCTTTTAAGCCTGGAGCCCCAAAACACCTTTGTGTTGCCGCTTCTGAATGCTCTAGAGATTCATCTCACCGCTTTGAGCTCTGCGATTTATAAACCCTGACGAAGTTGCACAGCTGGTTATTCTGGTAGAGAACCCTCTTGTTCAAGAATCACAAGCGCTTCTATGGAAACTGTGCCAAGTGTTGAGTAATCTACCCATTGACTCAAGACAGGCATTGATCAATCTTTTTTCCAGCTATGATGTAGATTCCTTCACGCATCTGCTTCAGGTATGGTGAAGATTGGTTTACAGTAACCTCTCTATAACGGCCACCCAGGGGAAGAATTCTCTGGCCGTTGTAAAGAGGTGACCCTTACAGAGAGGTGGCGGTTAGTGAGGTTCAACTGTGTTATATGGTTGCGACTTATTCAAATCTGCCTGTGGGAGGTTTTCTTCTGCGATAATTCTTATATTTCATACATGAGGTAGAAATCACACTTATCTAGTATTTTTTTATGTTAAAAAATCTTACCCCAAGAAGACTTGAACCCGGGACAGACCATTGGGACTGAATATTTTGGCTAGATGTTCCTAACCCCAATATAAAGGCTAACCAAATATACACTACTGTAACTTAGGCTAACCAGCCCCCCTTGGGTGCTAAATTAGGCCAAATAATCCAAGATGGCAGCTCCATGATCGAAGGTGACAGCATGACGATTTCAGCGCAAAAATAGAGGGACTGTTCACAGTCTAATATTACAGCGCGGACACTCGAACCGTGAACGCTTTGGCTTTATTTTGGCTTTATTTTGACTTTATTTTGACTTTATTTTGTCTTTATTTTGACTTTATTTTGTCTTTATTTTCACTTATTTCAGAACTAGCCAATCACTAGTTTCTGAAAAAAATACAAAATAAGTACAAAATAAGTGAAAATAAAGTCAAAATAAAGTCAAAGTAAAATCAAAATAAAGACAAAATAAAGCCAAAATAAAGCCAAAATAAAGCCAAAGCGTTCACGGTTCGAGTGTCCGCGCTGTAAATAATAATTTATGTTCAAGATAAATATTATTAAAGTAACGGTACCATACATTGTTGTTTCCCCCCTGATCATTAGGTTTTCCAGACATACTTGAGCGGCCTTGTTTCACCTGGTCAGTGTAGCAAGCCACACTTGTTACAAGCTTGCAAAACTCTATCCATACTGTACGTCACCTGTCGTCAGCTTAACAAGAGAAGGAAAGAAGAATTTCTCGCCATTTCTGAGTTCTACAATGAAGATCTCTCATTAAAAATGGATTTTAAGAAGGAGTATGAAAACTGGAGAACACTGAATGAAACTAAAAGGTATAGTAAGATAAAAAAATGAAGTTGTTTGTAGCTGTAATTTGACCCTTAAGCCAGATCTTTGTTAAGATAATTTTCTCATTGAAGCATAAATTACATTTAACCTGGCTATTAAACTCTCAAACATAAGAATTTGATCACAATTTTATCCATGCCTTTGGCAAACAACTTAAATGCCTAAAGTTTAGACAAATTGCGTGTCCAAACCTTATCCTGGTTTCCTTAACATGAAGCCGACTAGGAGTATATTACTACTCCCCCTGGAAGGGATGCTAGTCCATTGCAGGTCACAGGTCACATTTTGCCAGGTTGCCAGTACTGTAAGATAAAGTGGCATGCCCAAGAACATAACACAAGGACTCTGGATAGCATTCGAACCCAGACCACTCTATTAACTATTTCTACTAACTCTAGAATAAAATTTTGGCTCCTTTCTTTTTCAGATCGCGAAGTATTCAGAAGTTATCTCTTCTTGATTATCCATTTCTCCTTGATCCAATTTCAAAGGTAAGATAAAACATCTAAAATACAGTGTTTCAAGAGGATTTTGTGAAAGGGGGGCAGTGTAAGTACAAGCACCAAACATGTGACTCCTGTAGGGTGGTCTTGGAGCATGCTCCCCCCAAATTGTATTGTAAAATAAGACATTTCCTACACTTCTCATGAAGGGGGGAGGGGGGCAGAGGGGGGATGGTTACAATCTCCTCAATCCTCCCCCTGGATCCGCCTCTGGGAATCTTGCTAAGCAGAACCACCTAAATAATATTTTATGGTGGCTGTAGTAAAGGGGTTATAAGGCAAGAAAATGGCTGAGTGAGCTGTTTATAATAAGTTGGTCATATGTGGTGATCGTTGATGGAGACGCGGTGGCCTAATGGTTAGTTATTTTGCTAACACAGGTGCGAGTCCTGAAAATTGATGCTGTGTCACAGATGAGGGTAGAGTACCAAAATGCGATTGTCCATCAGGCACGTGTGCAGCAAGCGCAGAGACTGCGGGAGGAAGTCCAGAGCAAGGCAGACGAGTTGGAGGATGCTGTCAAGTCGGCCATGTGTCCGTTTCTTGTTCTGGAAGTCCGTCGAGATCACCTGATTGAGGATACGTTAAACCAGATTTACCTCAAGGTTTGTGTCTGTTGCTGCTTGTTTATGCCATCCTGTTAATTAAATATTGAAGGGGCTAGGTCACACAGTCCCGAGAGGCACAGCGGCCTAAATTATTATTGGTTAGTTGGTTGAACTCTGGATCTCAAGCCCTGGCTGGGGTCACTGTGTTGTATTATTGGTCAAGACGCTTTACTCAGGAGTATAAATCAGGGGTACCGGTGAATTGTTGGGCAGATTACCCCCAGAATTTTGCTATCTTGCCCTAACAGTTCCAGAGCTTTTTAATACAACTGGGTGGAGTAAGGCGTTCATCTGCAAGAATAAAGTGTATTTAGTAGACTCCATATTGAGAGGTCCACATTCGGCCCATGGCCCAAGTAACTGCATGAACATAACAAAGTAATTTTTTTCATATTTTATATTATTTACATATGTTTTTTTCCATTCTTTTCTCTCAATCTGCAGGAGTTTGACCTGAAGAAACCACTGAAGATAAAGTACGTCGGTGGAGGAGAACAGGGATTAGACATGGGAGGACTACAGAAAGAATTCTTCCACATGATCGTTGAGGCTGTCTTTGATCCTGGTACATGTCGATCTGATACCTTGTTGTTTTTATTTTTCGTTTGGCTAGGAGTCTTAAAATACCAAAAACCTAACCTTGGAAAACTGTGTGGAAATGTGCTCGGACCCACCTCCCTTGATTGATTGACTTACGGACTGACTGACTGATGGATGGACGGACGGACGGACCGATGGACGGACGGACGGACGGACGGACTGACTGACTGATTAACTGTGATGGACTGACTGACTGACTGACAGATGGATGGACAGACAGACTGATGACTGACTGACTGACTGACTTATGGATAGACTGACTATCTGACTGATGGATGGACTGACTGATTAACTAATTAACTGTGATGGATGGACAGACAGACTGTCTGTCCGACTGACTGACTGACTGACGGACGGACGGACGGACGGACGGACGGACGGACGGACGGACGGATGGACTGACTGACTGCCTGACTGATTGATTGATTTTTGTCCCCTGCTCAATGAGAAATACAAGTTTTACAGTTGGATCAGTTAATTTTGTCATTGCTCTCCTTTTCCAGGCTATGGAATGTTCACGTACATCGAAGAGACTCACTGTGTTTGGCTCAACAGCTCGTCTCTTGAATCTGAGAAGGAATTTGAACTGGTTGGTATTCTTCTTGGCCTGGCAATCTACAATGGCATCATATTAGATGTTCATTTTCCACTTGTGATTTACAAGAAGCTTCAGGGAGAGAAGCTGGACCAACAGGATTTGATGAACATCCAGCCTTCCCTGGCCAAAAGCCTGAGGCAGTTACTGGAATTCGAGGGAGATGTGGAAGATACATTTTGCTACACCTTTCAGGTATTTTATCAACTCAGAAGTAATATATCAAACACAAGAGACAGTGTTTCATCCCCGGGGGGAGGGGGGACTTCGATACAAAAGTGGCGGGGGTGATCGTTGCACCTTTTAGGGATTAAAATGCGTGGTTTGGTACCGCTTAGGGTGTTAATCTAAAATGACTACCGTTAGAGTTCTTCCGGTACCTTTAGGGTATTAAGCCGGAAAAAATATATGACAAGAACGAGATTCTGGTACCTTTTAGGGGTTCTTTTCAACATTTTCGACGATCACTCCCAAACACCTTTTATATGGGAGTCCCCCCCCCCCCCCCATGGGGTTTCATCGGGATATCCAAACACCAAGAGTTGATAATACGATGCACAGCGGAGTATTTTTGAAGAAATTAGAGGTGTTTCAAAACAGTTTAGATATTTCTTCTCAATTGAAACAAAAACTAAGGAGTAAAACAGAGAAATAAAATTGTAAAAATCTACGCTAATTAAGACTGGGTATCCAAACCTCTAACACGGTTATGATTTACTTTGTTTTAATTTGATGAATTATTAATGAGTTTGAGAAGCTAGAATGAAAGTTAATAAAGTAAAATACTAACTAGTTATCTCGTCTTTTTTTTTAGGTTTCTTCAAGTGAATTTGGCAACCTTCAGAGTGTAGAACTTCTCCCCAATGGAGAGAACATTTTTGTGACAAACAGCAACAGGGAGCAGTTTGTTTCACTGTATGTCAATCATCTCCTTGTCAAGTCTGTTGAACGGCAGTTCCAAGCCTTTTCACGGGGATTTCATAAGGTAAGTACATGTATTAACATTGATTTTTTAGGCAAATTCTGGATGAAGTGTTCCTTAGATATATAGGAAGGGTCACTACCGTTTAGGTCCGTGGATGAAACCCTAGTGTGTGACCATTCAAATGAAAGCTATTGATCAGTACTTTCATGTGGTACTGTTTATTATGCTGTACAAGGTGGTTCTAACTTCTAAGTCTGTGGATGAAACCCTAGTGTGTGACCATTCAAAGAAAGCTATCGAGCAGCACTTTCATGTGGTGCTGTTCATTTTTTCAATTTCTACCAAGTGGAAAACTCTTAATGTATCTCCTTGGTCTCTTATTTCAGGTATGTGGTGGTGCGGCGCTGACTCTGTTCCGCCCTGACGAGCTGGAGCTACTGATCTGTGGCTGCCCAGTGATTGATTTCTACGAGCTTGAGGTAGCAGCTTCGTACGAGGAAGGCTACAACTGCAACCATCCCACAGTCACCATACTCTGGAAGGTGGTCAATGAAATGACCCTGGAACAGAAGAAAGCATTTCTTATGTTTGTGACTGGCAGCGACAGAGCGCCCCTCAAGGGGCTGGTCAACTTGACCTTTATCGTTCAGCGTCACGGCGAGGACTCTGACAGGCTTCCAGCGGCTTTAACCTGTTTTAACAGGCTTCTGTTGCCCGAGTACAATACCAGGGAGAAGCTGAAGGAGCGACTCATTGTCGCAATTGAAATTGCAAAGGCTTTGGTCTCACCTAACGTACACGGTGTTTGAATGACTGTTATTATAAAGCTTATGTAATCGCGAAGCCATGTTGTCACTAGCAAAGCGTACAACGAACCAATCAGAACTCAAAGCAAACGCGGTTAACCAGTGATAAGCGCGGGAAAAAGTGTACCGGTGAGAAGTGTGCGGGAAAATGTGTTGATGACAAGCGCGGGAAAACGTGTAAATGGTGAAAAGCGCGGGAAAACGTGTAACCGGAAGAGCGGGAAAACGTAACCAGTTCCAAGCGCGGGAAAAATCGCGTAAGCCAAATGATGATTGGTTTGATTTTGCATCTGATTGGCTGAGAAGACAACATCTTCTCTCTGATTGGCCAGAGTATGTTGCACGAGTTTTAGTAACCAGTTCTAACCAGTTATACAAGTTATACAAGTCAATAAGCACTGCGAGTGTGTACTATTCAATAATTTAGAGTATAATGTATATAAATAAAAGAAGATAGCCTTTGGATATCTTTTCTAAAAGTCAGTAATTTGTTTATATCGCAATTTGTACAAGATCGCGTATTTTTAAAATACCGATATATTAGATGTTGCGAAGGGGTATTTAGTAGAAATATTGTCAAATTGTAAATATACTATCGGTATGCACGTTTTGTAAAGTTGTTGATCAGAATATATTTTGAAGCATGTGTGTGTTGAAATGCTGATCCTGACAAAATCTATTAAAACGCTGCTCTCCTTCTCCCGTGCACGTTTGTGAATCAACCGTACCAGCTCGCATAGGCGATTTCCGAGTTGCCTTTTTACTATGTTAGAAAACGAGTCCTGGTGCTATAGCTAAAGTTAAAAAGTATGTCTACAAGCTTAGTGGCTTATCAGGCTTCCATAGCATGAAGCGACTAGGAGTATCGCTCAGCTCCCTCTGGATGGGATGCTAGTCCATCACAGGTAATCCCTCGCATTTTTTGTCAGGTTGACTTGACAATTCGCCGATACCCGTTACTCCTGGGTGGAGAGAGGCAGTTCCCCCTTCCCGAGGTCAACCCGAGGAGCGTCTCATTTGAAACAACTTTAATGAGTTACCAAGCGACCATTGTCCAGCGCAATTTGTTAAAAGCAAGTTTTGGGCCTCGCTATAAAGTGAAACGTGAACGTGCGCTCAGGTCGCTGACCGAGGAGCCTGCATGAGGACTCTGGGTACGAGATTGGCGCGCGCTCAAATCATGACGTAACAATAGGCTATCGCTATTCGAACAAGTTTTTTGTTTTTGCACTTCGTGCGCAAAATTTGTCACGAGTCTACAAGCGCATTATAATTGTAGCAAGAAGTTTCAGCTATTCACGAAAATCTTCCAGCTAGGAGTAAAAGTGAGGCGGATAGCTCAGGTTTTGCCAGAGTCTCAAGGTTTTCTGGTTTAATTTTGTACAAATCATCCTATTGACTTCTAGTTTCCAGAGTTTCCACAGGTTGACACGTTTGACTGCACTATCATTCCAGAAAAAGAAAACCAGTTCTAAACCAGAGTGCAATTCCTTAGCAGCTTAAAAACCAAGTCCCGCTGCATGGGAAAAGGACGTAAAAAGGAAACATCAGTCACGGCGCTCGCTGTGCATTTCCCGCCCGAGGTGTAACGTCGTGCGGAAAATGCATAACGAGAGTCTCAGTGGAGATTAACTGAGATCAAAGTCATCAAATGCGAGAAAGGATCCTCGCGCATGGTCACGAGGAACATCCAGGTAGTCCATGGGTCTCCATGAGTAATACAACCAGACAGTGAGATAGTAAGGCAGTCGGCAGAGAGTAAAATAAACTGCAGTCCGTCTGCGTAGGAGTGACAGTCTACTAGCTTATAAATTTGAGGTGAAACTTTTTAAGGTCTTTAAGATGCTCCATTTGTCCCTTAATTTGAACCATAATTTACAATACAATACAATACAAAGCCTTTATTTCAACACGATAAGTATAAAAGCTACAAGCTTATGGGGTCGTGCATCTAAAAGTAATAATTACATACATTCGGAACCATATAGTATATACTATCTACATTATTTTAATAAGGAGGAAAAATAAATAAATAAATAATAATAGAACAGAACTGTATTTTTCAAAAGTAAATAAAATCAGTGTCCTAAACTTAGTTGTGGAAACTGATGTTGTGTTTAAAACTGAACTGATCAAATTCTTTAATGTTCTTTAGGACCTTGTCCAGATATTCGGGGTTTTCAACACTTTTTCGTCATCGTACTTACAGCTACCGTAAACCAGTAGGTTTTATTAGCCCAATTCAGCAACGAATGATACCAAGTAACTTAGTTTTTAATTGTTTTCCACAGAAATCCATCAACAGGGAGAAATAATCTTTAATTACTCGTTCACTCCCGTCCGTTTGTTCGTTCGCATCTTCTCAGCCATATCAGAGATCTTCGTGCATAACGCTTGTTATTTCTGAGCCTTTATTTCTGAGAAGACTGTTTTTCATGGCTGCAAGTCAGTTCGTTTGATTAAAATAAACTCGTCTCTTGTCTCAACGTCTTCATTGCATTGCATGTGCTATGATCTTTTTACTATTATATAATCTTAAGAACTCGTGACTAAGTACTCTCGGTCTCGTTGGATTTGTCCAGTGAGTAGTGCGAGTAGAACGTAAATTAAGAAAATATCCCTTCTGCTGATTTTGCACGCCACTTGTACCTACATTCGCTGTTGTCTGACCCAGTTTCTCGCGACCAAACGGACGCCTGTACCAATTTGACGGAAGTTGCGGTGGAAGACGGTGGAAGGGTTGATCTGTCGTGTTTTCCAGACGATCAATTCTTCTAGACATGTTAACTCGTTTCTTAATTGCTAAATAAGAGAAGGCTTGCATTCGATCTTACAATGCTTGGCAAAGCAAGCTCTCTTTTGCGGCGAAATATCGCTGAAAAGACAAGTGCTCTTTTGAGACCTCGATTGCAAAGGTAATTTGATACATCAGCTTATTTTTTTTTTAGATTTCTGTTGCTTAAAAAACTGCAAAGATTTGTTTATATATTTCTTCCCATCTCTTTAAATATTTCACCCATAGGTTCGAATTCCCTGAAAATATGTAAATATACATTTTTCTTTTAAGCTTATATATTCATCATCACATATTTATGCATCAATCAATATAAGCAATGCCCCCTTCCCTCCCCGGCATAAGCATTTTGTGGAAAAATGGACAAATGCCCCCAGGGGTATATTCTTTGCCCAGGGAGAAACTCACATATATTTGTGACAGGGAGGTGCTAATGAGGCCAAATGTTTTGGCCCTCAAAAAGCCCCATTAGGCTAAAAGACCCCCAAAAAGTCCAATGGCCCAGAATGTAATCCCCGAATAGTCCCTTTTTTCCGCATAAAAAAAATAAAGTGAAATAAACATCAAGAGAGCGCAAGATAGTTCATGCATCCATCTTTAGTCATTCATCGTGCATCTGTCACAAAACCACTAGGGTACGCTTTTTATCAACCCTAAAAAAGTCCCTGCCAAAATCTTTCTACCCCAAAAATCCATCAGAAAATTTATAATCTGCAAAAATTTCCAAATCACAAATTAATTCAAACCTCAAAAAGGCCTTCGCATCTCCCTGTCGATCACTAATATGCCTGAGTCACTGTGTACACCCCTTTATAGAATGACCCCAGTGGGGACAATCAAGCTGTTTTAAATGCCCAGAGTACAGTAAAAAACGAAACAAATTCTTTGCCTCTGGGCTCATCTAAAAGTTATTTGAGGGCAAAACCAAGGCACAGAGAAAAGCACTAATTCTTTAAACATTTGAATGTGTGGTTGCACTTTTGACAGATGCCTTGCCACTCAGGCATCATATGATCTGGTTATAGTAGGAGGAGGAATAATTGGACTTGGAACAGCAAGAGAGCTAATCCTCAGACATCCCACGCTGAAACTTGCAGTTGTAGAAAAAGAGAATGAATTGTGTGAGTACAAGACAAATGCATGCCACCCTTACTTTCAAATAGTTTAGGTTAGGTTAAAGTTTGTCTACAAACTAGCCTAGGTGGCTTACCAGGCCACGCTTAACTGCGGTTTCCATAGCATGAAGTAACTATGGGTATTGCTACTCCCTAGTCTAGTCCATTACAGGTAACCCCTCAGCATTTTTGTCAGGTTGCCCTGACAATTCGCCAGTACCCATTTATACTCCTGGATGGAGAGAGGCACTGTGAGAGTTAAGATTTAATTTTCATGAACTACATTAATTTTTATTCAATACCTTTAATTTATTGTTTGTTTGTTTAGCTGTTCACCAGTCTGGCAAAAACAGTGGAGTCATTCACTGTGGTATCTACTATACCCCAGGCTCCCTGAAGGCCAAGTTATGTGTGGAGGGAATAGATCTGAGCTATAAATACTGTGATGAAAAGAATATTCCCTACAAGAAGTGTGGAAAGGTATGCTATCTAGAATTAATCTGCATTAGTTAAATAATATTAAAAGTTTAGAATTACACATCAACCCTGACCAGTTAACATGACAAGGTGTAGAAGACAAGCCAACGTTCCTTCCCAAAGACGCAATTATCATCTGAGCCAGCATGATCTGACCCTGGTTGGTGGTCGAGCCGGGATTTAAAACCATTTTTTAATTTTATTTATTTATTTATTTTTTTTTTTTTGGGGGGGGGGTGGGGGGTGGGATTTAAAACCATGACCTCCCTCTTTCTATTAAGGTGCCAACATAGTAACTGAGCTAACCTATCATGCCATAGATATAAATTATCTTCATGGTAATAATGTTATATTTAAGCTGTGCTCATTCACTCGTCATCACTTTGTTCCTAGATTATAGTTGCAGTGGAAAAGAAAGAGTTACCTCAACTTGAGAAATTGTATCAACGAGGCTTGGAAAATGGAGTAAAAGACTTGAAAATTTTGGACTCAAAAGAAATTAAGGAAGTAGAGCCATATTGTGAGGTGCGAATGTCTTAATCCTTTCAAACTTGAACTATCAATCAAACTCTCAGCCTCTACTGACTGTGTTTAACTGATTTTAACCATTCTGTGTGTTTTGCTTATTGTTTGTTATTATAGGGTGTTTCTGCCATCCTGTCACCCAATACTGGGATAGTGGACTGGGCAGAAGTGGCCAGAAATTATGGAGATGACTTCAAGAAGGCTGGCGGTGATATCTATACTGGTTATGAGGTCAGGATATAAGCTAGGAATGCGGAGTTCCACAATATATCCATACCCACCCCAAGGAAGGTCATTGGAAGTTCCGAGGGGAGGGGGGGGGGGGGGGGGGGGGGGGGTCTCAAAAGCCAACATATTTTAAGGAAAGTATGAAGCAAAATTCCTTCCATGGGGGTATGGATATTTTTCTGGAACCACACAATTTGAAATTATTTTGACATCTGACTTAAGTTAATAGCTAATTCTTGTATAGCTGGTAGTTTAGTTGGCACGCATTTGCAAAATACACGAGTAGCGAAGCCACAAAAAGGAGTTTAGGGATGAAATATTTCGCCATTGCACACCAACAAAACCACCAGCTACCCAGGCTATTGTTCAAGCTGTTAGAACAGATCGCTTACTCTGTTTTACACGTGGTGATGTATCCCTGCTGAATAGATGATAACTAGTTCTCCTTAGTGGAGGGGGACAGGGGGATCTGAACTTCTCGCCCATTTTTCTCCCGGTTCGTGTCCCTTCCGTATTGCTCCCGCTTCTTGTGCTTTTCCTATTGCAAAATTACAAAATGTTGCAAATTTGTTTCCTATTTCTCCCGGTTCCGTGACCTTGGGAATCCTGCTTCCCGCTCTCCCACCCCCTTTACCTCCTGGGTTCACCTCCCCCCCCCCCCTATTTCTTACTGATTGCCACACATTCCTTTTAAAATTTCTTCTGAGAATTTGGTGGTACATCAAGACAATCCATTTACTTCAAAAAATTATATGAATATTATAAATCAAAAATCACTTGGGAATTCAAGGGTTAACCAGTTGACTTACTCTTTTTCTGCAGGTTACAGACTTCACATGTAGCCCTGAAAGTAATCGTTCTCGAGAAAAAGAAGCAGGTTTGATTTTTTACAACATTTTTAGTATATTTTTAAAAATATTTTTATTTTGTTCATTTTTCCAACATATACTAAACAGTCATATTAAAAAAAAGTTAGATTAAAAGTGTGTCCAACTCTGGTTTCCATAGCATGATAGGAGCATTGCTACTACCCCAGGATGGGATGCTTGTCCATTTGCAGGTTTTATAACTGTCTTTTTTTTCCCCAGGTCACACTCACCCTGTTACAGTGCACGGAAAGAATGTTTGTAAGAAATTTTTTCTTCCCTTTTATTCTGTGTAAAAAAATATTACTAGAGAGCCACATCAGCCGTAGGTCATTTTTGTGTATGTCCTATCCAAATACCCTTGGAGCATTATTATGCAAAAACCAGAAACAAACTCAATCCACACGACTCTTAGTCAGAGTGTCTGCTAACTATCTATCTCTCATCAAGTGGGATTAATACACCTCAAAAAATAGTCTCTCTCTTTTGTTGGCCTGTGTCACATCCGTCATCTCCCCCCTCCAGGAAAAATCGGCGAGAGAGGAGGGGAGAAGCAGATGTACACAGGTTATTTTTTTTCTCCCTCTTTTGCTTCTCCCGTCCTCCCTCCTTTGTAGCCATTTGTAGGGTCAGTTAGCCTGCATAGCAGTCGTTTCCTTTCCGAGAGCGTGGGAGGCGCGCAAAAGAGAAAAGAGCGCTTTTTTTCGCTCTTTTCGCCTTCGCGTGCCTCCTGCGCTCTCGGAAAGGAAACGACTGCCACACAGGCTAAGGGTCAGTACGAGTGTGGGGCTGATTAAGTAGGCTGTCTTTCCATATTCTCTGAAAATCCAATTTATTCCATCCCACACCTTTTGTCTTTTCCAGGCCCCCCTCAGTTGTCGTTATGTTGTCACATGTGGAGGTCTGTACTCAGATCGCCTGGCGGAGAAGTCTGGTTGCAAAAGAGATCCTCGGATTGTACCATTCAGAGGTGAATACCTAAAGTTGAAAGACGAGAAGAGCTACCTGGTCAATGGAAACATTTACCCGGTGTGTTTATTAGCTATGTTTGGAAACTGAAACCCATTTTTCAAAACTTTAACCAGGGTAATGGGGTTCGGCTTATGCCCAGGGCAAGAGTTTTTCTAAAAACAATCTTCAAAATGAAAGCCCTGGCCAAACGGAGATGCAAGTAGACGCAAGCTTTGATCTATGAACTTGCGTCGACTTGCGTTGGGTGGCCAAACGGTGAAAAACTTGCGTCGACTTGCGCTCAAATTTGATCTCGTCAAAGTGAACGCAAGTCATCACAAGTCAACGCAAGCGCGTGTAAGTCCTGGCCAAATGAAGGCACAAGTAGACACAAGTTGAAAACTTGCACTACTTGTGACTCCGTTTGGGATTGATAAAAAAAAAACGAGAGTAACTAACCGGTATGTACATATAAGTAGTCGTCTTCACAGATCGTCACGCAACTCTAGTAAAAGCATTGACAACCTGTCAAAGAGTTGACATACTGTACTTGGTTTTGGTACCTAAATATTTGCTAACGTACATTTCCTTTTTGATCACTTCTGGAAAAGTTTTTTTCCCTGATTTTCTATGCCCTGCTAAAATTGACTTACTTTTGTACAACAACCAAACAGTGTGGGCCCGGCTGTTCAAAGGGTGGATAACGCTATCCAACGGACAAATCGCTATCCAGTGGATAAGTGTTAACAAAACAAACTACGCTATCCACTGGATAGTGATTTATCCGGTGGATAGCGTTATCCATCCTTTGAACAACCGGGCCCTGTATGGTAAACGCTGGAGGCGACCTTTGACCTACAGCAAAACAAAATGTTTTTAAAATTGTTGATTAAAAATGCGCCTTTTCCCCCAACGTTTGGACTGGTACTAACTTTGACCTGCCCTTTATATCATTTCTGGAAATACACGATTTCTAGTTATTATTTCATTATTTCATTTTATTCTCGTGCTAGGTACCAGATCCCAACTTTCCTTTCCTTGGAGTCCACTTTACGCCGCGCGTTGATGGCAGCGTGTGGCTTGGGCCCAACGCTGTTTTAGCATTCGCGCGGGAAGGATACAAACTTACAGATGTGAATATCAAGGACTTGATAGATGCTCTTGGATACCGGTATGTATTATGTAAAGAACTAGAATTTGTCTGAAGTCAAAACAAAAAGATGCGACTAGGAGTATAAGCGCGGAAAAAGCGTGACTAACCAATCAAAATTTGAAGCAGAAATATGCCACCGGTTAAAAGCGCGGGAAAATTCGCGACCAACCAATCAAAACTGACTTAAAAGCACGCCACAGGTGGAAAGCGCGGAAAAGTCGCTTCAGGTTTTACCTAATTGGCTTAGCAGAAAACGTCTGTGCTCTGATTGGTTAGTACACATTGAATGCTCAGCAAAACATGTATAGTGTTCCACTTTTGTTTTTCAGCGGTCTTAGGAAACTAATGTTCCAATACTTTACATTTGGAATTGGAGAATATTATCGTGGAATCATCAAGTCAGCACAAGTGAAGCAGCTTCAGCGATACGTACCCAGTCTGAAGGATGAGGATGTTGAGAAGTGAGTAAAAACTATATATTCAAACTAACGGCCTGGCTAAACTAGGAAACATTGATGCAGAAACATTGTTTCCTTTAATGTTTCCTGTGTGGCAAAACTAGTGGGAAGTACGAGAAATGTTTTGTTGCTCTGGTGGCTAAACTAGTAAAATTATTTCTTCCGTGGCTAAACTGAGAAACTTATGTTTCGGAAGCAAAATTTGCGTCCGCGAAGCAAAAATATTTTTGACTTGATTCAAAAACAATTTCTTGTTTCCGAGACGCTAATTTGCTGCTGAAACAATGTTTCTTGCGTGGCTAAACTGTGAAACATTTGCGTCCGCAGCAAAGTTTCTGCAACAATGTTTCCTAGTTTATGTGTGACCAGTTAAAAGAAAGGCATTTTGCGAGGCTGATTTCTTTCGTTTCTGGAAATCAACACAGAACATTTGTCTTGAGAATTAAGACAAGTTTTAGAGAAGAATACATTTTTTTGCGTTGGATTCTTGATCCAGAGGTCTGGATTCGTGCCTTTGCTGGGGTCGTTGCGTTGTGTTCTTGTGCTTAGTGTTAATGGGTACCGGCGTTGAATTGTTAGGGCAACCTGGCAAAATGCTGGGGAGGGGGTAACCTGCGATAGACTAGCATCCCATCCAGGGGGAGTAGCAATACTCCTAGTCATGCTCCGTTTCCTTGGCTTGGAATGAACGTTAACCTTAACCTATGTTTTCTCACAACCAATCACAGAGGGCCAGCAGGAGTTCGTGCCCAGGCCATGGACCGTGACGGGAATTTAGTGGAAGACTTCGTGTTCGACGGAGGCGCAGGTGACATAGGGGGCCGAGTGCTGCACGTAAGAAACGCGCCCTCCCCCGGGGCCACGTCCTCTCTGGCCATCGCTAAAATGGTAGCTGAGAAGGTTCAAGATCGTTTTCATCTCTAGCGACCTTAATCCTTTCATTCCCAGAGTCAAACCTTGAGTCAATAAATGTGTTTGTACCTTTTAAATCTGTGGATGAAACCCTTGTGTGTGACCATTCAAATGAAAGCTATTGAGCAGTACTTTCAAGTGGTACTGTTTGTTTTTGACAATTTTGCAAAATGAAATTCAATATTTTTTGCTCAGTTTTGAACTTAGCACTCTTGGGAGTGAAAGGGTTAACAAGGTAGATTGCTAATAGACACTGAGAAATGTGAAGACTACTGGAAACATGATATCGATTATAATATATAACCGTCTCTTTGAGGCTTGAGAACATAACGATCAACGAAGTTACAACTGGTCTACAACTAACAAGGTCACTCATTTGACCAGGTTACAGTGCAACCCGAACTGAAGTTACAAAATAGTTGCACAAAGGCCAGAGTAGCTAAACCTTTCAAGTTGGTCACTGCCTACGGTATAGTAAAGACAACTACTGTAGGTATAAAGAAAAATATTTTAGATAAATTATGTACGTATACTACTATGTATAACTGGGCTGTTTACATACTACACAGTCCAGAAAAGAAGATTTGTGCCATGATTGGCTTTCTATTAATGGGGAACTTAACCAAAACACAACGGCAACGAGAACGTCGCTAAACAAAAGGTTTAATGAGCAGTTCAATGGCTCTGCACGTTCGTTAGATGTCTTGGTACATTTCTCAGCCGTCCCGCGTGCAAAACAACGTGAAATGACCACATTCTGCGTGATCCGGGACGGCGATTTCATGTTTCTATTTAGAATTTACCGTTGTCTTTAGATATTCAGCTGAGGATAGTTCTGACACCGGTAGACACACTGAATTAGGCTAGCCAATCGCGAGATTCTAAAGTAAAATATAAATTCATTCAGTTTTAATCGGCGTCGCCGTCCTGACGAACCCAAAGAGCATCTGCGTAGGAGGCTAATCAATCAATTGCTTAATTATGTTTTTAAAGTAGAAAAAAAACCTATATTTTGTAAAGGTAGGTAGGTAAGTCTTTCATATTTATAAAAATAGAATGAGTAAGATGTCAATTATACTTCGGAAAATCCCAGGAGTGATCAACATCTAATTTCTCCTTGCAATATCAATACATTGTCAAGCAGACAGGTGATGAGAATAAAGAAAATCATCAACTAGTGAACATTGTCTTGATTTGTTGTACCAACCCAAGGGGTGTGTCGATGTCTATTGGTAATAATCTTGCTGAATTTGTGTCCGTAAATTACAGCGGAACCCCGCCTTTACGACCCCCCTTAATGCGACCACCTCAGTCATTATTACAGCTATACTTTCTTTGGCATGAACAATCAGTCTTCTTGTTATCGAAGAACCCCTTTAGTACTACCCCCGCTCGTTAACGGAGTTTCACCGGGGTTTTACTCAATCAATGGTGAACTTTACATTGCACGCAGTAGTTTTAGCCGACTTGGCCACACCGTGCAAGATTTGCGCAACGTTCAAGACCCGGTTGTTCAAAGGGTGGATAACGTTATCCAGTGGATAGGCCTGTTCCGGCGTTGGGTGAGTGGGAGCGACGTCGTTCCCAAGATGGCGGCTGACGGAGAAGACCCTGGCAAAGGCTGGATCACGTGACTTAAAATCAACCAATGGCGAGACTTCCGCCATTTTGAATTAATTAAAATATTCAATATATTATTGGAGATCTTTAAGGTCACGTGACCTGGCGTTTGCCGAGGATGCCCTGGGGACGAGGTTGGCCCGGCGTGGGCATTGACCAATCAGAGGGTATATACCGGAATGAGCTTTTGTTAAAAATGTTCACTCTCCCCAATCCCCTCGCCGCACTTCGCGCGCCTCTTCGAGTCGCAACCCAAAATCCGAATGCCTGGAACAGCCTTGTTCACTGGATAGTGATTTATCCAGTGGATAGCATTGTCCATCCTTTGAACAACCGTGGGCTGTTTCAGTTACGTAACCAAAATGGCGACGATAGCGCCGCAAAACAACCCGCAGTTTAGTGCTTTTGCTCTCAGAAGAACGGATCGAGGAAATGGGCAATAGTATATCACACATATCTTTAGTTAGGAATGGAAATGAGTGCACAGCGAGAGACGTCACATGATCAACATTTAGTCTTGAAGTTCACTAGTCACTGATGTTCGTCCATTGGTAGTCGATGAAGACCAAGACTTTGTGTTACACAGATGATTAGTTCCGTGTGACCGAAGATGGCTGTATATACTCACACTAGCCACATGCACACAATATGGACCTATTTTTATCTCATTCACATTTTACGGGTGGATCGGGTGATAAACACGCAATCGATATCAAAACACAACCACTAGGAATTGAATAACCTTTTATTTCCAGAGAGACATTAAAAAACATTCAATATTTCTAAGAATTACAGTTTATTTCCAATCGCGCTCTGCGATAAAGCAAAATTTATCAAAAAATTCCCATAACGAAGCGTTTGTCGAGCCCTTGATATAATTGTGGGGGTGCCCCCAGGGCACATTTGTAGCTATATTGATCCCACCCACCCTCCCCACCCACTCTGTAAGAACACGGCTACAATGTTCACCAGGAACGTATCATTATTACCCGTTTCAAACTCACTCACTCCAGGCCTCCACTAACATGCTGGCCGGAAAAGGACTGAACCCGAATAAGTGTGTTGCTGAAGCTTTGTCTATTTAATTTGAAAATTGTTCAATTGTTTCATATTATTTCAGTAAACGTGTTTAATACTTATTTCACTAGACTCGAAAAAGAAAAAAACAAAATATCCTCATATTTGAATGATATATAATTCTATTCCTGAACAAAATCAGGGCTATTCCTTGAGATAAATTACCATTTGTAGCTAATTTTTAAAAATCAATTTGAAAAACAAATTACTTTCCAAGTACACTCCATACAATAGAAGTCATTTAGCCAAAACCTGTCACGCAATGGTAGTCACGCGACAAGACCTGTCACGCAATAAGCGTCACGACATCTCATGAGCGTCACGAACGCCTTGATTTTGGCGGCAAAGCTGGCGGTGTAAGAGAGTCCTCATGATTGGTCAATTCTTCATTGCCGGTCATAGGTTCATAGCCCGCGGGTGTCCTAGGGGGAATGGGAGGTGGAGATCGGCGCGTCCCCTTACTTGGATCCCTAGGGGGAATTGGCGGCGCATCCTCATTGTCTTGCGCAGTGTCCGGAAACCTTACTAATGTCAGTGCCTTCGGAGGAACTCGGGGAACACCCGGAATAATCATCGACATTTGCCGACGGACAGGCGAGGTCACGTTTTCGGAAGTCGAAGACCTCTCGCCGTTAACCGAAGACGCACGAGGCTTCGGTGGCGATGCCGGCTTCCTCGGAGGGATATCGGGCGGAGGCTCTTTTTCCGGAAAGTTCTCGATGTTGACGTAATCTGGCTCCGAATCTTCCAAGAACGGAGTTTCGGGAATCGTTTGCGAGACAGGGTCGGGAGGCACGAAAACCGAAGATAGCGGAGTTCTCGGAGTGCTCGGCGATGGCGACGAAGGAAACATATCGCTATCAGGCAAGAAAATGGCCGAAGCTTGAGACGTGCTCCTTTTCAAGGTAGTTTGTGAAGTGATAGAGAGACGGGACTGTAGATAGCTGGGCTTAGTGCCTGGCGACTTGAGGGAGATGTCCGTTTTACGAGGCTGAAAAATAAAAGAACACACAAAATCATCAGAGAACGATAAGGCCAATTTAGGCGTACGATATTTGCTTACAACTGTCACGTGCGACATGTCTTTCGTCTAAATCAAACCTACAACTACAAGTCGTAAGCGTGTAGTATGCGTCAGTCGTAAACAAAACTCGTACCGTCTAAAGTTCCGTCCACACGTATCCGTTTTCGTTTGAAGCAGAAAACCCAATATTCACGGAACGCCTTGACATGTACAATACGACGTACAAGAAATACGGCATTTTTATGCTCACTGCTCAACTTCGTAATACAAGAAGGGTAAATACAGTCGAAGTTCCCGTACGCGGACACCCTCGGGAAGCAGAAAAAGTGTCCACAACTGGAGCTGGCCGCTTATGGGAATGTGTAAATACAGAGTTTGTGTGAGCTAGTGTTCAAACAGGGTTTTGTCGAGGCCGGGCCGTAAGTAGAGCTGTCCGCTTACGAGAGCGTCCGCTCAGAGAGCTTCGAGTCGACTGTACAAGAATTAGAGTAAATTGGTCCCCTCTCAAACCAAAGGGATGTGTACTCCTTTTAATTTTTTGTATTAATGTTTACTTACGTGTTTCACTAGCTGTTTGCAGTTTCGTGGCTCAATCTCGAGAGACAGTTGGTACAGATAGTCTTCCATTTCAGTGTCACTGCGTCCCTCAAAAGGATCTAGAGCTTCCAGATATTCCTGCGTGACAGACACACATGTTACAAACGAGTAGTTTCTAAAGTAACTGTTATGCTGCGTCGGCGGGCAAGACGAGGATGAGAGATAAAATTATGTTTAATGTGGTTGTGCATTTGCCGAATACTTAGTTAATTATCAACTTGAAGTCGACAAAAGTAAATTAACCGCCGTAGCGAATTTGAAAGCTAAAAACTGTCGCAAAACAAAAAAAGCCGTTCAGAAACGGGCACATGTTTTAACCAATCAGAGACAAGGTGATATATTCTCAGCCAATCAGCTGCAAATCTGTCACTGACAGTGAACTGGCTTCCGTTATTTTTCCCGCCCTAGACCCTGGTTATGTACGCGTGGTGGCTCTTACCGCAATAAAGTCTTCTTTCTGGAGACAGTAGGGTTGGTTTTGATACTGCTGGATTTCGCCGGTAATTTCAGCTACTTTTCTCCTGTTGAAGCAAACAAAGGAATCCTGATTTTGTCCTTCTAAGTCTTCTATTTCGCCGGTAGGCAGGAATATATATATATTTATGTGTCACAAATTGCCTTCTAAACTCACCTTTTACTAAAGTTGAGGATCCCCTCGGGATAATTGGGTAAAAAATCCGGATTGCCTTCCTCTGTCTTGAGAATATTTGTTAAGTACATGCCTATTGTGTAAAAGGAAAGAAAGAACATCACACTGATAAATGAATAGTTCAAGGATCATAGAGTTCCCTGCTAGCAGAGTCTCCTTTTACGTTACTTTGAGGCGGGAAATTTCAGTTCCCGCCTTAAAGTAACAGACTCGTCCCCAGTCGCTTCTCTTATTCGTTGAACGCGCGCATCTGCCAGTCGTTACTTTTTCCCGCCCCTTCCCAAACCCCCTTGCGCGCTCTGTCTTCCTAATTTCCTTCGCGGCTGTGAGTAAGTAACGACTGGGTACGAGTCTATTAAAGTAACGTAAAAGGAGACTCTGCTAGCAGGGAAATCATAGAGCGGTTTTCACCATGATCCAGTTTGTCATAAAACGCGTTTATTACTTACCAAAGAACGGCACACAAGGTGGATTAATAGAGCGTAACTTCTCGATATACTTCTTGTAATGATCGATACTAAGCTCTTTCGCCTCGTCTAGAGTTTGGCTCCGTCTCACGGACAACTCCTGCAGATTAAAAAAATCGCAACGACAAATTGAGAAATAAATAAAAATTGAACGGATACGCCCGTACTAAAAGAATTGGAATGGCTGCCAGTATCAAACCAGCTTTATCATCGAAGTGCTACTTATGGGCTGTGCACCCGACTATTTGACCTCTATATTTTTATTAAACGTGCAAATATCAGTAAAGCGTACCACTAGGAGCTCGAAACAATTGAACATCCCTTCATTCAGAACTGCTTCTGTCAAAGAACCTTTTATTATCGAAACACTACTATCTGGAATTCCTTGGCCCTTATTTTAAAACTCAGCAGAACTGTCACTGTAGATTATACTGTAGTTTTGTTTAGTTATCAAAGTTTTCATGTCTTTGAAAGCCCCCTTGGGGAAAGATAATAGTGTTGATGTATGAAACAGTGACAGACGTACCGCAAAGTGTGCTGAAGTCTGAAGACAGGCGACGAATTGATTGCACTAACTACTTCTAAAATACCATTGAAATTGTTTAATTCTTGGAAAACCTGTAATAAATGAAAACATAAACCGTTAAGAAATGTACCCACGCCAACTATAAGTCGTAGATATCAAACATTCGAGTACTGTTTAAATCATTTTAACGAAATTAAGCCCGTGCCAAACGAGAATGACAGTTGTTGAGAGTTCAAGCTCTCGCTCTCGTTTGGCCTGAAACTCTCATGCACTCTCAGCAACTTTCATTGTTTTCCCCGAGGTGATGATAGTCGACTGAGAGTTGAAGAAAACTCACATGACAGCCAACTCTCAGCAACTCTCATCCTCGTTTGGCCCGGGCTTTGTCAGTTGCCCTGACATTTCGCAGTGCCTGTCATGCTAAGAAAACTGCCTCTGGCCTGAGTGAAGACTTAACCAAAACCAATTACAAAGCTCAGCGAAACAAAACATTCTGTGTGGATCAGACGATTGCTCGTCAATAGGGCCGGCATTTTTTGACTGCTGAACTTACACTGACATTCACAACTGTACTATTTGAGGTCAATACTCACTGATAGAATATCGATAACTCTGTTTAAAACTGCTACTCTTTCTTCTAAGTTCGAGAACTCCAGCATGCTCTTCTCAAACCACACTGTGATCTTGTTTGTGTGGTGAATCATCTTCAGCAGGTTCGGTGACGTAAGGTGCTTCATGTCTTCCTTTGTCCATACACTCCCCACGAGTTCAGAAGGACGGACCGCTCTGAAAACAAATGAATCTAGATTAGCACTGTTTACTTAAGGCCTGGCTAAACTAGGAAACATTGTTTCATGTAATGTTTCCTGGGTGGCTAAACTAGCTGGAAGCACGAGAAATGTTTCACTGCTCTGGTGGCCAAACTAGTAAAATTGTTTCCTCCGTGGCTAAACTGGGAAACATATGTTTCGGAAGCAACATTTGCGTCCGCGAAGCAAAAATGTTTTTGACTTGATTCAAAAACATTTTCTTGCTTCCGAGGCGCAAAATTTGCTGCTGAAACATTGTTTCTTGCGTGGCTAAACTGTGAAACATTTGCGTCCGCAGCAATGTTTCTGTAACAGTGTTTCCTGCTCAAGAGTAAACAGACGTAGAGGTCGAGAGATTCGACCAAAAAAATTCGTATTGATGACGTAGCTCTACAGAGATCCGTGTAGTGTCTCTGATTGGTTGTTACTTTCGCGCGAAAATTCATAACCGAGCAACAACCAATCAGAGACACTACACGGATCTCTGTAGAGCTACGTCATCAGTATGGAATTTTTCGGGTCGAATCTCAGACGTCTCTCGAGGGGGTAAGAATTGAGTGCGAGAAGAGAGACGTCTTTTTAATTGGGCTAATGGGGAACTAGTTTCTAAAGGGCCAAAAACAATAAAGAAAAACGTTGTCCAGTAAAATCTGTGAAATAGATAGGCGTATTTCATAAAATACAAAATCTTACCTGTACAGCTCTGACTCGATAAGAGTTAACTGCCGAGCAATCTCAATTGGATGAAGCTGAAAAAAAAAAGAAAAAAGATTACACTCTCAGTAATTTGGTAACAGTGTTAGGCGCAGTAACACTCAAACAACATAAATAACGACTTCATCTTACCGTGAGGATGTCGAACCTCTCGATGTCGTTACAAGCTGCCAGGTGCCATTCTATCGGTGGTGGTTCCTTCTCAAATGTAATTTCTGGAGCTAAACTGTCATTGCAGGAATTTGTCTGAAGAGCAAACAACTGATTATAGAGGTGTCAAGCAATTTTCAATAAATTGAGTGTCATAAAACCAAAACCAAAGCAATTACAATGGCCAATCACAACAAAGTCTTGGTTTTGGTTTTGCATCTGATTGGTTGAGAAAGTGGCGCGGGTTTTTTAAACCATTATCACAGAGCGTAGTAAAGCAAAACCAAAGCAATCCCGGATTACCTGGGGTACCCAACAAGGAAATTTAAGCAAAATAATAATGGAATATCGATTTCTGTTGGGGAAAAAAGCAATAACAGGATCGAAATTTGAATATAAATCAGTACCTTTCTGAAGATAACTTTGTTAATGGACTCCACCCAGCGCCTCATGGCCTTGCCTTTGACGCCCTCCAGAAACAAGCTGAGTTTCTTCAACAGCTGTGAATCTCGCTCAAAATCATAGCAGTGATTGTCCACCCAGTGACGCACAACATTCAGAACTCTGACGAGGAGAAGAAACAACGACAAGACAAGGTCAGATAACTCAGTTTGTAACAAAATTGACGTCACGGATGGCACATGTTGAAAAATGTAGCCTCAATTTTTCAAGTTCGTCGCTCACAATCCGTCTCAATCTTCCCCAATCTTAACCATCCTTGTTCCTTTTTGGTTTATTATTGCCTCTTTGGTGTTTTTCCACCTTGGTAAACTGTTATTTTATGGTTTCCTTCGATTTGAAGGTAATTTTGTACATTGGAAAAAAACTACTTATTATAACCCTTTCGCTCCCCGAGTCAAACCTTGAGTCAATAAATGTGGTTCTAACTTTTTAAGTCTGTGGATGAACCCCTAGTGTGTGACCATTCAAATGAAAGCTATTGAGCAGTACTTTCAAGTGCTGTTTGTTTTTGATAATTTTTCAGACAAATTCAAGATGTTTTATTCAGTTTTGAATTTAACACTCTTGGGAGTGAAAGGGTTAATATATCGCGACATAGCTCCTTTAAATATAAAGTTGACAAGCTGTCCGTTTATTTCAGTCACCTACCTGAGTTGCACGGGTTGAGCGTATTCCTTTCTAAATCTCTTGAGGTCTTCACGGACGACAGGCTCCCCCCTGGCCATGGCTAGTTCATCAAGCTCGCTAGGGGAGGCTCGGGAATGTCAAACGTGACAAACTGTCAAGGCTCAATACATTTTAATGCATGTTCTATACAATTTCTAAACAACACAACACAATACAATACAATACTTTAATTGACACTCCCCTTACGGGCTTTTCAGTGACAATAAAATTACAGTAAAAATTACAATTTAAAATTATGATAAAAAGTCTAAGGTTAGTGTAGGTTGTAGGACATCTATTCTACCCAGGACATGCTGTTGTCTGTCGTTCTATCTGAGGAAGTCTCTCTTAGCGCACTTAATTCTTCCCCGCTCGAGAGACGTCTGAGATTCGACCTGAAAAATTCCATACTGATGACATAACTCTACAGAGATCCATGTAGTGTCTCTGATTGGTTGTTGCTTGGTTTTGAATTTTCGCGCGCAAATAACAACCAATCAGAGACACTACACGGATCTCTGTAGAGTTACGTCATCAGTGTGGAATTTTTCAAGTCGAATCTCAGACATCGCTCCAACCTCGTTCCCAGGGTCTCTCATCTTCCCGCCCCCTGGAGCGAGAGAAGAGGGGGCGGGAAAATGAGAGACCCTGGGAACGAGGTTGACATCGCTCAAGCAGAGGAAGAATTGAGTATGTGAAGGTTGTTAGTTGAAATCTCGCACAGGTCAAATAGTTTTTTTCCTTTTCTCGTATGGGTTTATTTCCTACCCAGGACTAAATTTAACCCTTCGTTTATCCCTAGAATAGTGTTAATCGTGCTTTCAGGAACAGAAGATTTATCCTAATCCTTGGTTAGCGCTAATCAACTTTTGAACAACCGGAGCCAGCATGCTAGCTGCAAAGTTTGAAAGGATATCTCTGAATTAAATAATCTAAGAGCTCTCTGGTTTGCAGAATGATCTGTACGTGGTCAGAAAAGTTCTCACAAAACTTGGATCTGTGGATAAATGAAAATAATGACAAGATTAGCAAAGGAAACAAAAACGAACACTTAATATTTTATTTATCTTTTTTTTTTGTACTGCCCTTTGCACATCCTGTTGTCAATAATATTGATTACAAAGCGCAAACAATGTAAATATTACACAAATTCATACGGCCATAACTGACAACAACAGTTTAGTTTTTTTTCTACGCTGGTTTTGTTAAAAGCAGCGGAAATTTATATCCCATTTCGCTGAATGATAGTTTGGTTTCGTATAAGAATACCGAGCTAATCAAACTGGATGCAATACAAAGGTCAAAGGTGAAAGTCTGTCTACATGTAGTGGCTTATCAGGACAGCACTTAACTCCAGTTTCCATAGCATCAAGCGACCAGGAGTATTGCTACTCCCCTGGATGGGATGCTAGTCCATCGCAGGTTACCCCCAGAATTTTTGTCAGGTTGCCCTGACAATTAGCCAGAACCCATTTATACTCCTGGGTGGAGGGAGGCAATGCAAGAGTTAAGTATCTTGCCCAAGAACAAAACAGGGCTCAAACTCGGACCGCTCGATCTGGAGTCCATGGCACTAACCATTGGGTCACCAGATATATTTTAAAACTTGATTTATTTCAAACTGACCTGCATATTTGTGATGAGTCAATCTTTCAATCAATTTGATCAATGTTCCACCTTTGATAACTGGAGCATTACTTGAGCTCTGTAAAAACAAATTACAGCGCTTATTTGTAGCCTGAATTGACATGCAAAACAAGTTAAGTTACATGCCAGTGTTATCAATACTGTAAATACAATGTTGTAAGATCTGGTTCTATCTTTTAAGTCTGTGGATGAAACTCTAGTGTGTGACCATTCAAATGAAAGCTATTGAGCAGTATTGAGGTGGTACTGTTTAGTTTTCAATATTTTGCAAAATGACACATGGGATTTAAATTTAAATTTTGAACATACCCCTTGCCCTTCTTCAAACACAATATTGTCTTCAGCATCTTCAACAGCAAAACTGAAAAAAATAAAGAGTAATAGACCATTACATTCAGCAATAATACAGTTTGCTAACGGACACCTCCCATAGGTGGACACCTCTTGTAAGCAGACACTTAGTCATGTTGCCAGCTACATACAAACACTACATTTTTAACCTCCAAATTAATAAAGGACATAGAGGACACCTCTCTTAAGCGGACACTTTTTCTGGTCCCGAGGGTGTCCGCTTACGGGAGGTTCAACTGTAAAATATTGTTTCTTTGAACAGTGCAAACACAACAACCAAGTGAAACTACAGTAGATTTTCCAATAAACAAAAAAGTTTTTTGTTTGATAAATGTACTAACCAGTATTCCTCTGGACTTGGCATTCTTAGAGGAATTGCTTTTTCTTCTTCTAACAGAAGATGATCCAACATTCGGTCCAATGTACTGTTGAGAAACAAACAGAAAAATAATACATCACAACGAAAGAAAGCAACTAAAATGTAAACTAAAAGTACAAAATCTTAATGCTATAAATCTCTGTCTGTGTACTGCTAATTAAGATAATCAAAACTTAGCATTTTCGATCAAAGACAGAGCCGTATTCCATAGTTTTTCGTAACTCACCTTCTCATGTAGATTGTCATTAGTACAGACATCCATTCATTTTTTTCTTCTTCTGTCTTGCACGTGAAGACAGCTTTGGGCTGATCTCTTTCAATAATCTCAAATGCATTCTTTACATCTGATTTAAAAATAAACAATACATATTTTATTTCATGGAAACTTAAATCAAGATCAAATTATGAATAAATAATTAGAATTAATGAAATATTGCTTGCTGAAGATAGCCTGCCTTCTTGGTCGTCTCTGAGACCTTGCTCAAAAGATATCGAAAGCACAGATAATATTTACCTTCTGTATCATCAAGATTGTTGATTTCAATCTTTCTTAAAAAGTACTTTTCTTTGAGTCTGTACTCTGGTGAAGGACCGGTCAATGAATGCCTTGTATTCTGCAACCCATGAAGAAATCAATCAATCAATGAAGAAATCAATGAATCAATCAATTAATCAATCAATCAATCAATCAATCAACGAATCAATCAATCAATCAATCAATCAATGAAGAAATCAATCAATCAATTAATCAATTAATTAATTAATAATCTATCATTCAAACAGTCAGTCAGAACTGTAAGTCAGTCAGTCAGTTCATCCATCGGTCCATCTCTCTGGTCATGATCAGTCGTCAGTCGTCCGTCTGTCCGCCTGCCCGTCCATCAGTCAGTCAGTCCATCCATCCGTCAGTCAGTCTGTCAGTCAAGACAGTCAGTCAGTCAGTCAGTCAGTCAATCAATCAATCAATCAATCAATCAATCAATCAATCAATCATCAGTCAGTCAGTCAGTCAGTCAGTCTATCTGTCCATCCATCCATTAGTCAGCTAGCTATCAGTCAGTCCATCTGTCTGCCAGTCAGTCAGTCAGTCAGTCCGTCCGTCAGTCCGTCCATCCGTCAGTCAGTCACATAGTCAGTCAGTCTGTCTGTCTGTTCACCTGTCAATCAATCACTCAGAAATTAAAGCAGTACTTTACATAGGAAACAATACCTGTTTGCAACAAATCAATAGACCATCCAGAAGAAAAATATATCTTTCAGTGTCCCTTTTATTGGGATGAACTTTACCAAGGATTCCCTCTGCAATGTGAACAGAAATATAATTAATTAGTCCTATTCTGAAGCCCTGTATATTTAAATAGTTATATGACTTGGGTTTTAAAAAGGAAATAACCAACTTATTCCTGGCCAAATTTCTATGTCTTTTAGAAACTTTTACTTGCTTAATAAAATTGATAAAATCAATCAATACATTAAAAACTTCCTGTCTTTTATTGCTGACCTTACCTTTCATGACTTCTGTACAAGACTGTGAAATATCTCTCCCCTAGAAAAGCAAGGGTGAAGGGAGTGAACAAGTGTGAGAATCAGAAAGCTGAGCATATGGTTCACAGTTTTTATACAAGGTCATGGGGTCTATCACATGATTACAGTTGTACACACAGTGAGCATACACTAACCTCCCATCCATCAATGTTCCTTTGCAGTTCATTCATGATCACAGCCGCTGATCGGAAAGCTCCCGACTTCCTCTTCTGGGCTCTTGTGAACTTGTCCCTGATACATAAAGTAAAAGTAATATTAAAAAGACTTTTTGGAGCTGGCATGAATCAACTTTGACATGGGTGACTCAAAAGGCTGGCGACTCCCCTGGATGGGATATTGCTAGTTCACTGCAGGTTTACCCCCAGCATTTTATCAGTTAATTTGCGCTATTGCACTTTCAACACAAGGACTGAGCTGAGGCAACTGCTGTTATCTATCGAAATACAAACAAAGGAGGCACTCAACATCTGTCAAACCCTCTAAAATTAATAAAACCCATCAAGAAATTATTATAAAGTACTCCAATCAATAAATGACTCACTCTCTTTTCTTTGGAAGACTTCCACAGGACTGAACAATTCTCTCCATCTGTGCCTGAAGCGGTCTCAATGCACTCTGGGCCTGTCAACATACAAATTCTCCTTACGTTTTTGACACATTTGTTAAAGTACTAGTTGGGAGAATTTGTTTAAATATCAAGACAAGTTTCCTTTGGTGATCAGGCGCTGTATTCTCATGACCTGGATACTTGACTTTGTATTACATGTTTTGAAGGAGAAATTATGTGTTGACCATTGTTTGGGCTGCACTGAAGGGTTAAAGGTCGGTACACATGAGGGGACTTGTCCCTGTGTCCCCGGGACTGGACTAGTCCCACTGGACTAGTCCCTGTGACAAGCCCTTGTCCCATGAATTCAAACTTGTTTGAACTGAAGCCGGGACTAGTCATGTAGCTGCTCACACGAGGGGACTAGTTGCAGGGACTTGTTGGTCGCATACATGCAATGAAGAAGTTTACCTGCTCTAAGCTTTCAATGTCATCTTCATCAGGAGATGTCCTCAGTAACAACTGATTGAAACAAAAAAATAAAATAACAGTTTAAACACAAGGGTGCCCTGTTTGAAATCTACCAATAACAACCCACAGACATGACCTTTTGAACCCGTTGAAATGAACTGTTTCCAAATACACTAAGATGATTAATGCCATGAAAAAAACAACATTTATGGAGCAGAGTTTGCATGTTATTGAACGGCACAGTAACAAAACATGACTTTCTGTTACCTTAATGAGGTCAAAGTAGTGTAAACAGTGGTAGACAGGCATCATAAGCAGCTTGGGAAGGCAGTACTGGACAGCTTCCTTGAAACCCGGGCCTTTGCCCTGAAGTAAAGAAAATCAATGCTTAAATCTAAAACAAATGGGTCAATGCTTTGATTCCTCGTGAAGTTTGTATGGAAATGCAGTGTCAAACCTCTCTACAATAGCCATCTAGGGAAGCATTAACTGGACTTTGTGTAGGGGGATGTTGTAGGTTGTTTTCAATGTGCTGTTCCAGAAAATATCCATACCACCCCAAGGAAGGTCACTGGAAATTCCGAGGGGGAGGGGGATCTCAAAACCAACATTTTTAAAGCTAAGTATGAAACTAAACTGGAATTTCCAGGGGGGTGGGGAGTTCAAACCAAAGAACCTTCTGTTGGGGGGTATGGATATTTTCTGGAACCACACAATGAGAGTAAAGTGTACGGATTGGTGTACAGTCAGGATGAAAGATCCTGGCAGTTATAGAGGTTAGCGGAAGTTCAACTACGATATTTTCATTAGTCATGTCCTTTTTCTTTTATTAGCACTGTGATGCAAAATTTACCCAAATGAGTCTGACCACAAACACAAATTACCCATATACACATTGTGTTCTATTGCAAATCCAACAACACAAATTGACTGGTTCTCTCATCGTTATTATAACAGTTTAATAATACAGTTGAACCTCTATAATGGCTACCCTGGAGCAGAATTACCTGGCTGTTGAACATAGGTGGCCGTTGTAGGGAGGTTTCAATAAGAACAAAATGTATGGTTCATCACACGGTCGGGATGAAAATTCCTGGCCATTGTAGAGAGGTGACTGTTGTTGGAGGTTCGACTGTATATATTTTAATTATTTTTGACCAATCATACCTTGAAATATTCATTCACAAGAGTTCTTAGTAACAGCTCTGACAGTTTTCCACCAATGCCAAGATGTCTGTACTGTTTACTGGCAGCAGACGTCTGTTCCCTCGCATAAGTCTCATAAACTTCAAACTCGGCACCCTATAGCATGTCAAGCAAGTACATAAACATGTCATCTAGGTTAAAAGGTGAAAGGTAAGGTAAAGTCTTCACAAGCCTAGAGGCCCACAACTGCCAGAGCTTATCTTGGTTTCTGTAGCATGAATTGACTAGGAGTATTGCTACTCCCCCTGGATGGGATGCTAGTCCATTGCAGGTTACCCCCCAGCATTTTGTCGCTGATACCCATTTATTCTCCGCCTGGGTCGAGAGAGGCACTGTGCGAGTTACATGTAAATGTCTTGCCCAAGAGCACAGCACAATGAACCCAGCCAGCACTCGAACCCGGACCACTCAATCCGGAGTCCAACATGCTAACTATTAGGCCACCGCATCTCCCACTATAGGTTTATGTATGTTCCAAACCAAGGGATCAGAGGCTCATCAGTGACGGCATGGCATGAAGTGACTAAACTACCACTGAATGGGATGTAAGTCCATCATATGTTACCCCCCAGCATTTTATCAGGTTACCCTGGCCAACAGTTCAGTTATACTTCTGGGTGGAAAGAGGCACTGTGAGAGTAAAGTGTCTTGTCCAAGAACACAACACAATGATCTCGGCCAGGGCTTGAACCTGGGCCAGTCGATCCTGAGTCCAACGCAGTAACCATTAGGCCACTATGCCTCCCACCTTCTCCCATTTAACAGAACAATTTTTGAGAGCTATCTACAATGTACTGTACCTCGGCCATTTCTTCAAAACATTCCCCAATTGCTGGCTGTTTGCCTTCATCTGCAACTTCAATCGCTGCCTCAAACAGACCCAGCAACGTCACAGAGAACTCATAGATATCACTGATATTGCTGAAAATCCGGTCAATATCCTGTAACAAAGATTCGGTATCATGTCTGGATATTTGCAGTGCAGTGAGAGTTAAGTGTCTTGCCCAAGAATACCACAAGGACCCTCCTCTTCCCCCCTGATGGCCAGGAATTGAACCCAGACCGCTCGATCCAGAGTCCAATGCGCTAACCATTAGACCATCACTCCTCCCACATACAAAATGTATGGATACAATGTACTGTCGAAGCTCTCTGAGCAGACACTCTCATAAACAGACAGCTCTACTTACGGCCGCCTTGACAACACCCTGTTTGAACTCTATCTCATACAAACTCCGTATTTACACATTCCAGTAAGCGGCCAGCTCCAGTTGCAGACACTTTTTCTGCTTCCCGAAGAGTGTCCGCTTACGGGAGCTTCAACTGATATATAAATAACATTGTGTTGTTGACTCGACTCGTAATCCTAAGTACTGTACATGTAGCTAGAGGTACCTCATGTGTGAATAGTTCCTTTGCCTCCACAAAAGGTGCTCGGAAAACCTGCAATAGAAAATGGTTCATAACATTTCTCAGAAACTGATAAGAGGAACTATTATCAGTAACTAACAGTTACATGTTAGTTTTATAACAATAACATTTCTTTAGGGGCTTTTGGTCGACTTACAGTAGCAAGGGTGGGGGGGGGGTGGGGGGCAGGGGACTGTACCTTGTACTCCCGGTTTTCCGCCCCTTCTGTTGTTTCCTTTTTCTATTGAAAAATATTACGCACACATTTTTTGAAATTTTTTCCTATTTCTCCTGGTTCCCTCCACCTTGAGAATCCACTTCCCGCCCTCTCTTCTCCCCCTCCCACCCCCTTTACTCCTGGGTTCCCGCTCCCATGCACCCCCCCCCCCCCCCCCTCACTATTAGCCACATATTTCACAAGAGTGATCAGTGTCCAATTCCCACTACTGACAATATCAAGCATTGTTTACAATTCGATGTACCTTGATAATCATATTTAAATCTCTGATGTATTGTCCCTCAGCAAGCATCATTTCACGCACAACTTCATCGTAAGTCAGGGCAGCTTGACTGTTCAGTGTCTATCACAAGAAATGACAACTTATTATTCATTTGACTGACACAAACATAGTTTTGATCTGACTTATGGAACATCAATCACTCTCACACACGTACATGCTTGTTTAATCACTCGCAAATATTATTTTGCTCATTCGCTCATTGATTTTCTCATGGAATCCTTAGTACACCTACAGTTTTGTAGGTGCCCTTCTAGCTAATAATTGCCAACAACAAAACACAATGTATGACCATGGCTTGGTTTGAATCCATAGAATCCACCAGCCTGCACACCAAGAACCTTTAGGCAGAAGTGCTTCTCTATATCCCCCCCCTTCCCCTCTCACCCACCCACCCACCCACCCACCCCCACTTAGTTCCTCCTCCCCCCAGTGGGAATAGGGCCAACATGTGCTTCTATCACATGTGTTGTATACTGACCTCTGCCTCAACTGATGTTTCCACATCATCTGGATGAAACATATCCATTAGCACCTAGAAATGTGAAGCGCAACAATTTAGTAACCGGTTTCTAAGACAGCGTAATGGTGGGATACTATACTACTGACAGTAGTTCATCAATTGCAGGTCAAATTTACCTCCCAGTAAACTTGTCAACACTGGTTAGCATGTTGGACTCCAGATAAAGCAGTCCAGGTTCAAGTCCTGCCGGGGTCTTGTGTTCTTAGGCAAGAGACTTACGGTGTATCTCTCACAACATTGCCTCTCTCCACCCAGGAGTAAAATTTTATGGGTACCGGCGAATAGTCATAACAACCTGACAACATTGTTGGGGGTAACCTGCGATGGACTAGCATCCCATCCAGGGAGTAGCGATACTCCTAGTCGCTTCATGCTATGGAGATCGGAGTTAAGAGCGGCCTGATAAGCACTTGCAATAATACTATTGGCTTTGCAGACAGACTTTTAAATTTGTCAGGTGTTTGCCAGGTTGCTCTTACTCTAACAATTCGCCAGTACCTATTATGCTCCTGGTGAGAGAGGCACTGTGAGAGTAAAGTGCCTTGCCCAAGAACACAACACAATGACCCAAGCCAGGCTCCAACCAGGACGTACTTAATTTCAAAATGTGCGAGTGTTTCATCACAATTTCCAAACACGAGAAAACAGATGAAAGCACGAGGCCGCAGGCCGAGTGCTTTTTTGTTTTCGAGTGTTTGGAAATCGTGATGAAACACAAAGCACGAGTTTTTGAAATAGCTTCTCAAACAAAAGCTTTAAAAGAAAGCACCTAATTAGTAGTAGTTAACCCGCATTGTTTTCCAGCTCTTAATTTACGGTTACAAACGTAAGCTCTGAATAGTAGTAATGAAATATTGTTTTGCACTTCTAATTAACAGTTTCTAAATCCGTTGGGGAAACATGATCATGAAGTCAATGTAAATTGTTATTTTGCATTTCGAGCATGATGATAATTTACTTTAATTAATAGTCATTCAAGTATCTTGTAGCTCAATGGAAGAGCGTCCGACTACTGTGCGGAAGGTCACAGGTTCGACTCCAGCTGGTAAAACATTGAATTATTTTTTTCTTTGAAAAATGCTTCCATGATATATAATTATTTAGTTTAAGTCTAAGTCATATAAATGCCGCAAGAATCTTGATATCCAATAAATTGGATATGAACATCACTAGTGATGTTCATATGAAGATCACTAGTGATCTTCATCTGTCATTTCATTGGATATCAAGAATCATGCACGCGACAAACGTTCCGCCACATGGTCTTCACCGGGTATCAAACCTCATACATGTGACGAAATGCGTGGCTTCTCATTGGTTAATTAGCTCATGAATTATTAATGAGTTTGAGAATCCTCAATCCAGAATCTAACACTATTAGACCTTCCTCCAAAATGGCCGCCGCAAATTCAAAAATGATTAAAATTAAACTGAGCGGAAAATCAATACCAGCACCTGAAAGACCACCTCTTGTTTGGTAATCGTAAGAAGTTTCATTAGGTTAGGTTCTACCTGAGCCGAGAAAACGGAAGTTGAAAAATGGAAATTTAGAGACGTTTGTATGACTGGGAGTATATATGCCAACAAACATCTCTAAATTGTCCAGTTTTCAACTTCCGTTTTCTCGACTCAGGTAGAACCTAACCTAACGAAACTTTGTACGATTGCCAAACAAGAGGTGGTCTTTCAGGTGCTGGTATTGATTTTCTGCTCAGTTTAATAGGAATTTGCGGCGGCCATTTTGGAGAAAGGTTTATTACCCAGCACACAGTGTGTCCCAATACCCATAATCTCAAACTCCTCTTGAACTTGATTGACAGCAGCTTACAGTGCGACTACCATAATACCGGGTCACTCAAACAAAATTGACCAATCAGATTACAGGACGTAAACAATGAATTCAAACTAAAGCCGTTTGAACCAACCTCGAGCGGACAGAATTTGATTGGTTCAAACGACTTTAGTTGGAATTCATTATTCGTGCCCTGTAATCTGATTAGTCACTCAATCAGAGTGACCCCGGTAATAGTAGCCGTACTGTAAAAGCCAACCACTGATTAATGTTTTAAATTTCTCAGGTTGTATAATTTCTAAAATTGCTGTAATTGGGACAGTGAATATAATTGAGAATATCTGACCTTGTCGGCAAATAGAGCCACCTTAATGTCTTGGCATGTGATTTCAACATGTCTGATGTTCTTCACATAGTTGCCGGCCAGCTAAAAAGGAGAAAGTCAGAAACAATGAACCAAGCTATAACAACAGTCCCTCTTCTTACAGAACCTCTAGCTAACATGCTAAGGACAAACATAGCTAGCTACATGTATATGGGCTAGCTCCCACGAGTCTCCTGTAGCTCAGTGGTAGAGTGTCCGATCGGTGTGCTGAAGGTCATAGGTTCGACTCCTGTTGGGAGAACTCGGAATTCCTTTTCTGAGTATCTACCAATATTAAAATTCACCATCACTTCTTTCCATGCCAAGGAGAGTTGGCAAGTACATCAATGAAAATTATAGCCAAGTAGTGAATGTATTTTAAGCAACAGGATTACAAACTTTGGTCAACCTCTAATCCCGGATTAGTGTTAATCAGTTCTCAAACAACCCAGCTTGTTTTTACCTTTAATATATCCGCTGATATATATTCCATAACAGCTACGATGTAAAGGGACACTTGGAATTCCACCTTGAATCCGAGAATATCCTGCAACCAATGAACAATGCACTTGTCAGTACAATGTATAAAATTTACTGTGTACTATCTAGCTGCCAATTATTAGTATATGTAATAGGACTACATGCTGTCCAATTTGGAAATAATTGGATGAAAAAAATTCCGAGGCCTGCCAAAATTACCGAGTCCAATTTGGCAGTCCGAGGAATTTTCTTAATTCAATCATATTTTTCAAATTGGACACGTATGCATGTAGTGCTATTAGGTTTTAGTTATACCGCGAGTGAAACTGTCCAAATTACTCATTAATTTGGACGAAAAATTAACAAATAATCAAGCGCATGCTTGTATGGGATTTTGGGCTAGTGATATAATTAACAGCAAAAAACAATATATTTGATCATGACATTTGACATTTCAAAATCGGTCAAAAATGTGAGTTCTTTACGATTCATAGCATAAGAATAACTGTTTCAGCAATTACATACACTGTAAGTAAACTTATAAAGCAAGAAAATAAAAAGTAAAACAAACTTTTTAGAAAAAAAGTCAACAAGTTAAAGGGTTTATGAATAAGAGAGAGACTTGAGAATTTATACTTAAAACACAAATGTCTATACAAAATATAGTAAGTAAATTAGATGCCTTAAGACTTTTCAACCAAAAGGAAGAGGAAGTAAGCTTATATGTACAGGGAAGACGAAGCAATTAACAAGAATGGTCAACAACTGAGTTTATCAAAGATCTAACGACGTGTTTATATAAAATCTGTCGGACATCTTAAGAGTGATTGTTTCACAACCGCATGTACAAAACATATTTCAAAGGGGCAATAAACTACTTGAAATATGTACACAGTCTAAAGTGAAAGGAAAATAGGAAGCACTTCATGGTATGGTCAGTTAGGTTTATATTTTAAAGCTGAGCGCCTCTGATGGCAAGAAAAAACAAATTGCAGAATTTCTGACAAGATCGAAGTTCAACATCACCTTCATGATCATGGGATGTACTTTGTCCGCTGGTAACACTACCGGGCTTTTCTTCTTTCCCTTTTCAATGGCTGCCTGCGCATCACCGATTGCCCACTTATCGATCGGATGGGGAAATGTACTCATAACCCGCTCTTCGACATCCGCGACTGATCGAGGCTGGCACGCGCACAGATGATTCAAGAGTTGCACGATCAAAGATTCGATGTACTCCAGCGCTTCGTCGTGAACTTTTAGCGACGGGTGAACCTGCGATTGAACCTATAAAAGCGAATTTGAAAGCCTTGTAAGTTAGTTTTTATACTGATCACGCCTCCTCAGTCACCTAAATTCGTAAATGCAATTAGCGATTTACAGTAATATTCTCTGATAAAACGCGTGTACGTCGAATACACCCCTTTCTGTTGATACTTTTAAGATCAAATCTACACACAGGTTAGGGAAAACAATCGATCGGAATTTCACCTTTTCCCCCGAAGCAGGAATGTAGGTCGATTTTTCTCGGTTCCTTCTTACCTTTCTGAGCGCGGGTACAAACATTCCCTTCCATTTTGCGACGGTTAAATTGTTTTCATACTCAGATATGGGCATGATATCTTGCAGTAATCACATATCATTCCAAACCACAGCTAACAGAATCGGTAATCGCAACCATAATTCTTGAGATCCAATGAACTGTCTGACACCAGGTTCATACGAACGAGAGTGGGACGACCGCTTCCTCTTTTTCGACCGGATTTGCAGACTACATAATGAGCCTGTCAGCCTTTGACTGAGAGAATCCTGACGTGGAACAACGACTTTTAAACGTTGATTACCTACTTCGGTAGTTTGTGGGCTGATACACAATGCAGAGGAAGCAAAATCGGAAATATTACATCAAAACAATGAATTCGACAATCAATTGATTGCAGTTGTGGGCATGCAGTCTACGGATGACTGTGCGCATCTGTTCGTGTCCTCATCCGCTGACTTGCTAACACTGCGGGCAGATTTCGTATTCGCTTTTTCACTGTCATCAAGTTTATAGAAAGTGGTGTAAAATATAGCTTTTTTCTCTTCTTTAGGCCGTTATAATGTCTTCCGAAAAGTTTGAAGACCTTGAGGATGAACTAAAGGGTCTGCATGAAGATATAAGTGGGAAAATAAACAACAAAATCCCAAAGTTATCTGGAGGTAAGTACAACCTAAACTTCTGCCGCTTAGCTTTTCTAGAGAAGCCAATGCGATCGAGTCAAAGCTAAAGCTAAGCAAAATATTTCTTGTTTCAGAATTAAGAAAGAGTACTGTTCGCGAAGTTGAGAAGAAGATCGAAGATGCCAACTTGATAGTGAGTGTTGGGTTAATCGTTATCTTATTGTGGGCTTATTGATATTTTAAAATATGTTGGAGAAGTTGAACCACAATTTTTTTCTTCCGTTTTATATATCAGTTTCGTTTATTCTTAAGCTTACATTATTTTCATGCTAATTAAGGTTGTTATTCCCGTGTGTTTCTCTTTGTGGTTCATTTGTAACTGTAATTTTGATGATTTTTAAAAATATATTTCAACAACTTTATATCACGTGAGGTTATGATGTGATTACTCACGTTTTCTTTTTGGAGGGGGGTGGGGGTGATCGACTAACCGTGTCACCCAGGGGTGGTTAAACTGTTCTTAGGGTGCCAAGGAGGTGGGGGAATTGGACAGGGGGATGGGATCCTGGGAATAAAGGGGGGAAAGTCTACTGAGGGGGGGGGGGGGGGGGGGGGGGGGGCAAAGGGAAAAGAGAATGTGGGAAGTGGGATACCCAGGGTGGCATGGCAGGAACCAGGAGAAAAAGGAAGATCAGTAAATTCTCTTAGGCAGGATTTTGACATTTCAATCACTGGGTTGGTGTTTGTATTTTGTTAACAATGATTCATCGGGAGTTCACTCTCTCCTCCCGCCATCAGAACCCTCCCACCTCCCCGGGAAAGTTGATGCCCATCACCTAGCTATCTGCATGACAATGTATTGTAGGGAGAACTTGTTTCCTAATCACAAGGTGATTTTCTTTAGATTGAAGAGATGGAAGAAGAAGCTGGTACAGCTCCAGCGACCTATAGAAATTCTATGATGTCCCGAATACGCAGTTATAGAAGAGATTTTGATAAACTCAAAAGAGATTTGGTAAGATACACAAGCATTTATGTCATTTAAATCTTCTTGTACCCAAAATAGTTTTCAGCTTGCTAAAACTAAGTAGAATATTGCTGCGGCGTTATGCACCTACTAGTGCCAGGAGTGATGATGATGATGATTGACGATGATGATGATGTCACCTGTCACCCTCATAAAATAAAGTCTTTACCTTTTTCTGATTATTTGTTGACAGGGAAAACCCAGTGGACAGGTTAATGTGTCATTTGGAAGAGATGAACTTTTTGATGCAGATCCTATGGTATGCCAACTCCATTCGTGCCTTCTATCTTTTCCCCAAGCTTTAGAAATGTCCTGTTTATTTACTACATGTAATTTACACTGTGTACAAAATGTTTGACTGATAAGTCATTGTATGCTTACTTCTGTACTGTATGTGTGTTTGATTATGGTGATCAGGCTGCTCAGAAAAACAAAGTAAGACAAGGAACAGATACCCTGAATAGAGCAACAGAGAGTATCGCAAGATCAACCAGAGTTGCTGTAGAAACTGGTGAGTTGGTGCGGTAAACGTACAGTGGACTGGTATTGGCATTTGTAGAGGTTCTGTCCATTGCGATGTCAGTTGTTGGTCCAGATATGTTGATAGTGTGGTGGAAAATGCGTGTGGTATGATGGTGGTGATCGTCAGAAATTTTATAAGTATCCCCTAATATTATAGGTAATAATATAGGTAACTGTACCAGAATTTTGTTTTGTGGGTGTGGCTAGAATTCTCACATAACAAACAAACACCTCACCGTTTGACCCCTAAGAGATTTTCACGTAACAAACGTAAACCTCACCTAAATATTCTGTTTTTGTGTTGCAGAACAAATTGGTGATGAAATAATTGACGAACTTGGAGATCAGCGTGAATCTCTTGTACGGACAAGAGACAGGGTATGCACATACATGAATTATTGTTGTCTGCAGATATATATGAGCTTCTATTATTGTGTTGTTTGCTGATTATTACAGATGTTTCATTCATCCCGAAAAATTCCATAATTCTGATGACGTAGCTCTACAGAGATCTGTATAGTGTCTCTGATTTGGCATTGCTTGCAAAAATTATAAAACAAGTAACAACCAATCAGAGACACTACGCGGCACTCTGTAGAGCTACGTCATCAGTAGCGGTGAAATCCCAGATGTCTCTCTTGAGTGTGGGAAGAATTGAGCATGCAAAAATAGACGTATCTGTTTACTCAGGCTAATTATTAATTCACTTTCTACTTTATTGTTAACAACAGCTCAAGGATGTTGATCAAGACCTCAGCAAAAGCAAGAGAATTCTCAATAGTATGGCAATCAGGTAAAATCGAAACTTGTTTGTGGTAGCATAGATGCGAACTTAAAAAACAGGTCTGCAAGGCGTACTTGTGTGGCTGACTGGTCTCAGTGGTCTGTAAAAAAAAAGTTGTGAAAATTCTCCTGTAGTAAGTAATTCATTGCTTGACGAGTCCTTTGCACAGAATTCTGGGTGAATTTCAGATCAGCTTCTATCTAGTATCTCTTCTCGGTGGTCACATGGTAGTCTCGTGGTGGTTGTGGGGGTTGCGGTGGTTGTGGTAGTCGCGGCACTGGTGAAAATCAAACCTGTGGCCTCTGGCTGGAGAGACATGTGCACTACCACTTTACCATGCATTCTAAGCTTGTTGCGAGATACAGAAATTAAAACTATTTAGCAAACAATACTTCTGTGTGTTCTTGTTTCGGGATGGACATTGAAATAAATATTGCACACAAAAATCCAAATCCGTGAGATCAACAATAAATTTTGCCTAAAGATACCTTTTGTTGACCCCCTAAAAACGGACAACCCACCCTGAAAAAATAAATGCCCCTCTTATTACACCAACAAAAGTTAATAAACATATCCAACCCTCCCCCACAATAAAAATCACTTAAAATCGGCCAAAAGAAGCGCAACACTACACAGGTTTTTTATTTCATTCTTAACTGTAATTTTACTCAGGGAACACATTGCCTTGTATGAATAAATCGAGAGAGAGACTGCAGTGTTTTAACCATTATGTTAATTAACAACCGTATCGCTTAAGTGGGACATCCAGGAGCTACCACTTCCGCTTAGGCCTAGAACACGCGTAGAAGACCTCGAAGAACGCCCGCCAGAACACAAACGCTAAAACACACTCAACTCTGAGAGCACATGGAATCAGAGCACATGCGCACATGCCAAACACCGCTGACCTCCAGGTGATCACTGGCGCTCTTGTTGTTAACTCCGTTAAAATTCCATTTTAACTACATTATTTTTTTCTTCTTTCATTCCAGAATTGCTACAAACAAGTTGATCCTGTTATGTATCATCATTGTTGAGTTAGCCATCCTAGGTGCTGTGGTGTATATCAAATTTTTTAAGAAAACCAAGAAAAAGACTTAATTTGTCGCCTCCCTAGTATATAGTTCATGATCATATTCGTTGACAAAGCAAATAGTCTTATTCAGTGGTGATGAAAATAGTCAGCCTGAAAATGCAACCACCTTAGATAATTCAATTACAGTGAAGATGACGCTACCGTTGCCACTCAACAAAGTTTTTGATTAATTTTTGACATCTTTTTGACAACTTTGATGGGTTCTGTTTCAGTGGCGCCACATTTGAACTAGACTAGAAACTAAAACCATTCAAATTTTATGACTCCAGCTCCAACACTCCTTGGATTTTGATTGGTCAAGTCAAACGGAACCCATCCGAAAGTCGTCAAAAAGTTGTCAAAAAGATGTCAAAAATTAATCAAAAACTTTGTCGAGTGGCAACGGTAGCGTCATCTTCACAATAATTATTATCGAGGTTCAGCCAGGATATCCGTACAATCTAAAATGTATCTAGCCATTTTCTTTTTTTCTAATTCAGTGTTACTTGTCTGATTTTAAGCCCTGGTCAAGCATGGGCCTAGCCTGCGAGAGCAGCTGGTTTTCTTGGACTCTTGTTTCACCCGCCGATTGCCAACAATTTTCGGTGGGGAAACTCGAGCCGGAAATTACATCTGGGTTTGCAGGCTAGCATGGGCCCAACATTTTGATCCAATATCATCCAGCATTTTTGGGTGAAAATGTTGAAACATGTGTGGAAATTTGATTACCGTAAGTCAAACTTTCATTCAACATTTCCAACATTTGAAAGACCGTGTAGAATAGTCAAACATGTTGTGTTCATTTGGCCACAACATGACCCGACGATGCTGGGATACGTTGGATCAAAAATGTTTGGACTATATGACCAGGTCTTTACCCTACCTACATTACTATTTTATGTAATGCTTCCTTGAACAATTGGACCATAAAATGGCTGTTGTAGATTAGAATAAAACATAGTAATCACATGTACCGTTTTAAATTCTCTAAAACATTTCAAAAAGACAAATGAAATAGATTTTGTAGTGTTGTTGAGACATCTTGAAGAAAGCATGTACATGATTCAACTTTGCTCAGTATAACATAGACTTGATTTCCATCGCTCTCTCGAGTCTGGAACAGTGTCTGGTAGTCAAGCCTAAGTACAACGTACTGTACAAATTAATAATAATAATAATAATAATAATATTGATTCAGATATTAATGTCGTACAATGCATACCTGCTTTGTATTCCAAGGGAGAGCATGAAGCACAGGTTCAACTTTCAAACAATTTTAATTTTAAAATGACTATCCTTTTGTACGTGTAAATAGAAAACAAATTCATGCATAATACAGAATTTTTGTATTGGCAAGTTCCTAAATGAATAATAATCATATGATGAAAATTAGGAGGAAATCCAGTAGTTTGAAAGATTGTAAAACAGAGCTTCTCAGTTAGAATAGAGTTTTATTGCAGTTATGTAATTGAATGAAGTAAATGAAATGACCAGCATTAAATAATAATTATTTATGACTTATCATGTCTTTTATCTAAATAAAATAATTTTGCTTCTATTATTTCCGAGTCATTATGTTTCTTATGCATGATTATGCCTGTAATGCTCAAAATTCACCCCAAGCGTCATTTACACAAAATTCTTCTCAAACCCCTGGTGGCTATTCTTTCATCTTTAGACTATGAGCAGTCCCTCATTTTTCTCAGGGATCGAGTGGGTGAGAGCGCGTGGAAATCACCTCCTGCGAGAAGACGCGAAAAAAATGAGGGACTGCTCGTAGTCTATTCATCTTTGCTGTTCCTGAGAAATTTTACAAGTTTGCACTTCAAAAGCGAGATGGAAGAATTGACCATGCAAAGGACGTCTGTTTACTGATCAAGCTAGTAAATACCATACAATAGAGTAGCAGCATCCTGTAGGGCATTTTTACGGGAGCCATGTTGGCGTCCCCAAAGAATAGAAAATATTTGCATAAGAATAGAGATATTTCTTTGTTTGGGAACGCCAATATGGCCGCCGTGAAGTAATGTGAAAAACACCTTTGGGTGAGGTTGCCTCCGGGTGAAAGATGTTTATTGATACAGTCGGACCCCTATTAAGCAGCCACCCTGGGAGAAATGGCAAGTGACTGCTTAATAGGGTCCGACTGTATATATTTATTCATTTGTGAAAACACTTCGATCCAGGTGGTGCAGTAGTACAACTAGTGTCCCTAATCGCCACATGCAATGGAACATGGAGAAAAGCACTGGGACTGAAGAGCCTACGGTCTTGTCCGATCGAGTTGATTTATTGAGGGGAGGGGAGGAGGGGGGGGGGGGGGGGTTCCTGCCACCTTGGGAATCCTGCTAACTGCCCTCTCTTCTTCTGCCTTTCGTAGACTTCTCACCCCCTTTACCCCCCGCGTTCCCACCTCCCTGCCCCAACATCTGGATTGGAACAGACTGCAGATCCTGACTTTTTACGGACAGTCACACTCACTGGTTGGGGTTGGCATAAAGTTTATTGTAAAAGAAACAGTTCTACAAAACTTACTAATATAATCTAGCTTTATTGTTTATATCACGACAACTGTTTTTACAACATTATATACTGAGTTATTATAATACATAGAGAAAGGCTCGCACACACAAAAAGATTCATTTTCTGTCAAAAAATCAAGGCTGAACAAACTAAGAACTCAATGAAAAGCGTAATCTCGTTCCCAGAATCCTCGTTACCCTTGTCCAACGGCGGAATGGACAACAAGGACTCCGTCTGACTTGCATAATAACATCGGTCCAAGAATCTTGGTTTCCATTTGTTGAAACATGGAGTCGAACACTGTGCGCAGTAGAACCGGAAGTCCAAGAATCCTGTCATGGCGGATCGTTTCCCCCAGAAATCCTTGTTGCCCGTTCCACCGCTGGACAAGGGTAAAGGACTCTGGGAACGAGATTGTGAAAAGCGGCAAAAAAATTGCATAACTGGTTTGGGTGTTACATCTCATTAGCCATTGGCTAAGAAGTGGTAGTTCAATTTTTGTCGCATGTCAACAACTCAAATCAAACTTTGATTTTCAATACCATGCAATCCTAGGGTTTCTCACAAATGAATGGCAATGTATCCGTCTGATCTCAATTCTACTACATCAACTGAATTGAATAGGAAAACCCTGTAAGAGTCTTTAAATATCTGAAGAGTCATTTTTTTTCTGTCTATACATGGTCATCGAATCTCAATATACTATCTAAAATCGTCAAATTATCTCTGGAAGTCAAGCCAGAAATCGGATGCTCATTTTTGAATTCATGTCGACATTTTCCAGTACCTAGAAAGATAAGGAAGCAATAAATACAAGAACTGTTGAGTGGTTGAAGGCATTAATTAATATTATTAATAGAATAATCTGATCTATGTTTTTCTAGAGAAAAGTTAATGAGTTTTAAGTTCATGAATAGACCGATTGCATAAATGGCGCCAAATTTTAATAACAATACTTTAGAAAACCTAAGCCTCACATTGATGGGAGAAATCCTTTGTCTGTAAACATAAGCACGAGGCTAAGGTTTTCTAAAGTATTGTTATTCAAATTTGGCGCCATTTATGCAATCAATCTATGAAAGGTTTTCCATGTACTTATACTCCTTTGCTCTAAATTTAAATCAATAGCCCTTTTCACGGTTAACCTGAAATATTTGCATAACAATATAGTTAAACATAGAAGCGAGGCAATTTCAGGCACAAGCTGTAAAACATCGTGATTTTTCTTGAGTTTCCTTGAACTATGTTAGTATAAAAATAGTTTTAAAACGGAGAAGAACTAAATATACAACTATTTTGGTTAAAGTTTGCCGTAAAGATCGTATAACGATCTCGCTGTTGCTTATGCGAATCTACTCTTTATTAATAGAGAAAGTCGTTTTACAATTTTTTTTCTAAAAACAACGTAAACTAAAAGAATCGTAGTACTTCTATATTTTAAAACTGTTTTTATACTAAAAGGGTTAAAAGAAGCTCAAGAAACACGCAATGTTTTACAGCTTGTGCCCGAAATTGCCTCGCTTCTATGTTCAACTGTATTGTTATGCAAATATCACAAGTAAACCGTGAAAAGGGCTATTGGCTCACGACTCAACAACAGTGACAAATGAATGACAAACTTCAGTTTACTCTGATGAAGGCGGCCAGAGGTCACAAAAACAGAGATATTTAATTAATTAGAATCAATTATCATTTATCAATAATATTAACTGCAACAATTTTAAAATGGCAAGAACCATCTCACACATCATCAGTTCAAACCAAGCTTTTAGCTAGAAGAGTGTCCTGTGGATGCCCAATCCTGGATAAAATGATTAAAAATGCATCAAAGCATTCACAAATTTATTGGAACTAAGACATGCCTCCAAGGACGCCCACTTTTTAAATTCTGGCTAAAAGACTGGTTCAGACTATAGGTAATAAAATTGATAATGTTGGTTGTTTGGCTGGGTACCCTGTGCACTGATGGTACATCAAAATGCTGGAAGGTAAACTGATGGATAAGCATCCTCGTAGTCACTGCATGAGCCTTCGGGGATTTGCAAAGTCATAACTTTGCCATGAAAATAATATTATTGTTTACTTACTCTCTTCAGTTCATCAAATGAGATGACACCATCTTTATCTGTATCAGCATCATTTATTGCACGGTCAGCAATACCGCCAAGTTGTTCATCACTTATGTTCCGACCGACCATCATATGAAGGACCTTAAAACAACAATAAATAAAGAACAGCTATTACAGTAGACTCCCGCTATCTCAAACTCTCAAGGGGAACGAAAAACAGTTCGAGATAGCGAGGAGTTCGAGATAGCCGATAGTAAATGACTGAAAAACAAGGGCAAGGGGAATGGGTATGAGTTCGAGATAGCGGGAGTCTACTGTAATAAAAACAAACACCACACAAGTGTTATCAGTGCGTAAAGTTAAACAGACATACATGTACCTGCATGAGGTCATCCTTGGATATTTGGCCATCATTGTCCAAATCATAGATTTTAAAGGTAACTGCAAATAGTAATATTCAAATGTAAACAGTGTTAATTAATTTATTGATGACAAACTTTGGCTATAACACAAGAACTGCTAATCTTGGACTTTTAGAGGGGTGGGGTTGGGGGTTGCAACTGCTTCAACCGTCTCCCTGGATCCACCGTACCTCTAATTATGTGCTGTCCAGAAAATCCTTTCTAAAGCTTGATCACATCTGTTGTTCTGCAACATTTGATTGGTATCCTGAGCCACTTAGCCTCAACTTTTAGGTTCAAGGTGTGTAGAAATGAATTTTATTATATACTGTTGTGTTCTCTACAATGCAATTTACATTCTTTGCTTTAAAAATTTAATTTAAATGTACAGTAACTTACATCGAAGCTTCTTCTCTCTGGTGTTGAGAGGGTTTTCCTTTGAAGCGTCAAAAGGTCTGAAGTGAGCCAAGGTTTTCACAAATTGTCTGAAGTTACAGGTTTCTTCACCTCTTTCCCTAAAGAAATATTACACTATTAGACTGCATTGCCACGTATGTATCTCTTTAATTTTAGTTCTGATAATCTGTTGATGGCCTTAATAAACAAACATCTGATTCTCTCTTTGAATGCTCAATTCTTGCCCCAGACGATTCTTTCACCACTTAAAGGAGCTACGTCACGGTTTGTACAACTTGAAAAAAATGGCCAATTTTTTCAAGTTGGTCATTCACAATCCGTCTTAATCTTCTCCATCCTCAACCATCCTTGTTCCTGTTTGGTTTATTATTACCTCTTTGGTGTTTTTCTACCTTAGCAAACTGTTATTTTGAGGCTTTCTTCAATTTGAAGGTGATTTTGCACTTCGCAAAAGTGACTTAAAATGTCGTGACATAGCTCCTTTAAAAACTCTGAGATTAGACCTGAAAATTACAGAGATTCATGTAGTGTCTCTGTTCGGTTGTTGCTTGATTTTGAATTTTCTTGTCCAAGTACAGTCGAACCTCTCCTTACGGACACCTCTCTAATACAGACACCTCTCTGTTATGGACAGTTCCCTTGGTCCTGGCAAAATGCCCATGTATTCTCTACAAAGAAAACCTCTAAAATATGGACCCTCTCTAATACGAACAATGGACACTAAATATCAGCTCCAGCCTAGAACAAATTAATATAAACTTAACCTCTTTATTACTGACACTCCAGTGACAACGTTCATATTCAATATAATTTCCTGTTTGTGGTTAGGGATGGACCATTTTTTTTTTTTGGGGGGGGGGGGTTGGGGGCTTTTGCTTGTGAGTGAGTGTACAATTTTTTGCTTTTGTTGTGCAGGAATTTTTTTTGGGTAATTGCCCAACCCCCCCACCAAAAAAAATAAAATGGTCCATCCCTTACAGAAGCTTATAGATCAAAGTTAATTTATTGTCCATTATCCATACAATAAAAATAGCATTTGTTTTCAATCAGTTTATCGACATGTTATCGCCTTTATCATCAAGATTTCTTATCATCAGTGGATCCTTTAAAGTAAATATTTTAAATATTTTAAGTAATTGTACATATCATGTTGCCATGTTCAGTTATATAGTTCAATTTAGCTAGAGTTTACATGGTTAACTACACCTCCTAGTATAGCGTAAGCTGTTTATTAGGAGTACTTCATTAAAGCATTAAAGCATTAAAACAGACGTCATATTCATGACCTCTATAATACGGACACCTCTCTAATATGGACACTTTGCTCCATCCCTTCGATGTCCGTATTATCAAGGTTCAACTGTACCAACCAATCCAAGACACTACACGGATCTTTGTAGAGCTATTATATGACTTACTGACTGTCTTCATTCATGAAGAAGGCATCTATAATTCTGTCACCAATTGGATTGATGGCCAACTCTGGTATGCAAATAAAATCTTCACGGCTGTTTATCAAACAGAAAAGATAGGTATAATATTGAACTATTGTTACCGAATACTGTATGATCATATGTGGGAGATGTGTGGCCTAATGACTAGCGCGTTGTACTCCGGATCGAGCGGTCCGGGTTCGAGCCCTGGCCAGGCTCACTGTGTTGTGTTCTTGGGCAAGACACTACTCTCACAGTGCCTCTCTCCACCCAGGAGTATAAATGGGTACCGGCGACAAAATGCTGGGGGGTAACCTGCAATGGACTTGGATCCCATCCACGGTAGTAGCAATACTCCTAGTCGCTTAAAGTGCACCTAACCCCAAAAAAGTTTTTTTCGCTAAATAAAATGACCACATTTTGTTGAGCATGACTGCGCAAAATTTTTTTGATTTGGTAAAAACCTCTATTTTTTGTGCCCTGTTGAAGTACGGAAAATCGCACCAAAATCGCCGCCATTTTGTATCACGACCTATAATGAGTGGAATGGGACGAGTTTCTGGATGTGACGTCAAATCCAGAACGCGGCAAATCTGCATATCGCACATTTCACTTGTTTCTTTGTACTTGTACGATACCGTAGTTCGAAAAAATATGGCCCGATAGCTCCATTTGTTTCTGCTGCTGGAGCATGTCATTACCAAATACGTTGATGAATGAACAACTGACTTCAAGCTGAATTGTCTTTAGCTATTCAAGTATAATATGAGCTTACCTGGAAACATCGTTGCAGGGTACGGTGTGACATATTAAGAGGCAGTCCGTGTAAAAACCGACCGGATCAATTTTCGGCGGAAAATGAATTTCTTTCATTTTCTCCACAGAACTCAAACATCATGTCCTAAAGTACAAAAATCGTATTTGTTTCGTTTCGTTTGTTTTAATACTTGAGTTTGACCGTTTTCTTCCGAAGCGACCATAGATCAAACAAATCCGTCATTTGTAACACTGATTTTGGTCTGAAACTCGACGTACCGTATGATACTTTAGATTTAACACAACAAGCTTATATTTATGTCGAAATTAATATCAGTAAAGAACTTTGTTTTAAGCATTAAATTAACTTGTTTCATCTCGCATAAAATTAGTTATGATTTTTTTTCGTACACTCTCATATCGCTGCTACGCGCGCCATTGGCGAGGTGCCTCCATAAAAATCGAAAATTCTCAAAAGTGGCACCTGATCTAAAATCAACTCTCTAATATTTCATTAGACCAAGGTCTGGTCTACAAATATCTGAAATAAAATTTGTGGGCACTCGTCATATAACACTATAAAAACTTGCATCAAATTCACAAAAATTGCAAATTTCATTATCATTCGGTAATTTATAGGCTGGATTTATTTCCTTCAGTTGCATTTTAAAAACATTTGAAACAATCACAGATTGAAAAATAGACCATATAACAGTCCAGACCTGAAAAACATTTATAAAACTAACCTGAATTATGTACAAAGTCTTCCTACTGCGCACCTTCTTTTCCAACCATAGGATGTGTCACGCAACACCCGGAGCGAAACAGCATCATGATTCCGTTCACCGAATCCGCCAAAAGCCCAACTTTAGTGTTCGCCCATTGATATGTGAAGATTGATCGACAGAAGCCTGATGGTATTCATGGTGCAAAATAACTGCAGCTAGTTCACGAAAAATAAAGTCCGTTAAGTGTTGTTATCGCTGGATGGGTAATCCAGTGCTCTTGTGCTGTCGTTCAGTTTGTAACTTTTTGCAGAGAACCGTTCCAATGTAAACAAAGTCCTTCGTAAATCCTCATGTATATTGTCCTTAAAACACTGATCAATCAAGCAAATACTGCATAAAGGCTCTGGACTTCGATTCATTATCGGCACAAGTACAGAGTCTACAGAGGAAGTACAACAGCAAGTTGACAACCTTCACCTGATTTGATTGACCGCTGACCTTTTCGTGACTTGTGACTCGGACTCGCGGACTCGTGCGTGACAGCGAAAAAAACGTAATAGCTTTTCTCCTACTTCCTTCGTTCAGAACTTTTTAAGTGTGTGAGAAGTTTGCTCTCTTTATTCACTTGTGAACGGACACTCTATTCCTCTGAATGAGTACAATGATGATATTTCAGTACCCAGAGGGGGGGGGGGGGGGGGGGGAAGGTGCGAAGGTCTTTTTTTGGTTTGAAGTTAGCGATCTGGGGAGTTTTTGGGGGTACGAGGCGTTTTATCGACCAAATACGCCGATATTTAAGTTTGCAATTCTTCATTTCTTTGATTTGTTTTTATAAAAGCAAATTCGTGAACATCGATGGTACAGACCATACAGCCTAAGACGGAAGTTAACCAAATTTTTCATTTGTGTTTTTTTGGCTATACCATATTTTTAAAACATTTATTGTGTCGGTAGGACTGCTGTTTATAACAGCAAAGGCCGTTTTTAGATGCAACGTCGCTCCCGATCCCTTTTGGGAATACACTCTTTTTTTATATAAGAACGTCTAATTTTTGAGCTGAGTCTGAGCCAAGACCGAATGTTCTTATTTTTTTTGCGATTTCAGCTATGGTATAGAATTTCACATTAAAGGATTCGAACGTGACCATGAAAATGTATTTACATTTTATGTGATAGAAATTCATGTTGTTGCTATAAAAATTGTGCATTCAAGTATTTTGAGCTGATTTGAACTGCTTGTTCACTGATATATTTGAAATGTTACATTTTGTCCTGGTTTTTGTTAATTTTTTAAAAGGATACTGGAATATTGTATTGAGAGCTCGATGCAAGAAACAAGTGAATAAAAATGTTCTTAGCTAAGTATCAACCTGGTTATGTTCTTAGCATGTTCTTAAAATTTTGGTCAATCTCAGCCTCAACTTTCTTATAAAAAAGGATCTTATAAAAAAAAAAAAAGAGTGTATACCGCTTAGCGATGCCTTGCAACGATGGATGGCCCACAGGAATGGCATCCGAGTGTTCTAAAACTCATCATTACACTCCATCAGAGGAATAGAGTCACGTCTACTTCTACTGGGACTACAATGTCCCTTCACAAGTGAATAGAGAGAGCAAATTTCTAACACACTTAAAAATTGTGGGAATTTTTTTCGCTGTCACGCACGAGTCCTGTCACGAAAAGGTCAGCGGTCACTCGAATCAGGCGGTGCAAGAAAAATGGTTTTCAGTTAACTTGTTGTTTTTATACTTGTACCGATAATGAATCGAAGTTCCGAGCCTTTGTGCAGTATTTGCTTGATTGATCAGTGTTTTAAGGACATTATCCATGAGGATTAACGAAGGACTTCGTTTACATATGGAACGGTTCTCTGCAAAAAGTTACAAACTGAACGACAGCACAAGAGCACTGGATTACCCATCCAGCGATAACAACACTTAACGGACTTTATTTTTCGTGAACTAGCTGCAGTTATTTTGCACCATGAATACCATCAGGCTTCTGTCGATCAATCTTCACATATCAATGGGCGAACACTAAAGTTGGGCTTTTGGCGGATTCGGTGAACGGAATCATGATGCTGTTTCACTCCGGGTGTTGCGTGACACAACGATCCTATGGTTGGAAAAGAAGGTGCGCAGTAGGAAGACTTTGTACATAATTCAGGTTAGTTTTATAAATGTTTTCAGGTCTGGACTGTTATATGGTCTATTTTTCAATCTGTGATTGGTTTCAAATGTTTTTAAATGCAACTGAAGGAAATAAATCCAGCCTATAAATTACCGAATGATAATGAAATTTGCAATTTTTGTGAATTTGATGCAAGTTTTTATAGTGTTATATGACGAGTGCCCACAAATTTTATTTCAGATATTTGTAGACCAGACCTTGGTCTAATGAAATATTAGAGAGTTGATTTTAGATCAGGTGCCACTTTTGAGAATTTTCGATTTTTATGGAGGCACCTCGCCAATGGCGCGCGTAGCAGCGATATGAGAGTGTACGAAAAAAATCATAACTAATTTTATGCGAGATGAAACAAGTTAATTTAATGCTTAAAACAAAGTTCTTTACTGATATTAATTTCGACATAAATATAAGCTTGTTGTGTCAATCTAAAGTATCATACGGTACGTCGAGTTTCAGACCAAAATCAGTGTTACAAATGACGGATTTGTTTGATCTATGGTCGCTTCGGAAGAAACGGTCAAACTCAAGTATTAAAACAAACGAAACGAAACAAATACGATTTTTGTACTTTAGACATGATGTTTGAGTTCTGTGGAGAAAATGAAAGAAATTCATTTTCCGCCGAAAATTGACCGGTCGGTTTTTACACGGACTGCCTCTTAAAGTTCCGTTTGTTCCATGTTCATACATTTTATTTTCATTTCAACGGTTACAATATATGATTTGATTATAATTCACGAAAACCAAACCAATAACGTCTGTGACTGGCGAATTTACTTTCGTTCAGCTGATTTTGCGTTTACTGCCGGATTGAAATCTATCTTGTGCCGCCGACATAAGCTTACTTTTACGTATTCGCCGACTTATTTTCGGCTTGGTTTGAGTTCTATTTTAGTAAAATTGACATACGTTAAATAAAAAAAATATTATTTTCTTTCAATGTTTTGGCTTAATTTAAAAAAATAAAATAGACTATGCTTTGAACTTCTACCGGCGATCACTCGCATGTAATTAAATATGCAAGATCAGAAACAACAACAATAATCATTGGAAATCATCGCTCCATCCGAAATCTTTCTTGCTCCAACCGACATCGCCACAACAGAGAAGGTCTTAACATAATAAAAACATGTATAAAAAGACGGGATCGGAAGTAAGGCAAAGTTTATTTTCAAAGCGAAAGTTTACAATTTAATAGCGGCGCGGCGATAAAAGCTTATAAAGGCAACCTTTGCCCTTTCGGTCACACAATCCGTCACGCATTGAACATTCAAGTCTTCGCTTTTCGTGAATGGAAACTTCATTCAAGCGCTTACACTGATGAAGAGTGATGTAATTTTCTCCAAATATGTTCTCGAAAGAACATAGTGGCCAACGTTTGTTTTCGACGGTGAGACGCTTCGGCGAGGTATATTTTTACCTTCCAGAATCTTCCGTTCACTGAAGTTACAAATCTTGATTATTTTCCAACGTTCGCTGATGTTTTGTAGGGCAGCGATGCTACACTTGCACCTAACGTTAAGAAACACTATGTTAAAGGACGAATAATTGGAGCAAGACTACAGTCTGTAAGAGAGAATAAAGCAAGTACATGTAATATAAAATGGCAAGAACACGGCACGCGGGAAATAAAATGTAAACAAGTAACGCGCGCCAGTAGTCTTACCATCCTTTAGCCTTCACCGGTTCGAGTTCTTCGTTGGCTTCCAGCTCCTCTTAGTATTTCGCTGTCCATTCAGCATCGGCCAGCAGGTCGCCAGCATAAGCAGTAGCTTCGTCAAAGTTAGTGAAGATCGCGGTGTTCTCCGTGATCAAATAATTTTTTGACACATCATGTTCGGCTTTCTATCTAAATATCTCGTATCCAGCGATAAAATTTATTTCCGAGTCCTCTGAGTCAAAACTCATCTCAGTATCCGATGAAATGGAAGCCATTGTTAATTTGAAACAATTAAGATGACTCGAGAGCCCAAATTGAAGGAATTTTGCCGAAGAAATCCCTCGATCAACCGGGAAATGTATAGAGTCAACAGAGAACGCTCACACGGTCGTTCTGGATTTGACGTCACAGCTCACTCTCCCCAGATCTCCTTTCTGCGGGTCGTGAACCATTTGGAGTTCGCCTTCAACAGGTCACAGAAAATCGAGGATTTAACCAAATCAAAAAAATTTTTGCGCAGTAATACTCAACAAAATCTGACAATTTTATTTAGCGAAAAAAACTTTTTGGGGTTAGGTGCACTTTAATGCTACAGAAACAGAAGGTCAGGGGTTGAGTAACCCCCCCCCCCCCCGGGTAAAATGGACAATGTACACTTTGCAAGAACTAAACAGGTACAAACTTGACATTTCTCCATCAGCTAACCTCAATGTCCCTTTTGTTGATTTGTCAAGACTTGAAAATCTGCTGTAAAGTCTTCTAATTTGATTTGGAGAAACTGGAAAAAATCGAAGAAATAAGCTTATAAACGCAAAGCTTTGCACACAATTCGGGTTTAAAGCTTAAAATTACTGCAAAATACGTTCAACTTACAACCAGTTTCGTTTTGCAGTTCTTCTATATCTTCTTCTTGTAAAAGTGTAGATGATTTTAGACCCATGTTTAACCTGATATTTGTTCAAAGCAAGATTTCATAAGTTAAAACATTATAAAACGTCGAAAATTTATAAATTCTTTGCTTTGCATCAAAGTCCAAAGCTTTGTAACCCTTCCTGGTTAGCTTACATGGTTACTAAGCTCTTTAGGATTGACATTTTATCTCTCTCATGGCTAGGGAGGGTAAACGAATGTTCACTCTACATATGCTCGCTAGAAATCTGTAGTATTCTCTAGAGTAATATAAAAATAGGTTTAGACGAATGGAATAAGATATTTCTATAGTATAATTGTAGCAGGTTACAAAATAGGTGATTTATACAGGGATGATACAGAGAGGTACCTCCCCCTCCCCTCCCTGCCTCCGGTCGTACAGAACGAGGAGCATTGGGGAGAGTCCAAACGAAGGTGTGAGTGGGGGAGGGGAGAAAAATTGCAAAAAGAGATTTGTGTGCGTTGTAAAATTTTATTGCGATGATCATTTCAACAACGATACGAAGGTTAGGGCCTGCTGCTCCGAAGAAACTTGTCAGATTGTGTCACTCAGGATCAGGAAAACAAAAAGAGTTGTTCTTGATCGGGTTCCATTCTCCGGCGGACAGGTAAAGTACGACATTTTGTAAATCGAAAGAAGCGCGTGTTTACATTACGCAATGAATTGCTTGTATAAAGCTTATTACAAACTATAAACAACATGGGAGACCTGCAGTGCCTGAACAAAGACCCATAGTTTTCATGTTTACGGTTTTAATTCCTAACATTGTGGATCAATCGGCCGTCTGGCGGGCGTCCGGCTTGCAACGATGATCGAATGATGATGATGAAAATTGGGACGTTCCATTTTTAAACCGGATGGATGAGTCAGATTCCGACAGCCCCAATATTTTTGTCGGAATCCTTTGAAAAATCTTTCCTACCCCCCTAATTTCTTGTCGGCTTCTTTGAAAAAAGATTCCTGGGGGGTTTGGATTAAAAATGGAACGTCCCATTCCCTAAAACTATTTCGCGATTATTCCAACACGTTTAATTTGTCCAATGTGGCCAAACTGTCCCGGAGCTGAATTCGTAGCGACAGAGTTCAAGTCCAGATAGAGAAAGGACAATTCACCGACGTGTGTTCACGTTCTCCATAATACTTTGAATTTGGTCATTTCACGTTGTTGTTTTGCAGACGACGGCTAAGAAATGTACAAAGTTTGAAAACGCCCGTGCAGAGCTATTGTACTACTAATTAAGTAACGCTTCAGATAAGAACTATAGCAAAGAACAATAGACCGCGGCAATGGGAGCCGTTATTTCCCAGCGTGAGGCAGGGCCGAGGGAACGTGTTAATTGAGCTAAAATGAGCTATCTCATTGGATAAAACGCTATTAGCGCGAAATTCAAATGGTTTCAGGAGAATTTTCAGAACTTAGAATACGACTAGATCGCTGAAAATTCACACAATGTTGTTTTTTTTCCAAAAAGATTTGTGTATGCCAAGTTTTGAAAACATCGTACGTGGGGAATTATGCGTTTTTGCGATGAAGATGCCGAACGCGATATTTTGTCTTGCGTTTGTCATAACTTGACAGCTTTCCGCGGCAACACTTTGAACATTAGCAAGCACGATTGCGTAAATAAACTAGCGATTCTTTACGATGTCCAGTTATTACTAGAGCATTCTCTTTTCATTTTCTTCAAGCAAAGTCGAATCCAGATTTTTCCTCAACAGTGGGTTGTGAATGAGCGCGCCGGCGGCCCGAGCCGAGAAATGGCTAAACGCGGATAATTCAACAAAACCGGGAACAAAACAACGGCAAAATACATTTGTAAACAGGCGAAACAATTTGGGTCATTTGAAGCCTAGGCTAGCAAAGCGGCTAAGAAAATAGTTTTAAATCATACCGTTCCTCTTCGAAAGCTGACATCATGGGCAGGGGGAAAACATAATAATTTGTCCGCAGTGAAATCATATCCATGTACCACAATCTGAACACTTTCACAGAACACAGACAGGCTACCGCCAAAGTTGTATTACAGAAACCGGTTCAAAGTAAAGCTTTCTAAAGTCACACACGAATAAAGAATGTTCCGTCATCTCTTCCAAACTATAGCTTTTATTGCAAGTCACATGCAAGCTTACATGAATCTCTAAGCATTTAACACAATAAAATTTGGTCACCTCACCTCTACGTGAAGTAGTCTTACGACTTGATCCTTCAGTATCGATTCTGTTTGCGCAAGCAACGCAATTTTTTCTCTTGCGATCGTTGTGTCTGTCCTTCTTGTTACCACAGAAGGTGCGATAAAAATTATCTGTGTTTATATGCAGCTCGCTCGCGGTACGAGGACCCGCGTGGATCGCCAAAATCTCCATTCCGAATGAAAGGACAGCAACAGACAGCCGCAAAGGGCATAATATAGCACTATATGCTGATATAAACTATATGCATATCAAACTTTCGAAAAGACGCACGATTGTTAGGGAAACAAGCCTTGAAATACTGACTCAATGAAAATCCAAGATGGCGGATGCTGAACTTCGATCCCGTTACCATGGTTTCCCACATTGGATTTGGTTGAAATTTGCGTGACATATAGAACAATAACTCTATTCCATATATAGATCATAAAAGTGGACTTTATGAATATTTTAAGACCACATTTCACCTATTTTCGTGTTCTAGCCAATCATGAAGCCGGATTTTAATTACTTAATTGGAAACAGACACCGGATGACTTCCTACTGTGTTGCCGAATTTTCTATAGTTCTTACACGGAGCGTTACTTAAACCTATTGTTTTGTGACGTTCTCGTTGTCGTCGTCGTCGTGGTTGCTTAAGGTCCCTATTGACACGTGTAAACGACGACGACCTATCCTTACAGGTTTAGAGATGAGGTCGAAATCACAAAATTTGAACAGATTGTTGATATTATTTTTTGTTTTTTATTATGTAAACTTCACGTCTTTTCGTTTTTTTAACACTATTACATGGTACCCGCATTAAATATAAATAAAGGCATGAATTCCCAGTTTTGTTCTTTAAAATATGAAATCATAAAATTGCCTGATTGCAGGTCCCATGTGTAATGGAGCTTTTTGGTCAGAATTTTCCGAAAAATGGTACTGGACTTTTCTTACTGAAGGAAATGGTTGTGTGATTGTTCCCAAATAAAATTTATTCCAATAATATTAAGCCCCCCAAAAAATTTAACCATAGGCTTATTTTAGACTTCGCTGTTAAAGAATTATCGTCTTCTGATTTTAAGCTTGCCCCCTTAATTTGTAGAGCTTAGAGACTAGAGAGTTTTACCACATGTGTGGTATTGTCCATTGTACTATGCACCTTACAAATTTAATTCTGATGCAAAATCCGTTCCACATTATATAAATACAATAGGGTGAACATGTTTGTTTTTCTTTTCCTCCTTAGCCAAGAAAGGGTGTCGAAGAAGGGCCATCGCGTTTGCGAAAGCAAGGTTAGTCAGTAAAGTTGAGAATTTAGGTAATGCCAACTTTTTATTTTTTCTCACACCGCAAATTCCCAGGAATTTGACTATTATTGACTACTAATTGCTCTTACTAACTTTATTTTTTAATTTAGCATTTGATGTACCTGGTACTTTTTTTAAATATATTATTATATGATTTCAGTTGCTTTTTATTCTAAATTTAAATAGTAATATAAAAATAAAACTTTTAACACTGTGGCTTTTTCTGTTCTTTTTAATTCAATAGGATACAAAATATCAGATTTTGGAGAATTGCAAGTACCTGATATCAAAAGGCACAACATTACAAATACTACTTTAGTTAAAAATTCATTGGAGTGTGGCACTGTGTCAGAGAAGGTGAGTGCGAGCTCACATATCATGGCAGGGTGCATGTATATATCTGTTTCGATAAAGGTTGGCCTACAGAAGCATGAAAGCATAACAATACCGAAAGGTATTTTATTATATGGCAAACTGGTCCACGATGAAAAGGAGCATTCTGATTGGTTCCCTGAGCGGTCCGAATTTTGCAATACGGACCGCTAATATGGACCGCTCATGAACTCACTTCGCCGAATTCCTTTTATGTAACATTGAACAAAAGAAACTGTTTTCTATTAAGTAAAAACATTTTTCCTCATATCTGGCGGACAATTTTGCTTAAAACTTTTCGCAAAGCAGCCTGAAAAATGCAAGAATATGCTTAGCTTTGGCGCGTGCATTAGCCGAGAATGACTGCATTAATTTATTAGCAAATTTAAAAAAAGCCATTATAATAAAAACTTTATTGAACTAGCTTGTTCGGTCCGTATTGGGAAATATTGGTCAAGTTTCTTTTTTTTGCAAGTTTATGGACCGAAACATGTCATGTTGTGTGAGCTAACATAGCATGGTCTATAGCCCAAACAAGTGCTTAGCACCACAGTGTACGCAATGGCCACTAGTGGTCCAGTCTTTGACATGAATTATACTGTAATCAAGAACATGGGCATGCCAAATGGGCCTCATCATTATCATCATTTAATTCATTCGACAGCTTTCCCAAGAAATAGCAAAAGCCACACAGGAAGGAAAGCTTTCTCTTACAATTGGAGGAGATCATAGGTAAGTGCCTCTTACGGGTGAAAATGAACTCGAGCCACGCCCACAAGCCAGATTCTGGTACCTTTTAGGGGTTTCATTTTTTTTAATTTCTTCCTTTTACATGGGAGTCCCTCCGATCCCCCCCAACCCATTAAGGAAGAAAGGGGGGGGGGGGGGGCAATAATTGAACGTTTGGCCAGTCAGTGGACCTTAAACAGAACTTGGTGAAAAAGAAACAGATAATTCCCATTGTTTTGTGTTGATTATCGCTGGTTGAACAATGTGAAAGACTGTCTCGTACCCTTTTCTGAGGATAGACCCTAATTTTTATGGCAATCAACATAGTAATGTTATAATAAAAATGCACATGCTAGATCCTAAAAGTTGTGTACTGACAAGTGTAGATGCAATTGGAGGACTGTGAGAAGACAGCCTTGAGCAAGTAATGGGATATAAAGTAATGCCTTTTGGTCACTTCAATGCACCAGCTACATTTTCAATGCACCAGCTACATTTCAATGCACCAGCTACATTTCAATGCTCTCCATTGATTTGGTTAATTTAAAGTGATCAAGATTCTATTTATACCACCAAAGTTGTTCATGCTAAATTGTAAATTATCTCTTGTTTTTTTGTTATGTCTTTGTAGTATTGCAGTTGGTTCAGTATTTGGCCATGCATCTGTTGCAAAAGACCTTGGTCTATTATGGGTAAGCATTTCACCCATAAAAAAAATTCACTTGCACTGACAGCCTATATATGATATGTACTCCTCACTCCAAACATTAACCTGACCTCACAAAACTAGTAGTAGCATTATGTTTTTGTGGACAGAGCTTTAAGAATGGGAAAGAAATGTGAAAGATTTAGATCTTATCAGGGTGTAAAAAACATGAAACATGAAGGGCCGATTATTTTAAACGAAGTCTAAGTTAGACCTGGTTTTAAGGCTAAATCGAGGTTTTAGACAAGGCTTCCATAGACCACGGCTAGGCTGAGTCTAAAATTGCGTTATTAGAATGCGGATTAACCGCATTTCACGGAGACCACGTCAAAACGTGGTCTAACAAGTCTAGCTATTGTTTCTTCTTAAACCGCGCTTTAAAAAAATCGAGTTTTTGCTTAGTCGGATTTACACATTTTTCTACGCTATAATTGCTCTAATGACAATGCTTCGAAAATAGTTCCAAACTTTTACTTCGCAAAACTTGATGGGCTATCTTTCATCCTGAAGTGAAATTATAACGTAAATATTATGTTAGCCAAAAATTACTGGCTTTCTAGAGGGAACTATTAGATTATTTTTATTAATGACTTGCGAAATAATTTTGAAGATACTTATTGAAAAGTTTTCATTTTATGGAACAATAAGGACATGCTATTGAAGTAAACTTTCTTTTTTTTGAAACTAAAATTTAAGTATGATAAAAACATCCACTCTAAAAGCTAGCTTCTTTCCTGAGCCTAAACCGTCAACGAAAATTAGACTGTTTTGCAGTGTAAGGGAAATTGTCATCGTCGTATTCTTCTAGAGGATTTATACTATCCCTCAACTGTCTGATTATTCAGACTCAGCTTGTTAGCCTATTCCTGTAACGTTCTATACTTCGAACTTCCATCCATGACATAAACCTTCACTAATAAAAACGTTAGACTACGTCTAAACCTACTCATGACCAGGTCTAAGTTGCTATTGTTTGCTAGTCGGTGTTTAGACACCGCTTAGGCGAGTTTTAAAATAAAGGACGTTTAAATAATCCGGTTCCCCGGTTTAAACCCGGTTTTAGACCAAGACTTTCTTAAGCGATGTCTAAACGTCGTTTAAATAATCGGCCCGAACTGTCTACCCACAGGTCAAAATCATAGCAATTAATGTTAACTTTCTCGGAAAACATTTCCATTCTTATTCAGAGATTATTGGACAGACGTTTGTTGTATTCATGCTGATATTGTAGGGCAATCGCTGTTGAAATGCACACCTTCCATGACATTTTCATGAACAATCTGCACCCAGGCCCAGACTGTGTATAATAGAAATGTCGGCTGAAATTGTTTTTCATAAATGTACTCTGTACTATAATATTTTTATAGTCAATTTGTAACATGATGATTTTCATTGGCCCTTATATTAGATTGATGCCCATATGGATATCAATACTCCCGCAACTACCACCACTGGTAATATTCATGGAATGCCTATGTCAATGTTGATCAAAGGCATACCAGAGGTATGGCTCATCTTGTGATTTTTGTACTGTCATATAACTACACTTCCATGCTCTCGTGTACAGTCCATGTGCCCAAAATGTTCTCAGGATATTTACATGCCTGCCGTATATTTATGCACTGTAAAATCTATTAAAACTAAATTTAATAAATATTAGTTATAGAAACTTGAAAATAAATATAAAGTCACTTCTGAATCAATCTATGTCATTCTTGATTTTGTAGTTCCAGTCTCTTCCTGGATATGAATGGTGTTCACCATGGTAAGTTCTGATTCTTTTATCTTGTAGCTGAATAAAATTATCAGATGAGCGTAAGTTTTAAAAAGAGTAAAATTCAGCTTGATTACCCAGAGGGGTGAGGCTTCTGAATTTTTGATGACCTGTAAGTACTGATGGAAAATTCATTCAATCTCCTGATAAATGTGCTTGGCTGCACACCGATCAATAATCCTTATCATCATTATTATCATCATCGTCATACCCATCCTCATATACCTGCCAACTCACACGCATTATGCGTGTGTCACACGCATCCGGATCGAAAACATCGATCACACGCATACATGACAATTTCACACGCCTGACTCACAATTCCGGACTACTTGTTCATTAACCATTAATGTCACTGTTCCGATAGTGACTAAAACTTATCAACTATTAACATATATAGACAAAGGAAATCAAGACACATATTTGGCATGATGGGGGACACATCCCCTGCGGTTAGCATAAACGAGCGACTTGTAGTTGCGTGACCTTGCAAGCCTCACTTGTCTCCCCAGCACCACATGCTGACAGGCAGAACAAGAGTATTGGCAGGTCAATTTTTGATTGCGTGACCTTTTAAACCTCACTTATCTCCCCAGCACTATACGCTGACAACAAAACAGCCAGTGCTGGATCGGACAAGAGTATCGGCAGGTGCAGAAATAAAAACACAAGGGCCAAAACAATGCCAAAAAGGCTTGGGGGAAGTCGCTACCGAGACTTAACCGCCACAGATACATGCAGGGCATGTATCCCCCCAAGATAAAACAAAATTAACCCAATGTACCCGGGCCAGGAATACAGGCCATCCTGGGGGCCGCAGAAAGCAATATAGAGGGAGGTGTACGAATGTAGAGCTGATAACAGTCAGAAGACCATCTACCTAGGACTTTGATTAACCAGTCTGGCAAACCGGCAGCCGCAGCCGCGGAGGCTGCGCCGATACGAAAAACTATGGCCCTTTAAACTTTTGTAAGGGAGACCCGCAGAGCGGGCGGCATCCCGTAGAAGGGATGTGACTGATGATCTGGTCAGAAGCCGACCTGACTGGAAGGAAAATAGAGGCCCCGGTGGTGGCTGAACAACTAGGAAATAATCTTGCATAGCGTTAACGGCACATAACGAGGCCGAAGAGCGGGCAATGACAAGAGTGTTACCCTGCCGGAAATAATCTGTCTTAGAAGCCTTAAGGGTAACAGACATATGTTGCGGTTAGCCAGACTGGGATAGAAAGAAATGGCATCCTTTGTTAGGTCAAACTGAGATCTAAAACGGCTAACCCCTTGGTAGGTAAATTCACTACATCGGAGAAAACCAAAAAATGCTAACGTAAATGCAGCCCAAACCATGAAAAAGTCTTTATCTCCTAGCCAACCCTGGAGTATAGGACGGATGGCTAGCAAAACGCTGGGCGTTACCGGTTGGCGCAGAATACGAGATTGCCCTTGGTAACGAAGGATGCCCCGTAGAACCTTTTTTAAAAGTAACTTCCCCTGTAAAGGGTCACCGTGCCCACAGCAAATGTGGAGATTACGCACGGCAGCAAGATATAGCTTAATTGTACTATGGCGGACTGTCCTAGCTAAATAGGAAGCAAAATACACAAGTGTCCCTTCAGAAGCAGGGATAATATCACCCTGATCTGATACTATGCGGTTCATTAAACAGAATTGAATAAACCTTTTCTCGCCAGAGCTGTAAGAGCGGTTGGTGCTCGATGCGGGTCCCCAGCTGGCGTAGGTGAGAACTTCATCCTTCAAGGGGTCAGAAGGGAAGGCGGGATGGTACAAGGGTGAGGGTCTGCATGGGGGGCTAATTCCCTGAAACGCTGAACCTGAAAACGGGAGAGGGAGTCGGCAATAGCGTTAGAAACCCCAGGGACATGTTGAGCCCTAACGAAAAAATTGTGCTTCATGGAAAGAAGAACCAAGGCCCTTACTAAATCCATTATACGTGGGGCCTTGGAATGACCCGAATTAATGATGGCGACAACTGTTTCATTGTCACACCAGAATTGTAGGCGCTTCCCGGCGAAAAATGGGTGCCAAATGGCACAGGCTACCACAATGGGAAATAGTTCCTGCCACTCGATACTAATACCGTGGTCTTTGCTTATGCGGAGATGGGGTGGCCATTTCCCCTGAAACCACTTCCCTGAAAGTAACCCCCGAACCCTACCGTGCTTGCGGCATAATGACGAGAAGGCGTCTTTCCGTTTACCACGGCCAGTTGTTCGGTTGCTGTTCTTGCTAGGGCGCGCCATGGAAAAGATTTACAATGGTTTTAACGACCTACTAAGTGACTATAGTGTTCAGAGTGTGTACCACGAGGTAACTGTACTTTACACAATGTTCTTGTGCTTTTATAGTCGGACAGAAACTACGAATACAACCAATGGAAAATAATGTACTATAATGGTGCTAGACATCACACAGTAAAATCACTCGCATGCATGAAACATTCGAGGCTTCTAGCCAACTACATTGCTCGAAAGAATCAAAACTAGGCAGTGTTGCAACTCAGTAAAATACCGCGAGAGCAACGTACGTAAAATAAGATAAGACCACGCAAAATACATGTGTTGTTGTGACCTTGACCGACCGTGGTGTCTAGTTCGTCACGTTCCATTAACCGCGTTTTTACAGTTTATGCTGTAAAGCTTTCTTAACGTGAAAAATTGGATTCAATTTCCACCCAAAATAGTCCAATGAACGGCGCTAAATGTCGCGTTTGAGATAAGCGTGATCTTGGCAAGATGGCGCCGAGATTTTTAGCTTCGCATCGCGACATTCGGAAATCATCGGAACATCTTCGGGAATCTTCGGCAATGTTCGGAAGTCGCCGGAAAATCTTCGGCAATGTTTGGAAGTCGTCGGAAATTTTTCGGAAATTCGGGTAATATGGTACAAAAATCACACGCAGTCGACTTAAGGAAAAAGTTGGCAGGTATATCCTCATCATCATACTAATCGTCATACTCATCCTCATCATCCTTCCTTGTCCTCATCATGCAGCCAGTAATTACAAAAATAGTGTAAAAATGGAAACTATGTGGTAATTATTGTTGTCACATATTGCTTAATTCCATCTTTTGATTAGCTCTTACTAGTGAACATAATTACTTAACTTGTTTTGCTGTGTTTGTTTGTAGTTTGTCTCCTGAAGATGTAGCTTATATTGGACTTAGAGATGTTGAACCTCAGGAAAGGTGATTATTTACAGTGAACCCATACTGTATTATTTTAAGCAGCTCGCTAATAAAATGTACTCAATTCTAGGGAAATATGTGAAAAATTGGGAATTGCCTCGTACACCATTGACGACATTGACAAAGATGGAATTGGAGTGATAATCAAAAAGGCTCTTAAAAGAATCAACCCCAAGTAAGTTATTCTTCATCACAGAATTTAATTCTTTACATCATTCTGTAATGTACTACTCTTCGACAATGGTAGATTGACCCAGTTCAATGTCACTGAAAATTTAATATGATCATGCAGTTTCGTAACATTGTCAGTAGTAGTTTAATAACTTGACGTTCATTTCTTTTTTTGTTTTCATTTTGTTTTCATTAGTGGTGATCGTCCCATTCATGTTAGTTATGATATTGATTCATTGGATCCAAAAGAGACTCCGAGCACAGGGACACCAGGTGGGGAATATTAATTATTTATTTCAGTTAAACTCCTTGCTGAGAACCAGACAGAGAAATGGTTAAAGCTAGGGATGACTACAGTATATATTGGTAGTACAAAAATCTTCAATATTCTTAAAAATTGGATGCATGAAAAGATTGCTCAGACCAACTTGTAAATGAAAATTACCCATTCTCAGCTCTTCATTACGAAGTGCAGTGTACGTAATTTAAAATAATTATTGTTGTTGTGTATTTCTGTTTTCAGTGAGAGGAGGCCTCACGCTGGATGAAGGAATTTACATTGCTCAGATTGTAGCACAATCAGGTTTGTATGAAGTAATTAATTAACAGTAAAAACCAGCGATTAATTATAAGCCACACCTTTACCCACGACGAATGCAGCACGTTTGCTGTTGCTCACAGTATACTATGACTTCAGGATTTCTGTGATTACAAATTATTTTTCTTTGTGAGCATTTTCAGTTGATTTCAAACCTATTAGCAGAAATGTGCATCATTATTGAAATGTGAAAAATTTAGATATATATATGTAATACGTTTTGGCTAACAACTGAAGACAAATCACGTAAAACAACATTATTTTTGGTTACATACGTAAGCCTCGCAGTACATTTAAATCACAGGTGACAAAATTCAGTGATGCTGAATTGTCTTAAGATCAGCAACAAAAAAGAATGATTGCTACAGCCACTCCATGTTAATGTGCATCATGATCACTTTGATTTACTTGGTGAATACTGAAACAATAAAGTTTTACAATAATAAAATATATTATAATATACTCAACAAAATATGCAGCTTCTGATTGGTCAATGACGAATGCATAAATAGAGTGCAATACGGAATTGTGATAAACGGTTCCGGACAAGTAGAGACGTTTTTGCCCCTTAATGGCATTGAAATAAGCTTTCAAGTTAATGGTTAAATGTTTTCTAAACTATAGTACTGTAATTCTTTCAAAAAGTTCCCGTTTGGTTTGCCTGCAAGTTCAAATAAAACATGTGAGCACTTTGGAAACCAGTGAAGCGTTTCATGTGCAGAGTAACGTGATGGCCGCAGCAAAATTTTGTTGAGAATATTATAAACAAAAAATCGTATGAACTGCTCGTGCAATTAGTGATTTATGGTCACTCGTGATGTTTTGAAAGTTCTCAAATTGCACTCGCCTAACGGCTCGTGCAATTTTGAGAACTTTCAAAACATCACTCGTGCCCATAAATCACGAATTGCACTCGCGTTCATACGATTTCCTATACTTATTGTTTGTCTCACGATATAGTCACTTGGAAGTTGATCGCGACGTTTCGACTGCTAATTTATAATGGCAATGGGGTCGACTGGTTATGCATCACCATTTGTAGCACAATGGTCTGCTGTAAAGTTTTGCTTTTTACGCAGTGATCGCGAAAATCTAGGCAAAATTCCTCCAAATTTGTTTGCATTCTTTTTTCACTTATTGTGTAATGTTAAACAGGCCCCAGAAATTTAATGCCGAATGATTTTTTTTCTGTTCCCTTCAGGATGCCTCTCTGGTATTGACATAGTCGAGTTCAATCCTGCCATCGGAACAGAGGAAGATGTAATAAAAACGGCCAAAAATACAATGGAACTCATTAAAATCTTGTTGGGCAAGAAAAGCCACCTTGAAAAAGCTCCTTTACCTCCAGTTGATGACAGCAAAGCTTCAAGTGGATAACAGAGCAGCGGAGGATATATCGGAGAGAAAGCTAGGGGGCAGTGCCATTTGGAGAAATGCCTCCCCCCCCCCCCCCCCCCCCCCAAATCCGGGGTTAAATGCGGGCCCCTATTTCCAACTACAAATGTCCAAAACAAAAACGAAAAAGGCTCTTCCAAGGAAGCTACCAGCTAACCATTGGCTGTCAAGTTTTAAGATCACAGAGCATTTTTGTTCTAGTGGATTGACTACTATCCTGGGGCTTAATAGTTGTAAATAACAACATAAAACGTGATCCAAAACATACTTTTGTACATGTGTACATAAGTATACGTAATATATTGGGAAAGAAATCACTGCTGCAGGATTATTCACTGAAGTAAAGGAAGGATTCAAGTGGGAACAATCTCATTTTATTTTATTTATTTTTTTATTTTTTATTTTTTTTGTGTTCTATCGCTTGATAGTTAGGAAATTAAAATAAATTACAGCAAGGAGACCAAAAGTGTGAGCACTTTTAATTAATTCACTTTCTTTTGTGCATGGAGACTATCCAATTGCCCTTTCCGAGGTCGCACGGGAAGTTGGGTAGAGTTTCTAAACATGCAGAATTATGGGGCTGTTTTGGGGGATGCCATTGTTGACATTTCTGTAATATAACAATAGAATATGTAAAGGTTTCTGGGTTGTTGGATAAGAAATGCCCCAAGCGATAATGCCATAGATAAGGAAGGGATAAATTAAAGTATAATACAGATTAATTAAAATATTTAGGTTTGTAAAATAACGGATTTTAGACAGAATACCTATACTTCTTTTAATCTTTTTAGCAATGTAATTAACATGACTTTCCAATATTTTATTTAGATGAGTCAATAAAAATACCAAGGTATTTGATCGAGTATTCTCTTTTCAATTCTTTACTATTAATTACCAGCTTAACATCATGTATTAATTTCTTTTGTGGAGGATGAAATATAACAAAATTTGACTTATCTATGTTTAAAGAAAGTTTATTAGCACATAGCCATTATATGAATATTATTTAATTCCATATTTATATTAGACTGGAGGGTTAGAATATTTTTATGTTTATAAAACAAGTTAGAGTCATCAGCAAAAAGGTGGAAGTCTAGAAGTTCTGAACATTTATTAAAGTCATTTATATACAAAAGAAAAAGTAATGGCCCGATGACTGAGCCTTGAGGGATTCCACAGGTTACTGAATACAAGTCTGATTTTATGTTATTCAATATAAATTGTAATTATTCCTGTCCTTTCTGGGTACAAATAAATGGTTGTTGTTGTTGCGTCCCCCAAAACAGTCCCATAATTCCGCACGTTCGGAAACTCGACCCAACTTCCCGCGCGACCTCTGAAAGGGCAATAAGAAGTTGAATAAGAAGCTTGGCCTCTGATTGGATATCATGCGCACGAACGAATGTGAATTGCAGGTGGTCACACTTTTGGGCTCCTAGCTGTAAATAAATTATAAAGTGTTCTGAGACTATTAAATAGTATTTTATTGCTGTGGGATAATTATGCTTTATGCATGAATTAATGATTTTCTCTACAATGATGCATCAGACTAAATTCCTATATTTTGTATGTAATAATTTTATAGTACAGTCAAACTTCTGCTAATGGACACCTCCCAATAGCCAGTCATGGTCCCAGCCACATAAAAACAATACCTATTTAACGTCCCCATTAGCGGACACACACCTCTCCTTAGCAGACACTTTTTCTGGTCACAAGTGTGTCCACTTACATGAGGTATGACTGTATTACAAAGGATAATTTTATTTTGCACTACATGAAATGGATTTTTTAATTATTATTGATCATACTGTAAAATTAAGGACTGTTGCAGATGTCGTTTTTTAAATGAAATAATCACAAATTAAAATGTTTAAATTATTTAATTTTTTAAAATAGTTTTTATTGATTTTCTAAAACATTACAATATTTTTAATAACTATTAATTACAATTAATTAATACAAATACAATTGAATGATTGAAAAAAAAAACAAAAGGAAAATAAAGACAACTACAAAAAAAGTTATTTACTGAGTAAGTACGTTAATTAACTTTTCCCATTTTTGAAATGATAAATAAACGTCAAATTCTCCAAAGTTTTAACATCATTTTTTCTTTGTTTATGTCTCCACGCACACTTGCTTCTCAAATGGAGATTGTTCCCCCGTGATGTCTGCTTTAACTGGCTACCTGACTGATCCTGGGACTCACTCATGTCCAATACACCCGAACTGAGTCAAATTGTCGGTAAGCCAGGTGATCCGACTCACTGGAAGTCCGGTCACGTGAGACAAAAAGATAACATGAACCTTCCTCGTTTTTAAAGAGTGTGCATCTCGCAAATTGACTTCAGCAAAACAGGTCATTTCAGTTTGTCAAATCAAGTCGATCTGACCATATTTTGTACCCTTCCTGTTAGCCTTTTTGCTGTATTTTCTCTAAGTGTCTCACAAATCGAGTTACAAATCGATTTGTTGACGTCTCCTATTAAATAAATTCTTTCCTGTGTCGTAAAAGTAAGATCTGCAATTTTCAAAATAAATGGTACAATGGTTCTGTTTTTGGTTGCATTCGACGTTGTACCATGACTTGAATGAATCCTGCACAGTTCTGTGCACACAGTCATTGCAAGATGTCATCTTTTAATTAAGCAATATTTATATCCATGAACTTTGCATCCTGTTAATGAAAAAGAAATAATTTTTGAAATAATATTACACCAGAAACCAGAAAATAGGGGAGGGGTGGTCTTAATTTTTCATTTAAATTGTCCAAGATTGTAGCTAGACTAATAACTTTGCAGCTGTTAAACCAAAAACGCTGTGATAATGTCATTGACATGCTAGCCAAACAAATGAATACTGTACAAGCTGAAGCACATAATAAAGGAAACTTTAGCCACTTTACCTTGGAAAGCTTTCTTTCCACAGACAGCCTGAAAAAGTCAAACAGTTTGGCTGCAGCAGTCCGACAAGCTTCTAAACACTTGTCATACTGAAAAGGAGTGTAATATAGAAATAATATTATTTTCATAAAAAATAATTATATTAACTTTGTGTAATTCTACACTACGACGTTTACGTTAACAACAACATTGATTGATAACTGACAATTGTGTGGTTCTTTGATCAATTAACAAAAGCTAAAGCCTGGTTTTCACTAGCGACGCAAGTGCAAGCAACAGACGCAGTAACGCGTTGATCATCAGTGCCTTTTGTTTATGAGAAATCAACCCTTTACTGCGTCTGCGTATGTTGCTTGTGTTTGGATCGCTAGTAGTAAAGTGTTACCTCTGGCAGTGTAAAACTTCCTGTTGTCGACGATGTCATCACGTTTTTGTTGATACTGTCAAATGCAAAAGTCATCACCGCTGAGGCTGACTGCAAGAAAGAAATGAGCAAAATGATGCTGTCAGGGTGTTTTTTATGTGACTGTATAGAGACTGAGTGTTCAAAGCCTCTCTATTTTCTCAATGCTAGTAAGAAGTCAAAAAGAATCACAAGCAAAGCAAGCTCAAGGAGGTACTGCAGTGGGTGGGGTTTCTCATTTGCCCCTATCCACGCCCCAGTTTTTCATCTGCACATTCAAACATTGAGAAAATAGTGAGGCTGTGAACAGTCTAAGGGCTTCCACAGACTAGAGAGATAGTTGTTAGCAACTATTTAGCTGTCGATCATAAAAAGTTGTCGATAACAAAAAAGCCAGTGTGTGAAGCTAGTAAGTTGTCGATAACTTAGGGCCTTAGTTATCGACAACTAGCTTCACACACTGGCTTTTTTTTGTTATCGACAACTTTTATGATCGACAGCTAAATAGTTGTCGACAACTATCTCTCTAGTCTGCGGAGGCCCTAAGGTGCCTATATGGTAGTAACTTACAGTGCTGCTTCTTCTGAGTTTTAAATTATACATTATTCCTTACAATTTTTGAAATGTTCAGAAAAAAAGTTTGCAAAATGGGTCAGTTAAAATTCACAGGCAAACATTTAATTATATGTGATGCAGCACTCTTTACACTTTATTAAAACCCTGTTTTGCCTTCACCTCAATTTGCTCACCTTTTCTTGTTCCAAAGTAGGATCCAACTGGATGTCGCCTGATTCACCCAAGACACACGACACAGCACAAACGAGACACTTCATTGGGAAACCAGCATCAACCATAGCCATGCATGCTGCATTGATTGAACATGACAGTAGCTTTGGCAGTTAATGAAACAAACAAGAACATGAAAATTTTTGTATATTTGCTAGAAAGATTTAGATTTGATACTTTTGCGTGGACTGGTGTAATGTTTTGGGCAAATCGTACTTGAGATCTAAAGATGAAGGAGGTCGAAATTTGCAATCATTCTGGTGAAAAAATCAGACCAAACCAATGAGAAATTTTCAAAACTTTAATGCACAATCTTGCCAAACATTTCCAAAAATTAAAGATAAATTATCAGACAAAAGTCAGATTTTGGCAAATATTGAGTTGGACTACTACAACTATTGTTGGGACAACCTGGATTGTTGGGACAACCTGGATTGTTGGGACAACCTGGAAATATATTGGACGTTAAACTGCTGGTCGGGGGGTGGTGGTAGGGGGGGGGGGACAGGGGCGTCTGAACTTCCCGCTTCCTGTACCTTGTACAATTCCAGTTCCCACCCCTTACATTGTGGTTCCCGCCTCTTTGCGCTTTTTCTGTTGCAAAATATTATGCAATGTTGCAAAATATTACGCAATATTGCAAAATATTACGCAATGTTGCCAAAAAAAATCCTATTTCTTCCGGTTCCCGCCACCTTGGGAATCCCTATTCCTGCCTTCTCTTCTCCCGTCTCCTGTAGACAACCCCCCCCCCCCCTGTCCCATCCCCCCCTTGCTAGGTTACTTGACTGGTGAACAATGCTTTTTATTCAAATGACAAAATGTAAAGGATACTGATCCACAGTCCTGAACAAGCTGTACAACAATCGTGAGGGATGATCTAGGGTGTCTGGTGGTTAGCACAACTGGATCACAACTGTTACGGATAACTCCTCCATTAGCTTTTCTGCGCAGCCTGTGAATTTAAAATTACAGCAACTTAGAAACAAACTTTGAGACCAATATTAATATTGATGCTGCAAGCTATTGTTTTAGCATATATAATTAATTGGACTGCGATGCAAAAAGCGAGTCTGGAATAAGGTAGGGTAGGGATTTTTGGTGTTTAGTCTAGAATTGGGTTAAAAAATGAAGCTGAACATGGTCTAGTATTTGCCTAGTTCCTGTATGGCTTTCTCCCAGGCCTTCACGGTCAATAGCAGTTATTACAGATGTCAGCGGTTTGACATGCAAACGAGGCGAAAGAGTCAATCTGGTATTGTTTGCCGTTTGACTTGCAAACGAGGCGAAAGGGTCAATCTGGCATTGTATTGGCCCATTAGCCTCATTTGTAGGCTCGATTACCAGCCACTGTTCGGGAAAATGAGCCAGAACGAAGACCGAACTCGAGAGAGTGGCAGAAATCGAGCCTAACTCGTTTGCATACTTTTTAAAAAACAAAGAATATTTGACTGCAGGCTCAACTGTAATAACAGCTATTCGTTTCGGTGATGTATCCGAGACGAACAGCGCACTTTTTTGCTCGGACCACGTGACCCGTCCGAAACGGATTTTCCACGGCAAAATATAGAGGCCTAGGAACAAGGCAAGTCTAGTATTTAGGGTAAGGTTTTCAGGGTCTCAGCGGCACAACCCCACCCAAAAATTTAGAGTACCCCCCCCCCCCCCCCCCCAGCATGCCCACATACTGTCATACTGTTCTTACCTATAAGTTAGCCATGCTATGTACACTTTGTGTGTGGCTTCGACCGAATTTTGTCACATTAGTTTTCAAGATATAATATAAGCTTAACCATGTGCCTTTTTGGCCATAAATTGCAATGTTTTTACCTGGCACACCAACTTTGGGTCTGAAAACAACGTCTAAGGTAGCTTTGTCTATGAGTTCTTTATTTGATCTGACTTCTGCCGGGCCATATGCTGCCGCGATCACTTGAGTATTTCCTAATAAAGTAAAAATTAATGCGTGAGAATGTGTTTTGGTAAAAAATCTTCTTCTTGCATATGTGGTATTTTCCCCTAGAAATCGAGTATTCATTGTTAGATCCAAATCTCTACCTTGCAAAAAGCTTGCTGATCCATCTGTTTTGTTCAAAAGACTCTGTTCGCATCGCATAGATCTTAGGTCTGATGAAAAATCGTGGAATTTCCACAGCCATTGCTTCGTCCGCCATTTTGAATTACCGCATGTGTTCGCGGGCTCTCGTCAGAAATTGTCAGAGTAAAAAAAATCTTAGCGGGGAGGGGGTGAAATGATTAAAATCATTTGATTTTTTTTTAAGAGCGAGCTGAAGGCTTTAATTTCTGAATAAATTTTGAAAATCTTCCCTTTATTTCTCACTAAAATAAATATTTATTATAACGTTATCTTTGAAAACCGTTCAATTTTGCTATTTTGTCGTGAACTCTCAGGACACCCCTGACAATCCCAGCCCCACCCCTAATGAGTCGGCTTTCGCAAGAAAGAAAGATGGCCGCCTCAACGTGGCTTGTAAGAGCAGCGTTTCTTCGCTCTCGCGGCAAATTATCTCATCTAAGAACGCTACCTAACGCATTTAAGGCGTTACGAGTGAGTTAACCATGCTATTTACCTATTTGGATCGGTAAAATGTCAGCACTAACCGTGAATTATTTCATATTTTTACAGTTGAGCTCGTCTAGCTCTGATGCAGGAGCCGGGAGACATCAAGACAAGCCAAGATATCCGGGCATTTCGAATTCGTATTTTACCGAAAAATTGGAATTCGATGATCCTGATGATGGCGAAGCTATCCCCGTGTACCGTGTCATGGATCGGAACGGAAAAGTCTTTGACGAAGCACATGATCCAAAGGTAAGCTTACTGTTGAAGAAGTAGTCCTTCCTTTGTGAAGTCTCCTTTATACAAAATATAGAACTTACTACGAAGCTTTTTATTTAATGCTCACCTAGAAAGGGCGTAATCTTTAAGCGTGGCGGAGCATTTTAAGTCAAAGAAATGAAATTTGCCTTTTCTTGGTTTGGGGGAGTGTTGGGGGTTGGGTCAACAGAAGTTGCATAATTATATCAAAAACATGTGATGCCATATAATCAGCATATAATGGATCAAGTAATGGTCAAGCAGAGCAAACAATACCTCATGCCATGAATTAAAACAATAATATATTGTGCGGTTCCTGAAAATATCCATAATTGGAAATTCCGAGGGTGGGGGGGGGGGGGGGGGGGGGGGGGGTATATGATCCAGTGGGATGAGGGGGGGGGGGGGGGGGGGGGTGTCCAAACCCGAAAAAAAAAACCTTCTGTGAGAGAGGGAGTATGGATATTTTCTGGAACCATGCAGGTCATGATCAACCAGCATATATGAAGAGGCCCTATTGGTCTGGAAAGTCACATGCACATATGTCCTCAACGTCTCTTTCGTGCTGATTATTTATTTATTTACCATTTATTTGCCTCCGTCTATATGATGATTCTTGCAAATCATTCAGCGGTAAAAGGAAAAATACAAATAGAAAATAAAACAAATAGGAATAATAATCTAGAAACGATTGTTCATACCATCCTGTAGTTAACATCCTATAGTTATTAGTTGTTTTCTAACTCTTTGTAGCTGAGCAAAGAAACATTGCAAGACATGTACAAGAAGATGACTCTCTTGAATACAATGGATCGCATTCTGTATGAGTCACAGCGACAGGTAATCGATGAAACTAAGTGGTGTCAATATTCTTTTTCTGTAAATGATGGAGAAATATTCTTTATGACCTTCTATTAGAAAATATATACAATAAAACCTCCTAGAATCAGGTAACCTTGGGACACCCTATATTTTGAATTTGTCAAGACTACCGAAAAAGTAGTACTCCTATTCGGCTTCATGCTACAGAAACCGGGATAAGCTCCAGCAGTTGTGGGCCACTAGGCTCGTGAAGACTACCTTTTTTTTCTTCTGATTTTAGGGACGTATATCATTTTATATGACAAACTATGGTGAAGAGGGGACACATTTTGGTAGTGCTGCAGGCCTTTTACCTGAAGACGTTGTGCTGGGTCAGTATCGTGAAGCTGGTGTGTTGTTGTGGAGAGGATTCACATTGGATCAGTGCATGAACCAGTGTTACGCCAATCAGTTTGATCTTGGCAAGGGACGGCAGATGCCTGTTCATTATGGCTCAAAAGATCTCAACTTTGTCACAATTTCATCCACTCTAGCTACTCAGATGCCTCAAGGTAGTTCTTCATTGCAAGGCTTACCTTACTTAACCTTACATCTCTCCGCACCAGAAGGCACATATTGATAAGGCCGTATTTGCAAGCTTAGCATCTTTGTTAATGAATGATCAAAAATTACAAAGTGCGAATTATTTCCAATCAATGGTTATATATTAGACGATTACTCAGTTGTCTAGGTTGACACGGGTGGCATAATGGTTAGGGGTTTGAACTCTGGATTGAGCAGTCCTGGTTTGAGCGCATCACGTTGTGTTCTTGGACAAGACATTTAACTCTCATAGTGCCTCTCTCCACCCAGGAGTATAAATGGGTACCGGCGACAAAATGTTGATGGGGGGGGGGGGGGGGGGGAGGGGACCTGGCGATGGACCGGCATCCCATCCAGGGGGAGTAGCAATATTCCTAGTCGGCTTCATGCTATCGAAAACGGGTTAAGCTCTGGCAGTGTGGGCCAGTGCGGCTTTACCTTTACCAACTGAGAAAGTTATGTATGACTGACAGAATACTCTAAGATCTTCTTGATGTATTTCAGCTTCTGGGTACGGCTATGCTTTGAAACGAGCAGGGACTGGAAATTGCGTCATCTGCTACTTTGGTGAAGGAGCTGCAAGTGAAGGAGACGCCCATGCAGCCTTTAACTTTGCTGCTACCCTGGACGCTCCTGTTATTTTCTTCTGGTAAAAAAAGAAATGTTTACAGTGTACATTATTTTTCCCCAGTGGAGCATGAGCAATGTTTCAATGAAATCCTAGAAAAAAAATTAATGTTTCATGTTTTTGTCTGATCACATAATGAAACATGTTTCCCTATGAAAAGTGTTCACATCAGGCAGTGCATTGCACGAATCGTAATCAAAACATGTTTATTCTGAGCATGATAGAAACTACCTCACAAGGTTGTTTCGATCTAAGCTAGATGAAACACGTTAAACATAGAAATAGTTGGTTGTAATTTACAGGAATGTAACAACTAATAAGTTCTTCGTATCCTAATTCAACAGCCGTAACAATGGTTATGCCATATCCACTCCAACCAGTGACCAGTACCGAGGGGATGGAATAGGTTTGTATTTTCTGCTGCATGTGACTTACTTTTCACCAAACTGAAGGGAAATTATGATCCCAAAGAGTTTTTCCTTTACATTATCCAATAAAGTCGATGGATATGATCAGATGGCTCCTTAGCCTGAATAAACCAGATACCTCTGTAGAATTCCGATAATAGCCCGCCCCCATCTCCCAAAATAAGCCCTCCCAAGCCCACAAGGCTTTGTGTTTCACTTCATTATGTTTAGATTATTTTTGTGTAGACCATAAATTTTTCAGATACAAAACCCCTTCCACATATAAGCCCAAACACTTTTGAAATGCAGATCTATTTGCTTCCGATAATAATCCCCCCCCCCCCCCCCTCCCTGCCTTTGGGACAATAGGCTACATGATTTAACATTGTCTGATATTTGTTTAGCTGGACGTGGCAGGGGTTATGGGATGAAGGCAATTCGCGTGGATGGTAATGATGTCTTTGCCGTGTATAATGTCACCAAAGCAGCCCGCGAGATTGCAGTTAATCAGTCAAAACCAGTCATGGTGGAAGCTATGACTTACAGGTAAGATAGAGAAGTAACTTCAACAATGCCTCTTCAAGTTGGCAAAGAGTTTATGTACAACGTGTGATTTGTGCAGCCTCGTTCCCAGGGTCTACTCCGCTTTCAAGATGGCGGCTGGGCGCAGAGAAGACCCTGGGACACGCTGGCGAAATACTCCACGTGGAGTATTTTCCGGGGGGGTACTCAAAAAAGTTTTATACGGGGAGGCTCCGCCCAGTGGTCCAACCCCTTACCCTTTCATATACCATTTTTTCACAGAAAAGGTACCCCTTTCATATACCTTCCATAGAAAATGGTACCCCTTTCATATACCTTCCATAGAAATTATGAAAATGGTACCCCTTTCACATACCTACAGTAGAAGCACTGCATCCCTTTTCTATACCCTTGTAATGAACTTAATGAACAATATATATCACCAAAAATCATCAAGCATTACCAGTAGAGATGTTAACCAAAACAATAATATCATTTACTCGTGAAATCCCTACCCTTTCATATACGTCAACTAGTGAAATCCCTACCCTTTCATATACTTCAACTCGTGAAATCCCTACCCTTTCACATACCTCGAGCCTAAAAAAGGACCCCTTTCGGGCGGAGCCTCCCCGTATAGTCCATTATAGGGAGTACCCCCCCGGGAGTATTTTGCCGTTGGTCAAGTGTAGCAAAGACGATCGATCGTGTGTCACGTGACAAAATACTCCACGATTCGTGGAGTATTTTGCCAGGGTGTCCCAGGGTCTTCTCCGCACCCAGCCGCCATCTTGAAAGTGGAGTAGACCCTGGGAATGAGGTTGTGATTTGTGTAAATATGAGCATGCGATACATGAAGGGAAATAGAAGTTCTAGGCAAAGAATCAGTGCGTGAAATGGAATCACAACCCCATCTTTGCCTCCCTCTCTTTATACATACTCAGGAGCCCATGACATACTCGAGTTAATTTAAATTCTTCTGATACAAAAAATAGCAAGATAGATGTACTGTCCATGCCGCAACTGATTGCACAATGTTTCTCTCTTTGCAACTCATCACACAATTTTTCTTTGTGAAACAACGCAAATTATCTAAGGGCCAAGTGCAAACAGTTCCTATCTTCATTTTTAGGCCTTTTTCAACGTTTTGGGAAAGGTAATTTTTAGAATTCAAAACACTAATAATAAATTTTCCCTTCACAGAATTGGTCACCACAGCACAAGCGATGATTCCTCTGTATACCGCTCTCTTAAAGAAGTCAATTACTGGGACAAGGAGGACCATCCTATTGGGAGGCTGAGGTACATGCATGTAGTATGCACTAAATAACAGCTTCAAATTATCATCTAACACTTGCAAGAGTTACTTTGCAAAAAAATCAAATTATTGCTTCCAATATAAGATTCTAGAAGACCAGGTTGAATTTTTTTTCTTTCTAATTCACAGTGGCCTAATGGTTAGTGTGTTGAATTCCAGATTGAGAATTCCACATTCAAGCCACTGTGTTGTGTTTGTGGACATTCTGATAGTGTCTCTTTCCACCCAGGATAAATGGGTATCAGCAAAGGCAACCTGGCATAAATGCTGGGGGGTACTGTACCTGTAATGGACTGGCATCCCATTTAGGAGGAGTAGCAGTACTCCTAGTCGCTTTGTGCTACAGAAACCGGGATAAGCTACGGCAGTTGTGGGACATTAGGATCGTGAAGACTTTACCTAATACCAACAAGGGAAAGAGTTTAATTTACTCTTTGTTTGTCTTCATTCTTCAAAATGTTATTATTGTCATTATTATCCAGACAGTACATGGAGAGCAAAAACTGGTGGGACAATGAACTGGAGGAAGAGTGGAAGCGCGATGCCCGTCAGCAAGTTATGGCGGCATTTGCCAAGGCTGAGAAAGCACTCAAGCCTCCTGTCAAGGATATGTTCACTGACGTATACGACACTTTACCTTCCCGCCTGGAAAAACAATACCATGAATGTGTGGATCATATTGCAAAATATCCTCACGAGTACCCCACTGAACTGTACGCACAAGATAAGTAACCACAGAAAAGGTACAATTCAAATAATGAATCAAAATGTTGCTTGTGGGCAGGATTCCAATGAGCAGCAATGAACAGATTGTGAGAGAGGAAAGTGTGCCAGCGCGGCCATGTTCAAACACTTAGATTGAAACTCAAAAGGTTTGTGCATGAATCTATTTCTGTGGAATCTACAGACCTGTTACACATTTCCATAAATGTCCAACAACTTTATAGAGGATAAATTTCTTTTAACCCTTTCACTCTCTAGAGTGTCAAAGCTCAAAAGTGAAAAAAATCCCAAATTTCATTTTGCAAGATATGACAAAACAGACAGTACCACATGGAAGTACTGCTCAATAGCTTTCATTTGAATGGTCACACACTAGAGTTTCATCCACAGACTTAAAAGTTAGAGACACAATAATTCACTTTATGCTTGATTCTGGGGGTGAAAGGGTTACATGTAGTTACATGTAATAGTAGTCTTAGGGAAACCGTGGTGGACTATTTGAAATACACGAGAGGTTTCAATCATGGGTGTTGTGAGTTTTAACAAATATTTAGTAACTATTTAAAGTATTTTCAGTGAACATAGTTTTAAAATTGTTTTATTTAAACTAAACTAAGGTCATGGTACAAAATCCTTATTCATCTGTGGGGTTGCTTTAATACCGTAAAAAGCTCTATTAAGCCCCCGGGGGGCTTATTTAATTTTAGGCCTCAAGAAGAAGAGAGGGGCGGGCTTATTTCAAATCCTAAATTTTCGAGAAAATGCACAGTATTTTTTCAAACTTTACTATTATACCACTAACTAAAAAGAACAAGAAATGGGTTATGTATACTTCAATTCAAAAATAAAGTGTCATATAGTGAATAGTCACAAAAATACAACGTCATTTATACCATAACGTAATGATAGTTCTTGAAATTAAAGACCATGTTTCAATACAGTGACAAAAACACCAGAAAATATTGCTGAAAAAATCATTTACATCAGCCTGACGGAAGGGGGGGGGGGGGGGGGGGCTTATTACAAAATCTGACTTCCAAAGGGGGGCTTATTAGAGAGGGGGGCTTAATAGAGAGGGGGGGCTAAATAGAGCTTTACGGTATGTCATTTTCAAATTATCTACAATTAACCTCAGGGTTCCAGATAAGTTATAACGGCAAGGTGTCAATGAGGAATTGCAACTGATCAATAGATATGAGCCTCACCAAATTATCAGAAGTTTTGTGCTAATTTGTCAGGTCAGCTAGCCGATCGTGTTGGGTTTTTGATCTGAGACCCCTCTTTTAAAGGAGCTACGTCACGGATGGCGCATCTTGAAAAAATTGGCCAGTTTTTTCAAGTTCGCTGTTCGCAATCCGTTTTAATCTTCTCCATCCTCAACCATCCTTGTTCCTTTTGGTTTATTATTACCTCTTTGTTATTTTTCTACCTTAGTAAACTATTATTTTATGGTTTCCTTCAATTTGAAGGTGATTTTGCACTTTGCCAAAAATTACTTCAAATATCGTGACATAGCTCCTTTAACTGGAACACTCTAACCTACAATGTACTACAAGTCTACTTCTGTTACTACATGTAGTCAGAGTAATTTTTTATTTCTCCTGCACTACATTAGGGCCTAAACCTGTTTGGACTCCTTTCTGTGATTCTAAATTAGCACTTAGCCAGTCTGTTTTCATTGCCAGTCAGGAATATAGTAAAAAAAAAGTTAACAAAAAAACTCACAACTTGTTCTAGAGGAAATGGAAGTACTGTTTTCAGTATGATCTTTCTACTTGGTCTTTTAGGTGAATCTTGTGTAGGAAGATTATCAGACAATAGTTGGGCTTGATGTATTTCAAAATAATAATACAGTCAAACCCTGATTAAGCGGCCACCCTCAGGGAAATATTGTAAGTGGCTGCTTAATAGGGGTTGGCCGCTTAAAGTGCCCATAACCTTTTTTTTTTTTATTTTCTCATCTGAATCTAAACATTACCCAAGGAATTTCTGCGAAAAAACTTTGCGATTTGCAGAAAACGCGAATTTTTTATGAATGTTTCAAATCTTCAAAATCCTATTTTTGTTTGGTATACCCGTCCCGCTGTAAGAAGGCCGACGGGCTCACATTTTCCTGAACCTACGTCACAATTCCTTTGTTTTGAAGCCACTTGTTCCTTAATCTACGTCACAGTTCCTTTGTCTGATGTCACGTGTTCCTTAATCTACGTCACAGATCCTTTGTGAACCGAGAAGGACCCAGGGGAGACTAAAGCAAATGGTGATCCAAAAATGGCGGCAAATTTGAAAGTTTTATAAAATTCATAAACAATTCGCATTTTCTGCAAATCGCAAAATTTTTTCGCAGAATTTCCTTGGGTGATGTTTAGATTCAGATGAGAAAACAAAATAAAAAAGGTTATGGGCACTTTAATCAGGGTTTTATTTACAGTATTATACTGATATTGGGACTTTGATAGCTGGCCGCTTAATCGGGGTTGGCCGCTTAATAGGGGTTCGACTGTATTAAAATCATACTTTGGGCATAAAACAATTTTTCTATGTGCTTCTGTTCTGTGTCATTCTCTTTGTGAGAACATTTAATTTCAAACCTGTTCTATGTTCTGCAAGTACCTGGAAAGTTTCCATTCAATCATAAATTTCTTGGACACAGTCAAAGAAACAAGTGCCATTTTGGTAAATCTTCGTTGAAGCACTCAAAGAGTTTCTAATTCTTATTATCTAATCAAAAATAGTGCAAGCACTCACAAGTCTGGAGATTGTTTTTTAAACAAACTGGGATCTCTAGAGATTTGCTGAAACACACAAAATTAATTGCAACAAATAAAAAACAATAACAAAAAAAATCAGCAAAAATATACAGCAACATTTCGAAGACGTCTTAGCATTGTTGAATATAATACCGTAAATCCTCTAATAAGGAACCCCTTGAATAAGCGCCCCTTCGAATAAGCGCCCCTCCTTTCTACAAAAATTGAAATATAAGTGTCCCTACGCCCCCTCAAATAAGTGCCCCTGCCTTATCCTAAATTTGAAATAATAACCCCGGGGGCTTATTTGAGGATTTACGGTATATTCCCTGCAGGTGTGGATCCAGTTAAAAACTTGACCGGTTTACTAGAGTCTGAGCGCCGAATCTATGGAAGTCCGGAGGCAAGTTCCCCTGCAAACGTTTTTAGATTTTCACTCTCTAAAATTATATTCCCTCGATTTTGAGTCATTTGGAAAATTTGACCGATTTCCATAAAACGGTGTAAGCCGGTCTGGATCTACGCCTGCCCAGCCTTTCTAGAATAGTATTGTCAAAAAGTTGTGGAAAAAAAATGTGACAGACTGCGCAATCCTCCTTTATTTAGGACTGACATAGTCTTTCACTCTGAGATTTGTGCTCTATATAATTAAATCCTTGTATCAGTTCTTTAAATCAAGCCTGCCGATGAATGGAGACTTGTGACTACCCATGTAGAGCACATCACCATCATCATGAACCTCACTCATGCCCGGCACTACACTGCCAGTCGGATCATGGAAGCTTCTTCTAATCTGACCATTCTCATTCAGCTCCAGGAGTAGACCATGTTTGGGCATTGTGATACTTGATAGCCATGGCAGAGAGAAAACACCTAAACAAGTTTAAGATGAGAAATATAGCTGAAACATTTCCAAGTTCCCTCAACAGGAGTCGAACCTCATAGCCTTCCGCACACTGGTCGGATGCTCTACCACTGAGCTAGAGGAGACTCGCGGGAGCAGTAGACCATATAACTACCCACATACTGCTAGGATGTTCAACAATTGTATAATGCCATGGCCAAGAAGCAGGCTTTTAGCCAGAATTTGAAAAGTGGGCATCCTGGAGGCATGTCCACACATAAATTTGCTAAAAGCTTTGGTGCATTTTTCATCATTTTCTCCCAGGATTGGGCGTCCACAGGACACCTGGACGCCCTTCTGGCTAAAAGCCTGCCAATAAGTAACCTGTAACAGCTCAATCAAGCCCTCTTTAGAAACTAAAAGTAACCCCTCTGATCTAGAACTCCATGTCTCCCATCTCTATTAATAAAGCCACAGTATGGTACCCTGGGCAACCCTGGGCCCTGAGGTTTTCTTTCTTGTCTTCAGTAAGCTGTGAAGCGGTGAAGTCGAATCACGGAGCGATGAGACGCTTCGATAGAGTTCATTAGAAGAAAGAAGAAAGAAAACCTCTGGGACCAGGGTAAAACTAAGCCAACATTAAGCACAATAAAATTTATAATATTTTACAGGACTTGTTATAGATTTTAGTTCTCATTAAGCTTAATGCTTGTTCCATTTTTGCTGAGAACTAATTAACAATTAGATTATGAGCTCGAGATTTCTATGATGTGATAGTTGATGAGGCCTATGGACTTAATTAACTCTAAATCTTCTTCCGAAACTTCGGAGAAACGAGAAGAAACCGCAATTTTGTAGACGACCTCCAGCCACTGCACACTAATGGCTGATAGTGTACGAGTAGCTCAGCCAATCAGATTGTCTCATTTGCATTAGTGTACTAGTAGATTTTACTAATTAAAATTAGTTTTCAGCATTTTAGACTATGGAAGATCAAGATGTGCTCAAAAGGAAGAGGAGGGGGAAGGGTGAAGTGAAGAAGTGACTTTTCATGATTAAAGGGGAGGGGGGTCAAAAACTTATATTTCAACACAAAGAGGGACTGGGTCCCCCCCCCCCCCCTATATCTGCCACTATGTTATTATTGTGAACCCCCCCTCGGAATTTCCAGTTTAGCTTCATACTTTCCTTTAAACATTTTGGCTTTTGAGCCCCCCCCCCCCCCCCCCCTGGAATTTCCAATGAACCTTCCTTGGAGTAGGAACGGTTATTTTCTGGAACCACACAGTAACACAATTACAAAATCTTACCTTTGCAATAAAGCTCCTGGCCTAGGGTACTGTGCTGCCTGGTCAATGAAATCTGATCGCAGCAATGCTATACCAACCCAGTACCCCCCTGTACTACTCAAGCGAATGTTGTCTGGAATTCCAGGCAGGTTTTGAGCAAAAACTTCAGATTTTCCCTTCATGTTCCCCCTTGATGTAATATCTAGAAATGAATAATAATTAATTAATTTTTAATTATTATTATTAACACATTGACTACTAAAGCTGGCCATAAACGGCCAAGAAGAGACCACAGACTTGTACCACTTGTGACATCATCAATTTTCACGCCAGAGGATGTATTTGATAATCAACGGATAGAGTTGGAAAATGTCTAACAAAGCATGCCTAAACGAGCATGAAACGTTAAATTGGACCAGAGATACACACAAAGCAACTTGGATTTTTTTCCTCCAAAATCACCAAAAAAATGCGACCTTCACTACCAGACACTCTTTGTCAAAAAAATTCCTGTGTCGAAATTTTGATTTCTGCGCATGCCCAAGGAAAATATTGAATTCATTGCTTCTACGTAGAAGGGGATGTTACATGTGGTTGCCGTGTTTTTAAACTAAGTTTTCGACAGTTTGACATTAAACTGTTGAGATAATGGCCAGAAATAGGCATCTGGGATGTTAGATTGACGTTTTTGGGGAAAAGCCCAGTAGTCAATGGGTTACATGTAAGTTAGTAATATAATTTATATAATTTATTAGTACTTAATATAATTATATTTCAAGGCATACATTGTTCAAGGCTATGGCTATGCTTTCTAACTATTCAATAGAGAATCTGGATGACATAGGGTGTCAATACGTTTTTTTATAAAATAGCAGTGTAAAGCACCACCATCCATTTTGTGATACAGCCAACCTCCAATAACGGCCACCTATCTACAACAGCTGCAGGATTTTTGTCCCGGCTATGCGCCGAACCATACACTTTACTCTTATTGAAACCTCCCTACAACAACCACATCTCTACAACAGCCAGATAATTCTGCACCAGGGTGTGGAGAGGTTCAATTTGTAATAATATCTAGCATCTTTCCACGCATTGCGGACCGATGATATGCTGGATAATAAATTATGTAGTGTCATCTTTCCATGCATTGTGGACCTATAATCTCATTACTTCAATAATCTAGCATCATAGATCTGCAATGCATGTAAAGATGGCGGTAAATAATAATCTATCATCATAGGTCCGCAATGCATGCAAAGATGATGCTAGACTAGTGTCATAGGTCCACAATGCATGCAAAGGTGATGCTAGATAATTATATAGCATCATTAGAAGAACTATAGTCAACTCTCTCTTAATGGACACCTCCATAAGACGGACATACACCTCTCTAAAGGCCAGTTTAGACGGTACGATTTTGTCGCATGCGACTTTTGTAGCGCGCACTGCTTGCGTCATGTAAAAATTGTATATGACTTTCATCTTTTGACATTGTTTGTAGCTACGACATGTCGTAGGGTTTTAAAACGTGTTTCAAACTCCTACGACACTTTTCGTGTCGTACACGATAATCGTAAGCGAGTTGTAGGTTTGATTTACACAATGCAATTGGTGTCATAGGCTTGTCGTAAGCATGTCGCATGCGACAAAATCGTACTGTCTAAATCGGCCTTAAGACAGATAGCTGGTGCCGGTCCTGATGGTGTCCGTCTTAGAGAGAGTTGACTGTAATAGACTTTACTTTATAAAAAAGACTATTAAACATCAGTACTTCATTATCCTAGATGCACCACTTTCCACTACAAGCACATGATCTCCCTCGGGTGAAATCTGGACACCATTAGCAAACTGAAGACCATCCAGAAGCACTTCCATTTCTCCTGTCTTGGGATGGTAACGCCATTAGTCTCCCAGTGTCATCACCTTCAAATAATGAGTAATGAAATTGTCGTCGTTGCCACTTGGTGCTTGAATCTGTGAAGTAGATGGTTCCATCACGTGCAATGTCCAGATCATTAACAAATCGAAAGGGCTTGCCATTAAGTCCTGGTGTGGGAGGTACCAGTGTGCTGACGGTTCTGGCCTTGGGGTTCACTTCAAGCAAGCCAAAAGTATGCATCAGCCACTATCAAGTTGATTCCATATCTGTCAAAACGCATTCCCAAGGGACGACCACATGTGTGCTCAAGCTCTGGCGTCCCTGTAGTATGGAAACAAATAATTTATTATCCTTTGTCTTTCAAGAAATTGGTGCCGCGAAGAAAAGATGTCATCAGGAAATATATTAGTATTACACAAAAAATTAATACACATTTTAATGTCAAGTGCGATAAATTCAAAGTAAAGTTAACCCCATGTTAATCCAAATTATGATCACTGCGTTCATTTTTTTCAGAATCATCATCTTTTCCTCATCAGCAGTGGCAAGTTGGAGGGCGGCCGGGGCACATCTCCTCCCTCTTGCACACCCCCTCAACCCACCTTTTCTAAGCTGTTAACCTACCACATGGTGGCTTGCCAGTTTGAAACAACGTCTATCACTTTGCCTCCCTCGAGTTTCACAATTCTACCATCTGCTAAGCCGGTGTATAGAGTACCTTGAAAAATAATGAGACAAGTCACTCTTTTAAAATATCCCTTCCGTCAAAAAAATCTTCTTGAGTAAGATGCTTGACTATTTCTGGAATAATATTTTTAACTTTTGAAATAAACACATTTCACAACTCCAAATCCACCTGGGAAGGCACAGGAAGCCCATGCAAATATGCAAAATACAGCTATAAAGCTGACAGACACTGAAGGGATCACATAAATTGTGTCCATAATTAGGTTAACTGTAATTAATCGTAATGCAGGGTTTGACTTTTTAAAGTTAAAACTGTTGCACTGTCCATTATCAAACAGAGTCGGTTGGAGGGGGATCTGGAACCCCTATCAGACCTGAGGAGTTTTCTGCTTTCTCCATTATCCATAGCAAAACCATCTCCAGGATCCACCAAAATGCACTTTTTAGAGCCTGAAATCTCAAGGCCTGCAAACCCTCCATGCCTTTTAGTAAAACTGACAGTACTGCTGTCTACTTCCAAAAATTCTCCTTCTACTTCACATTTTCAGGAAAACCCTGGGACCCCCCCTCCCACACTATCAAAAATTTCTGGATCCCGCCCCTGGAGTTAAAACATTTCTAAAGTTCAATTACTAGCTATAGTCACTAACCTGCGGAGAGCAGAGTGACGTAATTTCCGGCTCGAGTTTCTTTGTTAATTTTCGGCGAAGAAACTCGAGCCGGAAATTACGTCTGCTCTCGCAGGCTAGCTAGTCACCTGTACTGTCTGCAGCTATAGACTCTGGACCAACCAACTCTCCTTCATACAATCTCTGTGTCTGTGTTAAGATGTTATTAATCTCTAACACTCCTTCAAACTTGGGACTCCTCTTTCCAAAGCACTAATTTATACAAAATATTTTTTAAAAGAATGCATTTACAATAAAATTATTTATATCATTGCTGCAATTGTTTACGATGTTAGGCCTGATTGGGGAGGGAGTATTGTTTTTAACAATGGTTCCTGTTGGACTGACAGGAATCATTGCATACCCTAAAGGCAAAAAAGAAGGACTGACCAGGGATCCATGATATAAATATTGCAGGTTGTAGGGCAGTCATTGATATACGATCAGGGCTCCAATTTGACTAGGGCTGGTTACAAGAAAATACCCAGAGTCCCTCACCTTGGAAGAATGCTGAGTACCCCAACAATGTGCTAGTGCCCTGACCCTTTATAAGTACACTGCCACTGATGGTTGGTGCATTGGACTCTGTATCGAGAGGTCTGGGTTTAACAACCTCGTTCCCAGGATCTCTCTTCCCCTGCCCCTCTCTCTCTCTCACTCTTGGGGGTTGTTGGTTGTGGGTTTGAGAGCATGCCCCAGACTCCCTAGGAGCTCATGCATTAGCACCTTTCATAAAATTGTTGATCTGCCCCCGTTCAACAATGGGGGAAAAAAAACTAATTTCTAGTAAAATATGTATTGTTCACCATACCTGAATAGTTTAGGATCTATTGGAGATGGCAGGAAGAAGAATAAAACATCTAGAGCACTTAAAATCAGCAACAACAAGGTCATCAACATTCCTACAAGACCCCTGTTCATAAAAATATTTTGTTACCAAAAAATATTCTAGTCAAATTTAAGCAATGTAGCTACTGAACTGCTGACTACAAAAATTAATTCAGGCCCAAGAGTGGTGAAGTGGAGAGGGGGAGGGTATCTGGACTTCCTACCTACTGTACTGTGCCCTTTAATCCTTCCATCCCCTGGTAGGTCCTGGTAGGGCTGTAGTCTCCTCTCCACATGCAACTCTAATGAGGGGTCTGAGAACCAGTAATCTGACCATGGGGGAACGCCCCTCCCCCGTTTTTTTCTCATTCCCGACTTCCTCCCAGAGGTTTTCTCAGTTCTTTATTGTAGAGTGATGATTGACCATGAATCAAACACACAAGATTTTCTCTTGCTGTCACCACGTCACAGCTCAAATATGATTGAAATGAACTGAGAAGATTCAAAAGAGGAATGACAACCTCTGACACCAGGGTAGGCAACTCTAGACCCATTAGGAGTCTGGGGTGCACAAATGCCCGCCACCTCTCACGGCTCCCTTACCCTATTCCCCCAGGTTCCCATGCATCTCCCCTGCCCCACTCCACCGATGCATAATTAGCTGCAAACAATTCTTGCAGCAGAAGCATAGAAAACAGCGATCTCGCGTTACGCCAACCAGAGAACGATTGAGAGTTCTTTTGTATAAAATCATGGTTGGTAAAATTTCAATAACAAAGAAAAAGTGGACGTCAATGTCAGTAAATATCGCTATTAAGTAAATATGCGCAGTCCCGTACATACTGTATTTATCAAGTCTGTCATATTGTGCGCCTTCCAATTTGAAATATGAACAACAACAAACCTATCAGAGGATGACAAGAAATATAGAATCCGGCGGATGAACGGTACTGGTGCCAGAATGTCAATTAACTAGTTTAAAACTGAACAGTAACTGCAATATAAAATAATGCAAAGCTCGTCATGGAGAAAGATTTGTTGAAATCTTACATATTTTCGGAGATTCCTGTTTCTCCAACGTTGACCAGCTTCCAGCAAGCTCCGATCCAATGCCACGTTGCGCTAATGATGATGGCAAGAACACTGATCGTAGAATATATGAAATGCTACACCGCGCAGCACCGTGCTGAAATACTCATTGGTTTATAGCGACGATTGCGTGACAATAATGATATTGGATGGTGGTCACGCAATAGCCTCAGGCTATTAAATCACGCAACGACTTATTTACGACAGACAGCTTGTCTGGGGTATTTTCCTTTCTTTGTATCTTTGAACAAATTCAGTAAAACGTAGTAAGCACAAGCACACTATTTTAAAAATATTTATAAATAAATAAAAAATTAAAATCGCGGCAAGGCAGTTCGGCAAGGCAACTTTTTCCTTTCCCGTCCCAGTCCTCCACTACATTTGCACTGCCACGTTACCGTGAATGTTATGCGCAAGCGCCAAAAAATTTACAAACCTCAAGGCCAAAGAAGTAGGAATATTACTCGATTATTTGTAAGAAAAGATTACTCAACTACACTGTTTGGAGAGGCTGTTTCATCGAAAGCGAGTCTAGAATCATGGACCCACCTATGGGAGGTAAAATTTTCATGTTTTTTCTCCTCTATTATTTGAATAAGCTTAATTGTTGTGAACTGATCGTTTACTAGTTTGACGCTGTTGTGTCAAATCTTTACACTAAACCACCATCAATTTCTGCATGATATGGCTTCGTTTTGTGTGTTATAGTTGTATCGTAAATGAGAAACATTAAGGCCGTCTCTACTTGGAGATTTACTCGATTAGCAGGTCATGTAAAGAAGGAACCATGACATTTTGTTCTTTACTTAAAACCTCAGACCCCTTTGAACGGCGGACTATCTTTGTGTCAGACATCATAAACACCGTTTTGTATATAAGCTTAATGTGGTTTATTCCTGGATTATTGAAATTCACGATCCGACTTATAATACTAACGAAATTATTAAAAAAAAAGCAGACAACAGAACTGAGCTTTTACAAAGAGTCATTCATCATGATTCAGAAATAACAATACAGCTGGAAGTCAGTGTTAGCTTCTTTCTATACAATCCATGAAAATCGATGATTGGAAACCAATCGATCAATCAATGATTGTTAGTTAATCAATGTCGATCGGTATGGGCCAATCCATGACCAATCGATAGTCACAATACAGATCAATTTTCATTGATCACTATCGATTGTCATAGATATCTGGTAGCCTACATCACAGACAAATTCTACTGTTAAATACGTCTGCAAACCAGCGCCAAATCCTTGTTCCAAAGGCCAATCACAGACGAGGCAGCACAGACGAGTACAAAATATTATTATAATCCGGTACTTCATTGGGGTTCCGTAACAAGGATTTTGGCACTGGTTTGCAGACGGACGTAATCTAATGGTTGAATTTGTCTATAACACAGGCTATTACAGTGTATCTTGGAGCATATATTATATTTACACATACTATTACTATTGACAGCTTTTAGTGCAGTCAAGCAGATTCCCCAATATAGCATCTCTCTTGCTCGATTTTAGCCTCTTCACTACATGTATGTCTAAAAAAGCTATAGACAACAATGTAACATTATTTTCCTCTGGTGGTTTTATGGTGAAACTTTTTAAACTACTGTATGAGCCCTATAAATTAACCCAAGTCATGAATATTTTGATGCAAATACACTTGTTACATCCAATCACAGAGCATGTTATATTTGATTATTTTAATATGTGATTTCAAGTTGGGTAAGGTATTGCCTTTGGTTGATTTTATCTCAAAACTGTTGTATATATGTATTTTATGTCCTGATTTAGTTTCTTGTGGTTAAATATTTTTTCTTTTTTTTTTCACTGTTTCATCTTTGCTTTTTCTCTAGACTCTAACTCCTACCCAATGCAATCTACTCCTCGCAGACGTTCACCTTATGATGGTATCTGTGATGTATAATATTCACTCTTTACTAATCCTTCAGCATGTTGCATGCTTTTCATGTACACTGTATGTGTGGTAAATCTTTCGCATGAAAATATAATGCAAGACTATCAACTCTAACCTTCACTAATCTCAGTCTGTCCTAAATTAAAACTGAATAAATAAACTTTTTCTCTTATCTCGCTGGCTTAAATTCTTTGACCAAAAGAGTTTCATTTGTAAATGCATGTTAGTACTACTTTCAAAATATATAAACTTGCAAATGGTAACACCTCACCAGTCAAGTGTATGATTAAAATCCTTTCAGTTGGCTTTTAATTTTATTGAACTAAGAAGTGAAACACAAATAATTAAATTTAGCAGGAATTTAACTAATGACTACATGTTCATGCATTGTGCATGACATAATTCAGTAGATGTAATTACAGTGCGACTATGTGAAGCGGGCCAGTTTGAAGAAAAGTTTCTACATTTCCTGAGAGGTCCGCACTTTGTTGGTGTATGCTTCAACGCGCCATCCTTTGTTCTCAATGAACGTTTTATTGGTTACTTTTCTTCAAACTGGCCCGCTTTGAGTAGTTGCACTGTAATATAATACTCTAAAAGTTAATGTCACGCACAATTAAATGACACAGTTTTGTGGGAGAAAGGCTAGGGGCTAAGTGTTGTCCAGGACCCGAGTGCTGCCTGCCATGTGCGAGGCCAGCAAAGGGGCTAGTTTAAGCGAGTGGCATACAGACCGTGTGTCACGGAGCACAGTGTACATGTACCTATGCCAAGCTCCCAGAAGGTTGCGACAGCAAGGGGAAGTGGGATCGCCAGCGTTTAACACCCAAGCTGAGGCAACCCAGGCATCGCTTCAGTGTGGGACTGAAGGGTTGGCGCCAGCAACACTTATCCCCCAAACCGTTATTTATTAATAAATCCAATAACGGAACAGACAGACACTCAAATAACTGATAACGAACTTTAACAATGGTGGAAGAGAGGTAACACTTGAATACAATCAAAAGAAAAAGCGGTGGGTGGGAGGGGAAAAAGTTCTCAACCTTTCCGCGCGACTGAGCAGAATGTGGGGATTGCCGAAGGTAGTGGAACTTGGGCATTAACGTGATACGCTTTTCGCAAGCTGATTGGCTGGCGGGTCGACCGCACGTGCGCAATAAAACGTAATTGGGCGCTAAGAATAGGTGTGATTAAGAGGAGCGTGCCTGAAGTACAAAGTACGCTAGATCGCTTAACGGGGAAAAACATTAGCAAACACGAGGTATGTTCGTGGTTCAATTGAGCTAAACATTAACTCCAGTTTATGCTTATGCAGAAACAGCCATAAAATTTATCTGTTAAACCAAGATTGCCTCCAAGAAGCTTTTAGCCAGAAGGCGTCTGGGTGTCCTGTGGATGCCCAATCCTGGGATGAAAAATGCACCAAAGCTTTAAAAATCCTGTCCTCCAGTGACACAAAACACTATACAATATTATTTTAAAATAAATACATTATTTAGGCCAGTAACACGCATGTCATTTTGCAACATGCAACCAAAAATTATTGTCTTGAGGGACTCAAAATATGTAAAAATGTAGTCCTAAACGTAAAAAGTGTGTGGACTCTGGATTTGAGCACTGGCAGGGGTCATTATGTTGTGTTCTTCAATCTTGGGCACCCAGGAGTATAAATTGATATAGGCAAACTGTTAGGACAACCAGACAAAAACGTTTAAATATGCAGAAAAACACTGATTAGCCATCTGGCTCCCAGATCATACTTAGGATTGGAATGGAACATAAAAGATGTCAGCAAAATAATTTATTTATTAGTAATATTAATTTACATGTAAAGAAACATGAATGACTAAGACAAGAAAGATTTAAATTATAGATTAAAACCTCAAAATTTGATTTTTATTCCATCTGGACAAAAATAAATATAACCAACATAAATATTTAAAAAGCCGACTGTTTCATTTTAGGCATTGGTAAACACTGATTTTGTGCAAGTGCTTTCTATTGATTTGAATTCACAACTACATGTAGTTTTTCTGTCTGTTATTCAGATCATACTGATATGTACAACCAAAGAATGCCGCCAGTCCAGAAAAGAAATGTTCAAGCAGGTACGCATTGCTTTGTACCAGTCCAACAATATTTGATGTGGAAAATGCACATGCATACACATACATCTGTACAGTCCGACTACTGTAAAGAATGGGAGCTATTTTACATTCCAACATTTGCGATTTTAGCCAATAAAATGGTGTGTACAAAACAGTAACATTTCAACTTGTTCACTGATGAAGCTTGTGTGGTGAATACAGCATTGGCATTGGCATTCAAAATTTGAGTACCATAGTTTTTGGCAGTACAATTTAGTAAATAAAATGTAGAGTCATACCAGTGAGCGATAAATTTCAAACTGTATGAAGCAGTTAACAGCCTGATGAAAAACATGCAGGGTGAGTTTGAATGTTTATGTGAACCTGAGCCATAACTGTGTTATTTATAATAGCCTTGTGCAATTTAACATGTGGCCAGCCAATCGTATTGCATGTTACAACATGTATATACAGGTACATTGTATACATTTTTTTTTTGTATGAACCATTAATTTTGGTCATTCACTCCAAATTAGGGGGCGTGGGACAGGGGGGTCTGAACTTCCCGCTTCCTGCACCTTGTACTCGTGGCTCTCGCCCCTTCTGTTGTGGTTCCCGCCTCTGTGCTTTTTCTATAGTTGAAAAATATTACACAATGTTGCGAGAAAAAAATTCCTACATGTATTTCTCCCAGTTCCCCCACCTTGATAATCCTACTTCTCTCTTCTCCCACCTCTCATAGACTTCCCACCCCCTGTTACTCCCGGCTGCCACCCCCCCTCCCCCTCCCCCCCCCTCCCTCCCCCCACAAATTAGATCACCTTGGTTATTATAAATTTGACCATCTGGTACTCTGTTTTGCCTTCGTTTTATATTATTATTTTTTTTCTTTTTTTTTTTTACAGTTTTGAACCATTTCTTATAGATTCCATTCAATTTATTTTCTCACCAGTTGATAATTATTGTAATCAGAATATTTCTTAGAAACAACCATAATAATTATTTGCTGTTGTATTGCAGCTCACCACCGAGGGGGGCCCGTATGGAGGACAAGGTGGTCCCACCCCCCTGTTTGAGGATACCAGTACAGACCAACAACAGGGAATGCCAGGAATGCCAGGGGGGTTTGGACAATATGCTGGAAATGAATTTCTACAGGGTCCAATGGCCAATGTGGCTGTTGGCTATGGAACAGCCATGGCTAGCCAAGGAAAAGAATATGTGGAGAAACATGTATGTTGATATTAGTCACTTTGCCGCAATTATCACTGTTATAAAAGCTGTTACTCGTCTGAGTCAACTTCAACACAGATTATTGGATGCATAATATAAAGGCTCTTTATTGCCAGTTTGTCAATTTAGGCGCAGTTCAGACGCCGTACTTCACATGAGCCGAATCGAATTCGATGAATTAAGTTCATGTGAGGTACGGCACCTGAATCAATTCAGAACGGTTGAATGAATTCGGATCGGCTCAGCCGTTCTTCCCGCCTGGCTCAGCCGAGAATAACGGCTGTGGACCGGCTTTGATTCAGACGCCGAACTTCACATGAACCGAAACAAATGCATGAATTATTATAATATATTTTTCAGTATAACAGCAATTTTCCCCTATTAATTTAAGTTCGGCTGAATTAAGCTCGGCGTCTGAATCAATTCAGCCGGTCTAAATTAATTTGGGTCGGCCTAAATTCGAATTTGATTCGGCTCATGTGAAGTACGGCGTCTGAACTGGGCCTTAGTAATCCAAGTACAGTCAACTCTCGTTATAGCGGATACCCTCGGGACGTAGTTTGGAGTCTGTAATAGCAAGAGGCCGCAATAGCAGGAGCCATTTTCAGTCAAACCTTTATTAATAGCTTTCGCCGGGTGGAAGGCTGGATTTTGTCCGTGATAGTGGGTGTTCGTAATAATGGGGTGTCCCAAAGGTGAGAGTTGACTGTACATCCTCACCATCCTTTGTCATCCTTCTTAATGAGTTCCTGTCATTTGTCAAGTACAAAATCAAACCCTTGATGTTGGCTTTCCTATGACTTTCATAATATATGTAACTACATTACACATATTTGAGATTCTCGCAATCATGCTTAAAATAGTTAACAATGTCCCTTTTGTGACAATTCAACTACGTTTATAAATGCTGAAGGTGTTGACCAACCCCTGTTGCCTTATTCTTTTATTTAAAATAATTTGTTAATATTTTCTTTTTTCAGATTGACCGATTTGTTTCAGTATCAAAATTAAAGTATTACTTTGCCGTAGACACATCATATGTTGTCAAAAAGCTGGGACTGCTTGTCTTCCCCTTCACCCACAAAGTATGTTTACATTGCTTTTTGAATAAAAGGGGGTTTGAATCATTGAAAATTCAACTCTACAGTGTTGTACATTTTGCCTGGTACCTAAAAGTTATGTTTAAGTCTGTCTATAAGCCAGTGCTTAACTTAGGTTTCCATAGCATGAAGTGTCTAGGAGTATCAGTATCATCAGTACTCCCCTGGATGGGATGCAAGTTTATCACAGGTTACCCCCCAGCATTTTTGTCAGGTTGCCCTGGCAATACTTGCCGGTACCCACTTACTCCTGGGTGGAGAGAGACTGTGAGAATAATAATTATTATTGTCTTGCCCAAGAACACAACATGATGACCGACTGGCCACTGCTGGTACCCAGGGACCACTGATAATTTAAAATATATATATTATAAGGTCCGAAAATATATCCATCAATAGCAGATTGTAATATCAGCCTCCCATATTGGCTTTAATACATTATGTCTCTATTCACTGACAAGGAGTCTGTTAGCAACTTATTTATAAGGCATTGGGTAACCATTTATTTCCATTGTAGGAGGCATTGTGTCCTAATGGTTAGCGTGTTGAACTCTGGATCAAGCAGTCTGGGTTTAAGCACTGACCAGGGTCATTGTGTTTTGTTCTTGGGCAAGACACTTTACTCTCACAGTGCCTCTCTCCACCCAGGAGTATAAATGGGTACCGGCGAATTGTCAAGTTGACCTGTCAAAAATGTTGGGGGTTACCAGAGATGGACTAGCATCCCATCCATGTGACTCCTAGTCACTTCATGCTATGGAGATCAGGGTTAAGTGCTGGCCTGATAAGCCACTAGGCTTGTAGACATACTTTAATTAATCTTTTAACCTAACCTTAACCACTGTATCTAATGATCAGTACATTGCTGTTGTTAATATGCTTAGAACTGGTCAGTCCAATACAACAAGACAGAACCAGTGGCCCCACGATACGAAATCAATGCTCCTGATCTCTATATTCCAGGTAGGATTGTAACACTTTAATCCTTATGTTACATCAAGTAAGGAAACAAAATTTTACTCAAACAGTACAGACGCTCATATCAACTTGTTCATACATTTCAGTATCAGGCTAAAAATTGAAATTGAAAATCCATCAGATTTATTAGAACCGAAAAGTGAAAAAGTGAAAATCTTGTACAGTCGAAGCTCCCTTAAGCCGACACCCTTGGGGAAGCAGAAAAAGTGTCCAACTGGAGCTGGCCACTTCCGGGAATGTATAAATAAAGAGTTTGTATGAGCTAGAGTTCAAGCAAAGTTTTGTCAAGGCGGCTGTAAGTAGAGATGTCCATTTATGAGAGTATCCGCTCAGAGAGCTTCGACTGTACATATTATTATTATTGCATTCTGCATTCATGAATTAAAACAAAAGTGACATGATGCCACTGGACTACATTTGATTCAGATGTCTCTTGAGTATTACAGTACAAACACTGCTTAATTATTTTACTATGAACTGACCAACAAAAAAGGACCTTACCCTATTTTTTGTGTGTGTTGGCAGTGATGGCATTTGTTACATACATTCTTGTAGCAGGACTAGTCATGGGAACACAAAACAGGTAACATCATCTTAATTCTAGAATGAGCTCTGTTGTGGCTTCCTCAGTACAGTCAACTCTCTCTAAGACGGACATCATCGGGACCGGCACCAACTGTTCGTCTTAGAGAGGTGACCGGCTTATAGAGAGTTTAGATACAGTAACATGACTGAAAAACGGTGCGCAGTGACCAACACCAGGTGTCTGTCTTACAGAGGTGTCCGTCTTATAGAAGTGTCTGTTAAGAGAGAGTTGACTGTAGATGTTGTCATTTTTTTTTTACTTTTTTGGTGTCATGGCTCTTTTGACATGAACGTGCATACTATACTCATGCTAGCAAAATTTTGCAGAGAGTTCAGGCAAGGACTTTGTGTAAGCATAGGTAATAAACTGAGGGAAATGGTTATGAAGCCCAGCAAACTTCAAAGGAACAAACATAGATGCAAAGATTTATGTGGGACTGCACAATTTTTTTTGCTTTGCGCTTGCACACTATGGTTGAAATTACGTAACTGAAACATTTCTATTGTTTAATTAAAGGGCTCCGTGCAAAAATGTCCCCTTGTTTTTTTGGAAACAAAAGGAACCGAACAAAAGGAACCGATTAACCAAGGGGACGTTTTTGCCCGGCGCCCTTATATTGCTTTTCATCATCATCATCGCTTCCCTTCTCGCCAGTAGGTGCATAAGGCTGCAACATTCTGCTTCCATGGCTGTTGCATGGTGCAGGATCGCTTGTGAGGAGACAGTTTTCTCAGAGCCCACATTGCCATGCTAGAGTAAAAGCACTTTAACGATCATCTACCACATGTTATGTGGTCAGCATGCTGAATAAGTGCAACATTATTAACATTCGGCTTCCATGCCACCCTGTCCCTGGCTACTGTTCTCGCAGTGCTCTAGTTAGTCCATCCCAATAGTGTGAAGTGTGACGTCACAAATTTTCAAATTATTTTTATCAAACCTCAAATTCCCATCATTAGATAAAGATTGCTACTGTATGATCAGCCACAAAATTTAAACTTGAATAGAATAGAACAGAAGATATAGAGGTTCAAAGTTTGGTACCATCCCATACAAACCTCTCTAATTTTGCACCTGTTCTAAACTGACGGAACAGATGCAAAATTAGAAGGGTTTTGCATGGAGAAATTAAAACCTGAAGTGCTATATCTTGGCCTGCAAATTGCAATAAAGAGGTTATTTTTAACTAGTGGACTTTTTTGGCATGCTTCCTCCGAATAGCTGATCAAATTTCATAATTTCGCAAATTTAATTTTTGTGACATCATAACTTTAGTACTCTATTGTATTTTGTGCACGGTCAAGACCAAAAAAAGTGAACAAAAACATGTAAAAAAAGTCATGCATATAAATGCTGTAAAACTTTGTTTTGTCTTTTGCGCTAGATTCACTCCAGAACAGCTGGGCATCACAGCCAGTTCTGCCCTGGTGTGGCTGTTTGTTGAGATTATGGCTATACTCTTTTCTATGTACATCTGCAATGTTCAAGCAGAGATCAAGTCACTTGATCTTATAGCGTTTTGTGGCTACAAATATTTTGGGTAAGTACGTTATGAAGTCCTGTGAAATTCCCAGCAAAATCCCCATAAATTTTCTTAAAAAATAACCTCTATAATACGGACAACAGACACTGTAATTCTGCCACAGATAGCTGCAAAATTCATATAAACTATTTATTAAGGACAAAACTCCAAAACTCTGTACAAATTAACCTTTTTTAGTTGACAGACATTTAGTTCCATTGTATTGTTCCAGTTACTTTGAAATGATGTCATACCTATGACATATATATAATATATAATAAGGACGCCACGATCCCTAATAAGGACACTCTGATCTGTCCCTTCGGTGTCCATATTAGAGAGGTTCGACTGTAACAATAAATGCCTTACAGTAGGAAGTGTATAAATTATAGGAGAAATTCCATTGTCATTGTTTGTTGTAGGATGATTGTCAGTTGCCTTGGTGGTCTTGTATTCCACTCTATTGGTTACTATCTCATACTTCTCTGGATGAGTATCAGCATTGGATTTTTTATGGTACAGTTATTATTTTATCTCATTCTGTCTTCTGTTAGTCTCCTACGCAGCCGTTATTTGTGTCGTCACGCAATGCTTCTCCTTCTAGTGGGGAGAAGCGTTGCGTGACAACACAAATAACGGCTGTGTAGGAGACTAGTCTTCTGTTGGATATGTTGATGAATTACTGACGCGCTGTTAGGGGGCGGGTGGGGAGGGTTTTTTGGGGGGGGGGAGGATTTTGTCTGAATTTCAAACCTTATCATGTCAAAATTCCGGAAGGTCAGAACTTTAGAGTAGAAAATTCTTATATTTTGGTTTGAAATAGTATGGTTAGGGATTCAAGCTCACCTCACACCGGCACATCCTCAGCCATCCCCTAAAAATGTCAATTTTGTAACGCCTCTGTGCAGCCCAAGGCGGCGCAAGGCAATGTCATTTTGTTAGAGGTAAGAACTAGCTTGCCACTAGTCTCCCCGTAGCTCAATGGTTAGAGCATCCGACTGCTATGCGGCTAGGCCATGGGTTCGATTCCCGTCGGGGACTTAGATTTTTTCTTTGTCCCACGCTTGTGACAAACTGAAATAACATCTTTCTCAAGAAGAAAAAGAAAGAAAAAAAGAAAGAAAAAAAGAAAGAAAGAAAAAAAAGAAAAAGAAAAAAAAAATCTTTCTCAAGAACTATGTTGCATGAAACCAGCTCAATGAGCCTTTGATTGTATTTCCAGGTGCGCACTCTGAGGCTCATCATTGTACCAGAATCTGCTCCGGATGGGATCGCCAGAGCAAGCAAACGAAGAATATACCTGCTGTTATTTATTGCCTTGTTACAGCCTCTGTTCATGTATTTCTTAACAAGTCATTTGAGACCAGTTGCTGCAGAGTCCTTGAATGGCCCTACAGCTACCCTGTAATATTATTTTTAGGCTGATATGAGGAATTTTTTCTTTCTGGTGTTGTGGCCATCAGAAGTCGAGTATGTTTGAATTATTCTGTTCCATCTGTGACGCGAGTCAGGCCAGGGCGCCAAATGAAAGTATAGTCGAAGTTCCCGTAAGCGGACACCCTCGGGAAGCTGTCCCCAACAGGAGCTGGCCGCTTACGGGAATGTGTAAATACAGAGTTTGTATGAGCTAGAGTTCAAACGGGGTTTTGTCATGGCGGCCGTAAGAAGAGCTGTCCGCTTACGAGAGTATCTGCTCAGAGAGCTTCGACTGTACTCTCTGACTAAAATTACAGTCGAACTTCCCGTAAGCGGACAGAAAATGTGTCTGCTTATTGGAGGTTAAAAAAAGAATGTATTTGTATGTAGCTGGGTACGTGACTAAGTGTCTGCCTACGGGAGGTGTCTGTTAGCGGAGGTTCGACTGCACTGTTTAGACTAGGAGCCTCTCAAATGCGTGTGGAATGTGATGGATTTTTACAACATTGCCACTGCCCACTTGTTAAATTATAAACTGCCTGAAGGAAAACGCAAAAAGCTAAATCAGAAACCCACAAGGGGTTTGGCTAAATAAAGTACGGCCAGTTTGTATTTACGAAGAATCGTCAACAGCTTGTTAGACGATAAACGATGCGATGAATCAGGATAAAGGTTATCAAGCGGCGGGCTGCTTTCCGACGACTGTCGAGTCATTATGGTTTCGTTTTACATTTACTGCGCTGTATAATTAGTTAAAAGAAACACAACTTGCTGTAACCAATCAGAGCGAAAATATTTTGAACATGCTACTTTTTCCGCGCTTTCCATTGTTATAAGCTTTCGCACAGTTATTCCGTTTTCCCCGCGCTTGCCACTGATGGTTACGGTTACATGTTTTAGTTTAGTTTAGTTTATGTAGTTTAGTTTATTTATTTGCCACACAAAAATAGAAAAATTACAATAATAGTTGAAAAAGAAATCAACTTATACAGGAAGTGGTTTTGGGGCCTATGAAGAAACCATAAGGTTTTCACGCGCTTTCTGTTGGTGGTTACTTGTTTTCCCTCACTTTCTATTTGTTACATGTTTTCCTGCGCTTGCTAATGGTACATGTTTTGTCTGATTGTGTTATTGCCCGAAAGTCGTCGGAAAGCTTCCCTTTTACGTTGCTGTACAGTATTTAACTGGTTGTCTTCCTCAACTTTGACACCTTCAATAAATCAGTAAACAAAACTAATTCTCCGTTCACGCCAAAGCTTAAACGTGTTTAAAAAGTTGGTTTAAACTTGCTTCGTGTCCAAGAGTTACTTTTAAAAAAAACATCATTTGGTGTGAGCGGGTATTACAACTAACAGAACCGGCTAAACCTACTAGTAGCTGGATTAGCGTTGATTGGCTCTCGAACAACCGACCCAGATACGTAGATAATAGAGGAAATATGCCGTAAGTTAAACGTAGTTGTTTGGTCAGAAATCTAATAAAAATTATATTTAAAATCTAGTTCCTGTATTCTGGGAGCATTTTTGTTTAGCTTTAATCTTGGTTTTTTTTTTTTCACCATTCCCTCAGGGAGGGGGACAGGGAGGGTCCGAACTTCCCACAACCCCCCCCCCCCCCCCCTATAAACTTCACCGGACCCGGATGAGTAGCTCTTCCACAATCAAAATCATGCAGGATGAAAATGGGCCGTTAACTGGTTTGAAAAGGAGTCAACCTCGTTCCCATGGTCTACTCCGCTCCAGCGCCATCTTGAAAGCGGAGTAGACCCTGGGAACGAGATTGAAAAGGAGTAGGCCATTTCCGAGTTACCTTTTGCCTCGGTTTCAAAACGGTTCTTGATGGAAAACCGTCCACGTGACCGTTAAAATAATGATAATAATAGCGTTGCGAATAATTTAATGCATAAATTAATAGTCGTAAATTAATATTTACAGCCCATCGAGCGAGTAAGCATTTGCATATTTGTCCCCACAGCTAACTCATTCATTGCATTCATGAGTTAAAAATGAGTTTTGCTAACATGTTCATTTTCGTGCATATCAAAATGAACTCACGAAATGTTTGGCACCAAGCCTCATTTTGAAACCGAGACAAACGTTGTGTCGGAAGTGACCTATTGGAATCCACCGTGGGGGGGGAAAAAAAACAATAATTGTCTAAAACGCTTTAAATCAAGACTGACGAACCGTTTGGTAAATTAGATGTTTATTATCATTATTATCTGACCAAGTCAATTTTTACCGGCTTACTGACAGATAGAAGAGGTCGTCGCATTCCCGGCACTTGACATCACATGACAATGAAAGCAACAGACATGACTACTATGATAGCAGCAAAAGCGAGTGTGACTCCAATGATCTCGGCAACGCGCCCCTTCTCCATGGCTTTTTGGCGTGCCTCGAGTAATTTAGCTTCTGCGGTTGAGTTGACCAGTTTCTCTTCATCTTTTTCGTGTACTGGAGTGGTCGGTCTTAACAAGCTATCCTCTGGTTTATTGCCTAGATAAATAGTAGAAGAATTAACGCGAATGGGGAATGGGGTAGGATTCGCCTGAGGCCTCTCCACAATAACGCGTTTTCGTTTGAAAACGCATACTTTTCGATGCGTTTTCGCTTATAGTCCACACTACAACGATCGAAAACGCATACATTTGAAAACGCTGTCCAGAGTGGAGACATTTGAAAACGGAGCCCTATCGTATTAGTTTGGACGGCGAAAACGGAGGCTTTCGAAAACGCTGACGTCATTCATGCCACAAACATCGCGGGCGCGTCTATTTGTCGCATGCGCAGATGACTGTTGTAGCGTTGTTGAGCGTTTTAGTGTGGACGGGGACTTGCCTAGTTCCTGTACGGCTTTTTCCCAGGCCTTCACGGTCAATTCGTTTCGGTGACGTATCCGAGACGAACGGCTGGGGAAAACTTACTTTTTCGCTCGGACCACGTGACCCGAAACGGATTGACCGCGGCGAAATATAGAGGCCTGGGAACTAGGCAAGACGGGGACAACGCTGCGAAAACGATAGAGTAAGACGCGGAGTTTTTGATGCGTTTTCGGTAAAAACGGAGCGTAAATTTCGAAAACGCATTAGTGTGGGTTAAAGTTAGTCTTTGGGAAGTGGATCTGCTAATTAAACAATAAAGTACATCAGTTATAAGTACTAATGGAAGCTGCTAATAAAATAGCTGTTAAGATCATGTTAGTTCTCTTACCACATAACACTTCCTCTGACAGAGTTACTAGGGTTCTTCCTTGCAAACTGGTTGGCGTGGCACATTTCAGATCCTGAATATGTCTTACATACGGGAACCTGTTGTCGGAGCCGAGGAGCCGCTCGCGAAGCCATTTAAGTTTACAATCGCAGTGAAATGGGTTTCCTCCGATGGATCTAAAAAATATTAAACAGCAAAAGCACCATATTACTTTACTATTGAATCAGTAATGCGCGACAAGCGACAAAGCTGAGAATCATGTGTACAGTCTTTAGATAAATTACAGTGGAACCTTCATTTAGGGGACACCCTCGGGACAAGGAGAAGTGTCCCCTTAATGGAGGCCGGCGTCCCTTTTTAAAATGGAGGTTAATAGATACAAAGATTATATATATGGGCGTTAATTTTGCAGGGACAAATGTTTGTGTCCCCTTAAGGCGGGACTTAACCTGAATGCCATTTTTCCGCCACTTAACACGGGTTTAATGGAAATATCTCGTTCACGTTTCAAGCAATCCAAAAACTCTATGCTCATCTCGTGAATCTATGTTATGGGGTGTTTTGTACATTTTTTGGTGATTTTTGCGTATGTTTGGGAGGAAATAGTTTTTTCTCAAAGGATATGTCAAATTTAGGGAAATTAGAAATAGTTTTAAAATTAGAATTTGAAGTTAAAAATTAGTAGATGGACACCAACAGACAGTTGGTACCCACGCAAGAGCACCCGCGTGGGTATCAACTGTCTGTTGGTGTTCCAAAAATCATTTTCTTTCTTCTATTCCTTCTTTAAACCACTTAAAATTTCATTGAAATAGAAGTAGAGTATACACTGTACTCCGGTAGATCAAGTTCTACTTTTTGCATCAATTGAGGCAACGCTGCGAGGAAGCTTTTTATGCGTTGCCTGGGGGTGTTACACTAAGCAACGTTTCGTGTAACTTGTCTCGCAACCAGCGCCAGCGCCTTACCGTATCCAAATTCGGAATCAACCAATCAGATGCTGTATCTACATATACTGTCCTGATTTCCTGCGATATCAAGTCACTGACGTGATATGTCCCATATCAGAACAGCCGTACTAGTTTTTGGAAAAATTGACAAACCGTTCTCCAAATTATTGCTAAATTTTCCATGTGACAAAATTACAGCTAAACTTAAAACAGGAAAATATACATGTATGTTGAAGAAGCGCTCGCAAAGCTCGCTGTAACCAAACCGTTGCGAGACATGTCCATTTCAGGGAGTGTTTATACACCAGGCAATTTTTCCTGCAACATGTCTCGCAACAAAAATTGAGATACACCTCAGAGAAAAAATGCCCTAGTGTACACAAACAGCGCCGGCTTAAATAACAGAATGATATTGAACGCGTTTGCTTATAATGTTTTAAGTTGGCCGTTTAAAAATCATGTGAAATCGCGAGATTTATATAATTAAGGGTCGCGAAATATCATCCTTCCGCAAAATCGCGAAATTAAGTTGTCGCGAAAATTTCATAAGCTTATAAATAAGGTAATTGAACTTACAGCAAATGAATGTGCCGGAGTTCCAATATTGATTCTTCTGTAATAGTTGTGATGTTGTTTCGCTCCAAATTGCTGTAAAAAAATAAGTTTGTATAAAATACCACTTAGGGACTGTGCAATAATTACCAGGAGGGGGGGGTTGGAAAACCAGAGGGGGGGGCATAAAGTAAAATCAAAGCAAGGAGAGGGGGGGGCTCTAGGTAAAATAAGTCACTCAAGAGAGGGGGGGGCTTAACATTTTATTTCAAGTACATATTACATTGGCGAATCTATACCTATTTATAAGGTGGGGACCAAAAAATTTTCCGGCCCTTCGGGCCTAGCTAGCCTTCACCGGACCTGAAAATAACACACATGCTCTTTTCCTTCTGCTATGGTTCTGTTGAACATTACTACGGAGGTGATGTTTGTTCCAGACGCGGATGTCCAACAATTAAACATGCTTCTTTCTGTTATAAGATTTTAATCCACAGGTGCGTGTAGAGAAAATGTAGCGTACTTGTATAAAGGTGTGTGTATACTGTGAGGGGGGGGGGGGGGGGGGGGGGGGGTCGTACATAATTTCTGACTGATTAGAGGGGGGGCAATAACTAAATTCACTCCTTTAGGAGGGGGGGTATTACCTAATATTTGGCTACTTGAAGCCCATTTTCCAACCCCCCCCTCCTGATAATTATTGCACAGTCCCTAATACCGGCAAATTTAGAGAAACACGAGAATCTAAAACTATGAAACATATAAGCTTACTTACATAGATTTAACGTTTTTGTAACCATCTCCGAATTGGACGGTTGAGATATTGTTTCCAGAAAGATCGCTGGTGAGAAAAAATCATATAAACTTTTACAGACAATCTTGAAAAGTATGAACTCTTCCTAATAAAGCATCGAAGTATCTAGCTTACACTGTCTTTACGTTCCAGTTTTCGTTCAGCTCAGGGATAGCTAGAATTCCACTGTTCCGGCATTGAAGAAGTTTTCGATTTTGATACAATCTGCATCCTTGAGGATAGCCTTCGGAGTTTTTAGAGATTGCAGTCGGCGTTTGGTTCGCATCTTGCAACAAAGGAGTACTTTCAATAAACTGTGTTCGATAAACAGGACATAGGAACAGAGCCAATGTTAGAATTGATGCGAAAAACGGTTTGGCCATTATAGAAACGCTTCCGTGTATTTTTAACTGGTATTCTGACGTCAAATTGCACGCGCACGCTATTGTCATTAACAGAAAGCGCGCGAGCCACAAGGAATGGATTTTGCTTTGCTCTCGCAACGTCAAATAGAGACGATGGTTGACAAATTGCATCTTCGTTTGGCCAGAACTTGCGCGCACTTGTGTTGACTTGAAACGACTAGCGTTCACTTTGAACAAGATCAAATTTGCACGCAAGTGGACGCAAGTTTTTCACCGTTTAACCACCCAACGAAAGTCAACACAAGTTTTTTTGTTTACTTCCAGTACTGAATTGCAGCGCGCGCAGGATAATTCAAATGGCTTTTTTTTTAGCAACTTGCGTGAACTAGCGAGTAAACTTGCGACTCCATTTGCAGGTCTGGGCCCAGTTGTTCAAAGGGTGGATAACGCTATCCACCGGATAAATCACTATCCAATGGATAAGTGTTAACAAAACATACTACGCTATCCGTTGTATAGTGATTTATCCGGTGGATAGCGTTATCCACCCTTTGAACAACCAGCCCCTGTACGCAAGTCTGTAAGCAGCGCGCAAGTTTGTATAAGCAGCGCGCGCACTGGAGTTCTACGATGAAAAAGCTCGATTCCAGCCTTTTGTGTACTTTTGAATTCTCCCAAACTTTCTCGAGTGTTTGCATCAGGCCATGTTATAAAAAACAGCGGCCGTTTTCTATTTGTTTTATAAATTAAAGCCTCTTGAAAACGAACTGTTAACCCCGCCCTGAACTCGAAACTCCAATCTATGTTGCTTATATGACGCAAATACGCGCTCGATTAGCTGCTCGTTAGTTTCTGTTGCGTCACATCGAAGATCGAACTGAAACAGCACAAAGATGTGAAAAGAAAAACGAAAAAAATGGGTTGCCATCGGCTGGTGTACATTTTAGTGCTGGTTGGGGTGGTTATCGCTTCTGTGAATGGAGAGAGGAGCGCCTCCCCCGGATGCAGGGTACATCAGTTTGGAAAAAAGCTACAGTGCAGGGGGGCCGGATTGAGCAGGATACCCAAGATACCCAAAGGAATACTGATAGCGTAAGTAAAACATTTTTGTATTTCCTTCTCTACTTCAGGTAATAAACGAAGCTCTGAACGAGAAAATTTTCTCCATGTTTTACGTTCGGTATCGGTGTATACGTTGATTTAAAGGAGCTACGTCACGGATGGCGCATCTTGAAAAAAATGGCATTTTTTTTCAAGTTTGCCATTTGCAACCGTCTTAATCTTCTCCATCCTCAACCATCCTTGTTCCTGTTTGGTTTATTATCACCTCTTTGGTGTTTTTCTACCTTAGTAAACGCAAAAATGACTTAAAATATCGTGACATAATTCCTTTAATGATACTAAACCTTTGAATGCAGAGCTTAGTAGAAACTTTCGAGAAATGTATACAGTGTTGACATTTTCTCTTGCTAGACAATAGTTTAATTTCTTAATAAAAGAGAAACCTACGGGCCACTAAAATCTCGTTCTACCGAGCTGGCCCTATAAAATATCTTATTGAGTGCGTCAAAGTTACAGCTAAACAAGTCAGATACAGTACTGGGTACAAGTCCATTAACTTGACCTAATGTACAACAACGTGTGAGTTTTCTTCAACTCTCATCAGCCCGGGCAAAACGAGGTAAAACTCTCGACCATATGGCAAGAAAAAAATTGAGCTGGTTCAAATTCAATGAGACTCGCTGAGAGCGCATGGGAGTCGCTGAGGGTGCATGAGAGTTTCAGGCCATACGAGAGCGATTTTGAATTCTTGTCAACTCTCGTTCTCGTTTGGCCCGGGTTCCCATGGGAGTGGTGGGGGGGGGGGGGGGGAGGGACTCCCATATGAAAGTGACGGGGTGATGTCGCACCTTTTAGGGGTTAAATTTCGTGCTTTGTTTTGTACCGCTTTATAGGGTGTTTAAATCTAAAATGACCACAGTTTGAGTTATCCCGGACTCCAGGTACCTTTCAGGGTATGACGCCGTCAAAAAATGTGACAGAGACTGATTTCTTTTTCGAATTAGTATCTTTTAGAAAATGAATTCGAGCCACACCCAAAAAACATAATTTCAGTACCTTTTAGGGGTTCTTATCAAAATTCCCGACCCCAGTCACTTTTATATGAGAATTCCCCCGGAGGCCCGGGCTTTTTAAAAGTCCAAAATCACAAGTTTCCTCCAAATAATTCACCCAGTTCTTCGCGGTCGTAGGATGCATTTTTTCCAAGTTCGTTCTTTGCCCACTCGATGACAACATCAATTTTCACACCTTCATTGGCTATGTACTTGAAGGCATCAGGTTTCTTTTTGACTTGAAAAGGGACAGCGCGGAGATGGATGCCTGTCAAATTCCAAAAGTCGTCAAAACAGGGACTTCCGAAGATCCAGCCTGGGTGTCGGCATTGTAACGAAAAGTTTTTTTTTTCCGGGGACGAAAACCAGCGCTTTTTAGCTGCGTCGCGATGTAGTTTGTAGCGGTGATGCTCAACAAAGGCGTTGTCAAAGAGTTTCAGGAAGCGTTCGTCGGAGTGGAGGAGTTGATTTTGCCGCAGAACCACCATTTGGTTGCTGTTTAAGGGGTACTGTATGATGTTCACTCGGGTGCCTGGTCGTTCAGAGCTGATCACTCTCTTGCAGTATCCGACATCACTTAGGCGGGAATTGCCGTCAAGGGATTTCTCCGATACAGCGATCAAAGCGATGTCGAGCGTGGAATCTGGATGTGGCATAAAGAACGTCCCTGGTTCAAGGGTAAAGATTACTTCTTTCATTTGATAGACGCTGCTGTGAGGATCGATTCTCTCAAATCGCACTTCTCCCTTCTTACAAAACTTGAAAACGTGCAAGGCTGTGAGAAGAAGCCGTTTGGAGACCATGGTACCCGTCCCTTGACCTCCATCTTGCAAGCAGATTTTCCCGACAAACCGACTAGTTTTATACCCTTCGTAGAGAAAGCGGCTGCTCTGTAACTCTCCATTGAAGAGGGCTTCTTCTTCGACTCCATCGCTTGTCCGTTCCTTGATCAAATGCCACAGTGCGCTTATAATCCCCTCATGCGCTTTATGGAAGCGGTGTTGGCTGTGCAAGTTGAACAAGAAAATATTGTTGAAACAACTATTGAAAGTCGAAAATCTCTCAGTTTTAGGAGACCTCCCCCGGGGTAGAGGACTTCCATAAAAAAGTGACGGGGTGATAGTCGTACCTTTGAGGGCTCATGGTGTTAACTAAAATGATTTCTCCGGTACCTTTTAGGGTATTAACCCTTTCACTCCCAAGAGTGCTAAGTTAAAAACTGAGGAAAAATTCTTGAATTTCTTTTTACAAAATTTTCAAAAACAAACAGTACCACATGAAAGTACTGCTCGATAGCTTTCAATTGAATGGTCACACACCAGGGTTTCATACACAGACTTAAAAGTACAACCACACTCATTGACTCAAGGTGACTGTCGGAAGGAGTTTGCATTTGAGATTTGGGGGGATTTATATTTTCTAGGGGGGGAGGGGGGCTTATCCATATTATACGGTACTTCATGTTTGAACACTGGGCGTAACTCACCTTAAAATGGCATCCACATCATCCTGACCATTGCCAGTTCCTGAAAAAAATTACAATATGCACATTAAAAACTTGATATGGAAAATAAAATGACTGGGGTAGCCACGTGGTTCTGACCTATTCGGTGTCGTCAACATTATCTTAAAAGTTATTTTTTATCACGCTACGAAGAAGTGGATCATTTTAGTCTAAATTTAATGTAAGTTATATCCTTCGTAGATTTTTAATTAGCATTACCAAATTTTAATCCGATATTGTAATTTTTAGCTGTAATTTTTAGCATTGCCCAATTTTAATCTGATATTGTAATTTTTAGCTGTATTTCATTATTCTTGTCCATAATTTAGGTATATTGATTGTATTTGTATTTATAGTTTTAGGACGGAGGGCCACTAGCTCGTCAGTTGAATTACTGTTATGTGTCACCCTCCCCAAATAAAGTTGATTATTATTATTATTATTATAACAGACGGTGCGTGACTCAAATAGGTCAAATCGCGTGACTCCCCAAAAGCGTCTGCACATGATCACGCAATTCTCGGTTTTCACTGTCACGCCATAAATAAAAAAAATCGAAACCGTTCAATGAATGAAGTCAAGGAATTGACATGTCATATATAATGAATAAATAAGGAATCAGTCCAAGTCTCAGGTCTGTGCGGTATTCCGTACTCGAGTTATTTGTCAAAATGTTCCACACAAATTTATAGAGCTCAGTATGGAAACTCCATGTTGGAGTCCCTCGGAGGGGCACCAACATGGCCGCCGGAAATAGGAAAAAACATCTGGAGTTCACTTTTGCCAGAAAGGAGGTTTGTTTTCTCTTGTGAACTTTCAAATATTTAGATAAATATTTCTCCTTAAACTTAAATTGTTAGAATGCTGAAAATCACCCGAAGAGTCATGTTTTTAAAATATGGAACAGCTCTGTCACGGCCGTCCTGCTGATGTCACGTACGATGAAAAGCTTCTAGTTTATTTCAGCTCAACTATGGCTTTATTTGAACACTGGAGGCAACGCTGCTACCCACACTGTAGCTAAGACACAATCGACTACTCGACATAGATCCGCCCGAATATTTGGAACCCGTACAGAAATTCTGATTTCAAATAGCAAGTTTCCGAGAAACTACTGTTTTCTTAAATTCCGAGGTTCCGGACCATTAAAAATCCTTGACGTTTTCAGGACAATCAAAGACAGTATACAGTAGAAATATTATTATTGTAATAGTTTGTGTACATCACTAAATTATGTAAGACTGAACTGTGCTGAATCTGCTGAAAAGCCTGAAATGTCATCCATTTGTTTGCATTGTTCCAAAATGATATGGGCTTTGAAAGATTGAAATAAGTAATTCAAGATCACGATTGATACATGTGTAGACGGTGTTCGTAAAGACTTGTTTGAAATTATAGAAGCTTATAGATGAACGTTTAATCGTAACTTCACAGTCACTATTTTGAGATGTTGATCGCGACGTTTCGACTGCTTTTATACTGCTAGTCTTCATCAGGCGATGAGGTCAATTCTTTGAAATTACTATATGGTGAAGTATATAGCTTAGTTTAGTATTTTACTTTATTTACCTTGATTTGCTTCTGTTGTGTTGCCTTGGTTCATGATAACAGCCTGTCCAATATGTAGTGTATCTCGGATTGAACCGACTCAGTGACTCGATTGTCTCATGCTGGGACAGAATATTTTCACCCCTCCTCTGGGGCTTCCCGAAAAACAGTTCTGTCCCAGCATGAGACAATCGAGTCACTGATAAAACAACTGACAACGGCAGTCGGTTCAATCCGAGATACACTACACATTGGACAGGCTGTTATCATGAACCAAGGCAACACAACAGAAGCAAATCAAGGTAAATAAAGTAAAATACTAAACTAAGCTATACATTATACTTCACCATTATACTTCTGGGGAAGCCCCGGTTTTCCGAGAATCCCTCGCGTGATGATGTCAAGTTTCTATTTTCAATCACTCAAGTTTCCCCGCCGGGAAACTCGAGCCGGAAATACGTCTGCGCTCGCAGGCTATGTCCAGTCAGTTTGTATTACGATTTTATTTTCTAGTTCGCAATATTTCTTGTTTCTTTGTTAACAAAAAACGTAAATGCTCGCTAATTAGCTCTAATTCGAAGCAAATATTGCGTGTCTCAAACGCATTGCCTCGCGTGACCTCATCCGAACAGTCAGTGTTTACATCGGCAAGCGGAAGGAAGCTACAATGGTTTCTCCAGTGGGAAAACCCCGGGGTACTCTTCGAGGTTTGTGCTGCAAAATATGCGATTTCCCCTACCTAATTTCAGACCTGACCCTTATAAATGTCGCCCTTTTCAAGCCAAAATGGCAAAAATCTATACCCTATTTCAGACAAAAACATACCCAATTTGAGACCAAAATGTTCAAAAATCTATAGTTTCAGACCAAAACGGCTCAAAAATCATACCCTTCGGGACGGCACATACCTATATGACCGGTCCTATATAGCTTATATAGGGAAGTACCCCCAGGGAAAAAACCCCTAAAGTAGTTACCCCTATAAATCGATCCGAGTACAATGAATCTGGCCAAATACCCGGGGGTGGGGGTACTCCCTATCATGGACGTCTATACGGGGAGGCTCCAATCTCGTACCCAGAGTCCACGGTCTCCTCGGTCAGCGGGTCGTCGCCAGGTGAAACTCTGGGGGAATGGAATTAATGTCGAATTTTTTGATTGGCTGTTTGTATAACAATGAAAGAGAATGGAAGTGATCGCAAAGCATTATTTTGTCATGTTTTCAAGATGGCGGCTGTTTGGTGGCAAGATGCGCGTATTTTCAACGCCAATTATGTGTTCGCCTTAGCCATTTTAAAACATATTTGCCGGTCAACATAAAGGAAATCAACCTGAAAGTGATATTCTATATTCTGGAGGTAAATTGTTTTAGTTCTCAAGTTGTATTTTTATAAAGAAATCAATCGCTATATTGACGCCATTTGCCATACAGTCTGCAAAGTGTACATCAGAAATGGCAAGTTTGTAGGAAATTGTGTAGTGGAATTTGCCTGAAATTTCGGCCAATTGCTCGTCGAATGTGCATGAATCTGCTAGACAGTGCTCAAAGTTCGGTGTCAAATACGCGTGGCACTTACTCGTTTACTAATCGTGTCAGGAGACATAGCAAAGGAAACGTACTTGGGTGGAATTTCACTAAATAAATATTTATAACTTTTTGTGCTATGGTGATTTATTGTGTGACATATATACAGAGCTAATCTAAATTTCCATAATTTAAAATCTTCCATAGGCCATCCCCATAAAATGTTTTGTTTCCCATCGTCCGACCAAAACATTTTATGGGGATGGCCATAGTGGATGAATGGAAGTTTTAGAAATTAAATAAGTTTGAAGGCTTCCTGCCTTTCAGTCCTTGAAGTCAACTCATTACATGCATACATATTTATTTATTCAACGTGCAAATACCAAATATAAATACAAAACAACGCACTGAAAAATATATAGGAAAAAAACAATACGATACAAGAAAAATATACTAAACAGTACACATACAGCGTATCTATAAAAAAAAAGGAAGTAACTGTATATAAGTTATTTACTACATATTATATATGATTAAAATCTAGTTTTGAACAACATGGAGTAATTTATCTACTTCCGAGAAGCGTAACCATTGACTCTAAAACCAGAGAATTCCAGTATAAATTTTTAAATATAATTGTTTACACTAATAAAGCACTTTACAAAATGGGTATTGTAACCTCACCTACATGCACTTTTTTGTGGAAAGTCTGACGAATCCCTCGAGCATCTATTCATTTACTGCGAAACTACTTGCAGCTTTTGGCTTTCAGTAACGAAGTGGCTGAAAGATTATTTTATTAACCTTCATAATTTAAATGCTTCTAATATAACATTTGGGGTTTTTCGGAAGGATTTCCTACTATTAAATCATATTATCATCCTTTGTAAGCAAGTGATCTATCAATGCCGATGTCTCAACATAAAACCATCCCTTTCGTTGCTTAAAGCCAGGATTAAATTTACTTACAAATTATAATTTTTAATAGCCAAGGAGAATAAAACGTTAGAAATTCATAACAAAAAATGGAAAGAATTACTCAACTCCCTGTTGTGATTCCCAGGAGTGAACAAAGAATAAAAATTTATGGAAATCAAAGTAATGAGAAATTATGTTCTTAATAAAACGTCCGTTGTGTTCTTGGACAAGACACTTGACTGTCACAGTGCTCTCTCTCTCTCCACCCACGATCAGTGTATTAATGGGCACCCTGAGAAACATAATGGGTGGGTGGTGGGTACCTGCAAAGGACTAACATCCCATCCAGAGGAGTAGTGATACTCCTAGTCGCTGCATGCTATATATATGGAAACCAGAGTTTAGCACTGGCCTGATAAGCCGGTTGGTTTATATACAAACTTTAACCTAACTGTTAACAGTTAATTTAGACTGCAAGCATGAAAAGTGCCTGGGGGAGGTACTCAACAGATGCTCGGGTAGGGAGGTGCGGCCACTTAAATCCTGACCTTTGTTAAAGACAGAATTCCGATTTTTGAGACCTGTCTAATCATACTCTTAATTAGTTTAAAGACAAGAATAGAATAGTGATAAACTGCTTCTTATTTTAATGAAGCATTGGCAATTAGTGATAGATACAATATGAGCGGCAGATCTGTATATGGGCATTTACAATCACGAGCCGAAGGCGAGCCATTGTAAATCCCATACAGATCTGATGCAAATATTGTATCAAGCTTATGACACATGCATCTTAAAGTTTATGTTCGTCGACAATCTTGGCTTAACAAGGCATTTTAGGCAAGTAAATAGAAGGAAAAGTTGATGAAAATCAGGACGTAATCTGTACATCCGATTTACTGATATTTTAATTATTATGCAGTCACTAAGCTGTTTACATTAATTCTTAGTATGCATCAAGCACTGAAGGCCTTTTCATTGATGGACTTGTAAAGTGCTACCATAAAGAAACCCTGTTTAAGACAAAAAGTGATGAAATCGCCTGTTCAAGACAAAAAACCCTGAAAACCATTGGCATACCCGGTTGAGCCACACATCCCCCTCAAGGCCAGATAAGGAAGTACTCCCACCACTCCCGTTCGGGGTTCCTGGTAAACATATGAGTTGTATTTTGCCAGTTATACCTGTGCTGTGGTTTGTTCTAAAACAGCACTTCTCACAAGATATTAATAAAATTGGATTTGACGATAGACTGTACATGACAAACTGCAACACAAATTTCTGTTCATATATGATTTATTTTCAAACAATGTAACCTCATGTTCACATTTTTTCATGGAAGTTTCTTGCCACACATGGCCAGGACTGCTTTTCTTTGTATTGTTCTTACATAATGGTTTGATTCAACTGGGTCTCCCAAGTTAGCCTCCATGATGGGAATTTTTCTGTTTACATCTCTAAAATAGAAACAACAAATAAGCAAATTAACATGGCTCATGCACCAGGATAACAATGCATTTATTTGCCCTCATATACCGGTATAATAATATACAGTAGCGATCCTAGCCTGATTGAACTATCAATTTATCAGGCAAGGCATTCCTCAGCAGTTAAAATATGAACTGATGTACAATGTAGCTCAATGTCAAAGAGGGTCATATGTCTCATTTCAGTTAGCTCACTCACAAGTCTGACAAGTTCTCATACAAAAAAATACACAGAAATACAATGCGATAAATTATAATTCTAAAGATTTTAGCTGATTTTATAAAATCGCTCTCCTTCCCCTTCACCTATCATAAAGGACAGTAAACTTACCGGAATCAGCGGCCATTTTTTTGCTTTCCCTATCGCCCTGTCACAATAAACATTTCGTCGTCGAGCTGTCTTCTTCGAAGAATCATTTGAATAATCCAAATTTCGTTTAAAAAGACGAATTGAATCCAATGTGCCTCCACACCAAACGAGTGAAGTTCTGACTCGAAATCAAGAAAGCGAAGGCTTTGGGGTCGAGAATGTTGACTTCCGTTTTAGAGCTAAGCATGCGCACAACAACCGGAATACCAGATTTCTGGTGTAAAAATTCCATTCCCCCAGAGTTTCACCTGGCGACGACCCGCTGACCGAGGAGACCGTGGACTCTGGGTACGAGATTGGGGAGGCTCAGGCTCGACTAGTTTCCAGGTCTTCTTGATGCCAAATTATTCAAGATGGCGGCTGCACGATCGCAAAAAAAAGGTCAGAGCGATTCTGCACACAGGCTAGCACAGCTGTCTCCCGCCCTGGTCTAGCACCTCCCCAACTCTTTTCCCCTTTGAATTATAACTTTTACCAGGTGAATTCAAAGTCAAACACTCACTGGCCCTGAAATGTTTCTTATAATAACTTTTATTTTGATTTTTATGTGCTTTGCTTTGCAGAGATTTTACAGGCAACCTCATCACACACATTTCTAAGGAGGATTTGAAACACCTTGAAAAGTTACAAAAAGTGTAAGTGTGGTAGAGTTTATTTCTATAAACCAAATGAGTTAGGGTTACTGCAGTTTTAGTTTGTTTTATTTATAAGCTGGTATATTAGGTTTCTGTCATGTTCATACCCTGGGGTGGGGGTGGAGGGGGGGGGGGGGGGGGGACTCCCATATTAAAGTGACAGGGGTGACTGTTTTTTTAAGGGTTCTTTCAAATTTCCAATGATCACCCCCATCGCTTTCATCCCCCTGATACTTTCAGAATTGACGAACAAAAGTAATGGGCTCCTGCGAACAACTGAAGAATGGACTGAAAAAACGTCAAAATGCATTTTAATTTTGCTCAAATTTTGTTCATTTATCCAGTCTGCTCTTCAACTGTTAAATTTTATCTCTATTTTCAGGTGGTTGTTAACTTTCGGAACTGTACGGTATGTGGAAAGAAATGATGATAATGTCTTCTTTCTTTCCTTTTTGCAGATACCTTAAAGGGAACCCATTCCACTGTGACTGTAATCTTGATTGGTTTAGATTGCAACTTGTAAGGAATAATTTGCCTGTGATTCAAGATGGAGAGAGTATCCAGTGTGTTACACCATTGCAGATTCATAACCAAGCGCTGAAGTCTTTATCGAACCTGTGTGGTAGGCTTGCATGATTTTTAGTACTAGTAATACGTGACTCACAGGTCCTTGTGAAGCTGGGATAGTGATGAATTATTTTTGAGATGTGAGGGTGGTTTTATCATAAGCATCCTGTTCATGATCTTGTTTTGGAGGGAAAGAGAATCGACAACCGCCTTGTTTTTGCTATGCTAGTATACCGGATTGCTTGTTTTGTTTTTGCCCCAAATGCCCCGCACTAACATCCAACAAAGTCACTTCCCCATATAAATTTGATTGATAAACACATGCTAAGCTTGGAGCAATTCTTGAGTAGGAATTCCTGTTTCTGTTTACATTTTGACGGCAGATTATGTTGAAGGCAGTGTTATAAACCAAAAAAAAAGAGGAAAAGGAAAACAAAAGAGAATGGCCGAGGAGGATTCAAACCAAAAATAGAAAAAGGAAAAAAGAACCCAAGGTGGATTTGATTTAAAAGTTAGCGCCTTACACCATACACCTTACACCACGAGCGTGCCATGTAACATCACTTCCGCCATCCACCAACTCACAAATAAAGAAAGAAAGAAAGAAAGAAAGAAATATGACCGTAAACTCCAGACGAGATTTGATCCAGCCTGAACTCTTTGACAGACAAAATTATAAACCTTGCACGCTTGGTCCCGGCCTCACTTCGCGAGGAATCAAGTTCCTGTTTGTATATAATAATTATTATTATAGCTTGCGCAGCAGTTTATGCTGTTGCTTTTGCGATCACAAAATCAAAGGAAAACTCCTCCTCCGTCAGATCTTGGAAGTTACCTAAAACCTGGGGTGCTCAATCCGGAGTCCAACACGCCAACCATTTGGCCACCGCTCTCCCAAGTGCCTCTCTTTAGACTAGTGAAATTTCTTTTCACTTGTTTTTGTATTTAGATAGTAGTGAATATTTGCACGACCAACAAAGTCCTGTTCAGAAAAGAAATGCTAAAGAAGGTATGTTATTTTTTAACCAGTCTTTCGCAGCTGATATTATTTTGCTATGTGTAGTTCCAGTGGTTAAGGTGATGCATCCCAGCCCTAGAATGCATGGAAATTCCAGGGCTTAGGGAGTGGGGGGAGGGAGGGGGGGGGATGGAGAGCTCCAACCAAGAAACCTTTGAGGAGGCGGCGTGGCCGAGTGGTTTAGGGCGCTGGATTTGAAATCTGGAGGTCCCTGGTTCAAATCCTGCATCCTGCCACTAGCTGGATTTGTTCTCGGTAGTCCCGAGTTCAACTCCTCGGCCACGCTTTGTAAATAGCCAACTGGTTAGCCTCCTGCTAGTTGGGATTCTTAACACATTTATGTTCAATTTGCAATATTTGTTTCTTCATTTACAGTGTCCGCCATTAGTACTACAGTGCTAAATACACCGACACTTAAATAAAGTAATTTATTTATTTAAGTCATTTATGGGTTATGCATATTTTCTAATAATCAATTCCTAATCGGTCCTGTATATGTTGAGGTTTAAATTTGTTGTTGGTTTGAAAATATGGTGGTGGGGTTGGTGGGGGAGGGGGAGGGGAGTAGAGGGGGATGGGAACCCAGGAGTATGAGTAAAGGAGACAGGAAGTCTACAGGAGGAGAGGAAAAGAGAGGAGCGGGAAGAGGGATACCCAAGGTAGTGGGAACCGGGAGAAATAGGAACAAATTTCACAGCATTGTGTAATATTTTGTGATGTGAAAAGCACAGCACAAAGAGGCTGGAGGCCAATAAGGAAGGGGCGGGAGCCAGGGGAAAATGTACATGAAGCAGGAAGTTCAGATCCCCTTGTCCCCCCCCCCCCCCCCCCCACCCCCACCTCACAAAATTGAGAGAGAATGTGAATGTGGGCAATTTCTGTGTTTCCAATTGTGTCCATTGTTAATGGGGTTTGACTGTATAATCAATTCTTAATCTAATGGATTTATTACTATTTAGTCAAATGATATTTTTCCCTTTTGCTTGAACAGACGTCGATAAATGTGGACCATGTGGTCATCATGCCATTTGTTCAAAGACAAATGGATCATATGCGTGCAACTGCAAGAAAGGTTATCACAACACCAGTAATGGATGTAAAGATATCGATGAATGCAAGATTGGTGCTCACACATGTGATTTAACCACCCAAAAATGTGTAAACTTGGTTGGAGATTACCACTGCCCTTGTCTCAAAGGTTTCAAAGAGCAAGGCAAATCATGTGTTGGTCAGTGTATAACATTTTACTAATTCTGACTGACTGACTGACTGACTGACTGATGGACGGACGGATGGACTGACTGACTGACTGTCTGTCTGTCTGTCTGTCTGACTGCCTGACGGACTGGCTGTCTGACTGACTGACGGACTGTCTGACTGACTGTCTGTCTGACTGACTGACTGTCTGTCTGTCTGTCTGTCTGTCTGTCTGACTGACTGGCTGGCTGACTGACTGACTGACTGACTGACTGTCTGACTGACTGACTGGCAGGCTGACTGACTGACTGACTTAACTAATTGACTGATTGACTGACTGTTTATTTTCTAGTTTATTTTCTGTTTGTTTACACAGCCATGGATGCAAACACAAAGAGAAACTTTGGGGAATGCAAAAGTACTTAATGTTAACCCCAAACCGCAGTTTACATATACTTTTAAATTCACGCTATTTTACCATGCCATGCCATGTTTTTGTTTTGTTTCTGCAGATAAAAATGAATGTGAAGAAATTCCGTCACGTTGCCCTAAGGATTCTCCCTGCAAGAACACCATAGGCTCTTTTGAGTGCATTTGTAAGAACAAAGGTTACAGCTACAAAGCTGGGCGGTGTTTGGACATTAACGAGTGCGTTCAACAGCCTGGCCCCTGTGATAACAGCACCATGATCTGTCAGAACTCTCAAGGCAGTTACACATGTGAATGTAAACCACACTACAAAAGGGCTGGAAATGTTTGTAAAGGTGGGCGTTCTTTGCACGCATTGCAGACCTATTGGCGCTATAAAATTTTATGTGGCATCTTCGCACGCTTTGCGGGCCTTTGGCACTAGATAATTTTTGTTGAGCGTCTTTGCACACTTTTGTGGGCGGGCCTATTGATACTTATTAGACTTCATGAGCTCAAGGTTTCTATCAGATGTTATAAAATTTTGATCATGTAATGCGCGTGCTTTATCAAGCTATAATGCACTCTGCCTATTAAGTCATAAGTTTGAGTGTGTGCAATTCCATTAACATTTTATAAAGGAAATAGTAAACTTGCCCCTCATGTAATAGCATCGTTGAGTTATATAAGCACTTGGGAATTTTTAAGAACACTTGAGAAGTGCGTGAAGCACTCGGCTACGCCTTGTACTTCTCTAGGCACTTCTCTCGTGTTTTTAAAAATTCCCGCTTACTTATATAACTCAAAAATGCACTCGGGCACTTTTACTATTCCCTTGATAGTTGTCAAAGAGGCACAAATCCCTGAGCGAGCAGTAGCCTAACTCATTGGCTGTATATGGAAGGAGTGACAGACCCAGGGAGGGGGGTGGGGGGGGGGGGGCGAGCAGTAGCCTAACTCATCGGCTGTATATGGAAGGAGTGACAGACCCAGGGAGGGGGGGTGGGGGGTGGACTCATATAAAGTGATGGGGGTGTTCGCCGTACCTTTCAGAGGTTGAAATGTGCCATGTGGTTTGATACCGCTTCAGTAAATCTAAAACACCTCTGTTAGAGATATTCCGTTACCTTTTAGGGCATTGAGAAGGAAAAAATATAACAAGACAGGGCTGCACATATATATATTTTTTCTTGAAAGGACATATGTCCGACTAAGTCACCATTTTGGTCGGACAAAAGAAAAATGAGGTTCGGACATCATATTACAGTACCGCTTGACGAGCGAACCTGCTAATCTAACGTGTTGTCAATGCAGTGTAAAAATTAGTTTGCGTTTAAAACGAAATGCATTATAACGCATTAATTAGCGTTGGCAGGCAAAAAAAATTGTCTGGGCATTATGTCCGACCACTGTTGGGATTTCATCGGACATTGGCAAATTTTGGTCGGCCATTGTCCGATGACCGACTGTTATTTGCAGCCCTGCAAGAACTACTTGTCATTTTAGAAGAGGAACCTGTTATGAGGAAAATTAATTTGAGCCACTCCCACAAAACAAAATTTTGGTACCTTTTAGGGGCACTTTTATTGGGAGTCCCCCCGGTGACAGATTTGCGAACAAAGCTGTATGAACTTTGATTTACATTTGCTATCAAGGAGGGCAATAAATTTGTGAAAACTTTGAAATACAAAAGAAAATGAATCCTTTCAATAATAATTATTGTACAAGGACCCATGTGATTACATAATATACTTAGTCATTAATTTTGTTTTTTTCTTAGATATCGATGAGTGCAAAAATAAAAATACACACTGTGAAGGGAATATGAAATGCCACAACACTCCAGGGTCCTTCAAGTGTCAGTGTGATCCTGGGTTTCATTTGTACAGGAAAATATGCACAGGTTGGTTGCTTTGCAATATAGCTGGTCCTTTTCATGGTTTACTTGCTATATTTGCATACAATATGGTCAATCAAGCCAGGCAATTTCAGGCACAAGCTGCAAAACATTGTGTTAATTGAGCTCCTTTAAACTATTTTAGTACAAAAACAGTTTCTATAAGGATGTCCATGGCATTTATTATAATAAGCATCCTTTTTCATGCAAGGAGGTTTGCTGGCCTCAAATGTGACAAACTTCCCGCTTACTGCTTACTGGATAGTTTTGTGGATATGTGAGATAAGTGTGGAAAGAAATAGCTATATGGCCTAAGCTCCCACGAGTCTCCTATAGCTCAGTGGTAGAGGGTCTGACCGGTATATATGTGGAAGGTCATAGTTTTGACTCCTGTTGGGAGAACTCGGAAAAACTTTTTCCAAGTAGCTTGTGTCACTGACTGTTAAACATCTCTCATACCATTGTGAAGTTCTACAGTGACTACTGTAGTCTCCTACGCACCATTGTTTGGCTCGTCATACAACAGTCTCCTCCCCCACGGAGAGGCGTTGCATGTTGACCCAAATAACGCCTGTGAAGGAGACTATGACCACTGCTGTTCTCTGTTAAATTACAGATCTCGATGAGTGCAAGATCAGGAAACACAACTGCTCCAAGCAAAGTTATTGCCGCAACACCCCCGGCAGTTTCAAATGCGAGTGTCCAAAAGGATACAAGGGCAATGGCATCAAATGCAGCCCAACCAAACTGACGCGCTTCTTCACACCCAAGTACTTGTTGAAGGACATTGTAAGAGGTGCTTGGGACAGCATCCTGGCTGTGTCTGCTGTTGGTCTCATCGGTGTATCTGTGTTAGTCATTACCATTGTGATGGTGAGAAAAATGTGCAGAAAATGCGCCGAATGCAGAAAGGCAAAGAAACCTGCATATCAGGGTAGGTGAATGTTACTGTATACATTGCTACAATGATTTTGAAAAAGAAAGCTATAAGTAATATATCAAACCCGAGAGACAGGGTTTGATCATATTTCCAAACCACATGTAGTGGAGTATTTTTTAATGAAATTTGAGGGGTTTGGAAATGTGATCAAACACTGTCTCAAGTGATTGTTATATCTTCTCAGTCGAAACAAAAACTAAGGAGGAAATGGAGAAATAAAATCGTAAAAAATCTATGCTAATTAAGACCACTGGTATCCAAACCTCTGACACGGTTATGATTTCCTTTGTTTTAACTTGATGAATTATTAATGAGTTTGAGAATGTACTTATAAATCAACGCTTTCTCTATTGGATCCTGTTGCAGATCAACTGTTCTATACTGAAGAAATGTATGATCCCGATCAAATGTTCCTTCCTGATGGCGAACAGATGTTCTATCCAGATGAAATGGGTTACCCAGGAGAGGACATGTTTTATCCTGAGGGTTACCCCGAGGGCTATGCCGAGGGCTATACCGAGGGTTACCCCGAGGGCTACCCCGAGGGCTATACCGAGGACTATCCTGATGGCTATCCCGAGGACATGGGTTATCCCGAGGAAACGGGCCATCCCGATGAAGAGTACGATACGGCCGACAACAAACCCGTGTTGACCGCAGACCCGTCCCACTCGGTCCCGCTTACTTATTATGCAGACGATAATGAGGAACTATCTGATGAGAACCCCGAAGGTGTCCCGTATGAAGAATAAACATTGTACCCTGAGGGGTCCCTTTGGATTGAACTGTAGTTCCTTACGTACCCCTACTCACTGAGATTCATTTGGATATCTTAAATTTCTGGAAACATTTGTTCAACTGTAGCATTGCTGTTATTAATTATTTTTGCCTCAGCGCTCTTCCTCAAATAAACATCTGGTTTTGTTATTGTGTGGATCGCTTGAAAACAGTTGTCACAAGAATATTTATTTCTTGTCTTGTCTTTTATCTTCTTTACTTTCCTTTAATTCCTTTTTTTCATTTCTCTTTTTCTCTTTTCTTTTGGAAATTGTGAACTTTCTTTTTGAGACATTTAAAGGAGCTATGTCATGATATATAAGGGGTGGACCATTTAACTTCTGAGGGGGGGCTGGGTGATTTGGTATAGGCGTGAAATTTTTTCAAACCATTTCATGCGCAATAAATTTTTTTCTCGGGGCATGTGTGTGCATGATATTTTTTTCTGAAGTTGCATGTGTCAGCCTATGAGGTAGTGCCTTGCAGGACATTTTTTTCTGCAGTGGTCGTGTGCACAAAATTTTATTTTGTACAAGTGTGCTTGCAGGATATATTTTTTTCAAAATCACCCAACCCAACCCCCCCCCCCCCCCCCCCCTCAGAAGTTAAATGGTCCACCCCTAAATTCACTTTTGTGATGTACAAAATTACTTTCATATTGAAGAGAGCCTCAAATGTTAGAGATAAATGAAACCAATTACAGAATCCTATGGCTATCTCGCTGAATAAATTAGAGCGGGTGAAATTTGTCCACCAAATGCTATAACCCGTTCATTGTAGTTTTGCATTACTGGTGATCCCAAGTTGGATGTGAACAAAAGTTGATTCAGTGTCTCATGCTAACGGGCGCAAAGCGTCTACCTTACTACTTCAGGAATAGCTTCTCCCCAAAATAGACGTTCTGGTATAAAAAAGAGTGTAATGAAATTTTAATTGACATATCAGTGAGGCAACATTCAAGAGAATTCCCCAACACTCAGTTCAAAAACAACCAGGCAATCCGCTGTGACACATAACATCTTTATTTCCCTTCAATAAAACATGGATCAAATAATAATAATTAAAACCTAAGAATTAGCTAAAATTCCTTGCAATACAGTCCTTAAAATGTTTTTAAAAGTCTCTACCGCTTACTGCTTAATATATAACTGCGAAGATCTCATTCTCTTTCGTTATTTCCACTGCAGTTCACATATAATGAATTATTTTATATTCATCATCTCCATTTCATCACTTGACGGGTATAAATAGAACTCGCACTTGCCCATCTCTCAGTGGCTTCATAGCTCAGTGGTAGAGCGTTTGCACCGGAATCGTAAAGGTCATGGTTTCATATCAGGTGCACCCAACGACAACATTTTCCTGTAGGTGTTGGAACGTCGTTTGTACGTTATAATTGTGCTTTTGTGCAGTTTAATGGCTTATTTTTAAACGCTAAGAAAAAGGTATCTGTTCGGATACGTTAGCTGAACTTTCAAACTTCAGAAAATGTTAGGGATTGAAATCTTATTACCCGAATTTATGAGCTGCTTTTTCCTTTCCGAAAATCCTAGCTGACCTATTTTTGTACCCAAAACGACATTTTTATCTCTCCGAAAACAAAAGGGATTAATTTTCCCATATTAAGAAAGTTCGAGATGACATTTCTCTAAAGAAAACTCCAGTTTTTCATCACACTTTAATCCGAATATCTGAGGCGATTATAGGCCTTCCGAACGGATATTCCACCGAAACGATCCGTTGGGTGCCCCTGTCATATCCCGTTGGAGCCTGAATTATTTTCAGGCCTTCTTTTCAACTGCTTAAGTTGATATATAACTGCGAAGATCTCATTCTCTTTCGTTATTTCCACCGCAGTTCACATATACGACTGAATTATTTCATATTCATCACCGAGGATTTTTTCTAGTTAAAATTTGCTGGCAGTTTGTTCCATATTTGTGCCGTTCTTACAGCGAATGTTCTACACCTTCAGTCGTACAAAAACGAGTGCGAGTGTTTCATTGGAGGACTTGGAGTTCCAAACACGATGAGGGCGTAGGTAGAGTCGAGTGCTTGGAAACCAAATGAAACACGAAGCATGCATGTGGTTTTGAAATTACTTCTCCAACAAAGAAAATTACAATATTTTATCCCTAAAGAGCATTGTCTATTCAAATAGTCATTTGCCAAACCATTTGCCAAACCATTGACCTTTTATTAGAGGGCCACAAGTTTATTAGCCTCGCTATTACGTGCTACCCTCTATAAATAAAGATACTACCTACCTACCTACCTACCTACCAAACCACTAAAGTAAATTGGTACCTATTAGCACCATTTGTTCATCTTCTGTCCCCTTTATTACTATTATTGTTATTTTCTCTTGTAATAGTAGAAACTAGTTTCTCACAATTTCTCTATATTATAGATTCAGAACAAGAATTTGAATATTAGCAAATTGGTATTTATATGCAAATGCGAGGTAATGATAGAAACCCAGGAGTTTCTCACAGAAAAGAACTTGAAGTTTTGTGTGCTGCATTTGAAGATTCGCTACTAAATAACTACAAGTTTGATTTCATTTCCTTCTCGATAGCTTGAATCAATCAAAGCAATGAATGTTACAGGCAGAACGATTCCAACGAGAAACAATGCGATGGAAGAATAGAGAACTTCAAAATATTGACTGAGAGGTAATTCAAGAGGATTTATAAGCCCGCTTAAAATCACTACCAGACATATTAATAAAATGAAGAATACGGGTATCTTATTTTCTTTACAAACTTTCCACAGCAAAGAACAGTTTATCAAAGCTTCTGTGTTGGTGTCGTCGAGTTGGTCATGAATATTATTTCTCGAACCCGCGGCCAACAGTAGGACAACGAACATTGCCAAGAGGATTAATTGTATAACTATGAATGTCATCGGTGAAATAAACTCTTGAGCAAAACAACTGTACCACCATATCATTGTGGAACCAACGAATCCCAATGACAGTGCTGCTGTAATTTTGAGTTTAGAAGATACGTCGCGGTTTCGATATACCAGGGGATGGTCAGAATCGACGATTATGAAAATCGCTGTTAAGTTGCAAACCTGGAGAAACATCATGGAAATCCATAGTAGTTCGAAGACACTGCATGATTCTCTAAGTTGATCACTTTTGAATCCTATCCACGATTCTACAGCACTCATTACAAGAATGGTAACTTGGAAAGCACATTGACAAATGGCTAATGTTCTGCACTTTTGAAGAAATGTGTACTTTGTTTTGTCTTTGAAGCAGCTCTGCAGCATTCGTATGTTGAAGAAGACTCCTGCCAAATCAAGGGCTGCCATCAAAAGCGTATGTATCAAACTCATGATGATGAACATAGAACCTGTCTCTTGTACTGTTCTGTGCTGTGCTGAATGCGTGTTATCGACTGTATAAGGCTTGATATTTATGTCATTAGCGCCTTTGAATCACTGAGAAAAGGCGCTATAGAAATCTATTATTATTATTTGTTAAAGGACTGAAATTATTACATTTTGGTTATATAAGTTGTACTGCGTTTTTGGTTGAAAATATGATAATATCTGAATGTTGATTCAAGTTGATTGTTCGACTGTACAATTGAATAACAAAGTGTGATGTTAGTGCTTCCCTGGAAATTTGTAATAGTTATATTACAAGTATGCGTGACATGGTTTTTCAGTACACGAATAAGTAAATTCATTTCTGGTTCACTTTTATTCTGTAAAACCTTATCGGAACTTAGAAAGTACTAAAGTACAAATTACCTTGTTTGTTTGATCTGTCGGGACTAATTAAACAGATACCATACTTAATTTAATTACGCCCCTGACTCCAATGATTCCTGGGCTGATTGAACCAAATACTCAAAACCAATTCAACAGAAAAACCATGTTATACATTGCTCTTATTTGAAAGATAGTAAGGAAATGTTTTTAGCAGATCTGGCTTATGGACAGTGTACAATTGTGTACATTGAATATACAATTATTGACTCTGTTCTCTAAAGAGTTGTGTACACTTCTGTACACCCTTTTCTATTCATGCATTGTTGTAAGTACATAGTGAAATTGTATCTGGCCTAGAAACTTGGTCGTAACTCGTAAACAAGTTTCGTCCAAGAGGTGGAGTTTTGTTAGCGTCCGTAGCTACGATTTGTTGGACCAACTGTTTGTATAATACTTGGTTGTTATGTAGTAGCGATCTGGTCAATCGTAGATATCTTTACTATTCCTTGATTTGAAGTTGTTATCAATTTGTAAAAACGATCATTGTAAAGTTAGCTTGGTACTCGACTGTTTATTTTGACGGGAAACTTTGGACTTCATATGGAAATTCTGGAAAACATTACTTTTTGCAAACTGCGCAATGCCTTCGTCATTGCTTGTTAAAGTCTTTGTGCGCAAGCGCACATATAATTATTTTGCCGTTGATTGGCATTCCTGCCTTATTAATTATGTATTTTGTGACGTAATTAACCTTCACTATAAAAGAGCGAGTACCAAGCTGCAGAGTTTTGAGTTGTGCCGAGTAAGGTCAACTTATGTATCCCGCCTTGGTTGTAAATAATAAATTAAGAGAACAGAGATCCGCTTCCAAGTTGACTTAGTCAAGAGCTAGTCCCCATCAAGACGACAAAAAGACTAAGTTAACATATTATTGTTTCAGGCCTCGTACGTTTTTCATGACGATGTGGACGATTGTCGAGGTAACAACGTTGAGTTGACAGTATTTATTTGCTCCAGAGTAACTACAAAACGATGTTCAAGTTTATCTTCGTTCGCCCGTCTTTTCATGTGCAAAATTGCTCGAAAAAGACGAATAAATGAATATTAATGTAAAATTAATCTGTAATTCAAATAATTTCCTTCAACTCTGAAATGAACAGGCGATATTTCCCGATCGGTTTCTTTGGAATTGAAATTTCACAGGCATTATGTTTCAGCTTCCACTGGGAATAGGGTGCCTTTTTCACTGGCGAAGGCATTTTTTTTTGCTTGGTTCTAAATATTAGGATTGCTAGATAGGTCAAATAAAATAAGTTGGCAAAATTTAAGAGGCCCTGACTGGAAATATGGAGAATCGCTGGCCAGGCTGGGAAAATCGAAAATCCTGATAATTGGCCTGAATGACACTTATGGGGAACTATCTTCGAAAATAATACTTAAAGTTTCTGGAAATTTATACTTTTCGAGAAAATCGAGAAAAACGAAAATACGGGTTTTGCCTAATTAATTATGCAAAATCCCTCTGAAAATTGGCCAAGTTCAGTACGCTTGTATTCAAACATTTCGCATTATCAGAAAACGAGATTGATTTTTAATAATAGCATACCTCTTCTACTTTCTAGCAATTGGAAATGTTTTGGTCCTGGAGCGACTAGGAAGGTTGCAGGGATGTTTAAAGTAATAACATTTCAAGCACTTTATGAGAAGGGAAAAATTGCTTAATTTCGAAGGGAAAAAACGCATCTTGATATGTCCGATATGAAATCCAAATTACCATCGTGATACAGTTTGGCCTTAGTACTTTCATAATATGAAATAAAAAATCTGGGCAATCAAGGCACGCGCTGGCAAAAGCGAAAGTTTGCGACGCTCTAAACCGTCAAATTAGCATAATGCAAATTTCTAAACTGAAGTATTCGGATTGATCTGGTGTGTGAAGGTTCCATTTTGACGCTGTGATGCGAAGGAAACACACAAGAAATAATTTAAAAGATGATATTAATCAATCTCACTTCGCTGTTGTTTGTTGGTTATACTTTGATGGTATGAAACTGAACCGCGGCCAATTATGTAATCGGAATGTAAATAAATGTCAAATCGTCGATACGTTGGCTGACAATTGCGTGACCGGAGTCACGTGAATATTGTCTGCAACTTACCTGACTAGGGTTTTCTCATTCCCTGTTTACAGATAAAATATTAGGGCTGCTAAATTGCATGAAATTGTCATGGAGAAAAATACCCAGCCGTATGGGTGCGCATATATGTAATCATCCGCCAGAGCCCCGGGTTGGGGTACCCCAAGTATATTAGTGACGGGGTGGTGCGAAGGCCTTTTGGGAGTTCGAACTTTTCCGTCGGATTTTTTTGGGTAGAACAATTTTGGCAGGAACTTTTTTAGAGTTAATAAAAGGTGTACCCTAGCGTTCTCAATATAATGTCAATCAACTGTAACAATTTCATTTACAACCTAAAACTACCGGCAAATGTTAAGGAGACGTTTATTCCGTATAAATTAAAGATGGACGCAAGACTATCTCGAACTATCTTGAAGGGTTTTTTTTTACTTTATTTTTCTTATGCGGTTAAATTCTGTGCCATTGGACTTTTTGTGGGTCAAACTGGACTTTTGGGATCTAAAAATGTAGCCTCATTCACACCTCCTAGTCACTAATTAACATTTAGATGGTAAGCTCGAGGTTTGTATCGGCTGATAGTGAAAGGCGAAGCCCCGAGCCAACTATCGAAGTCGATAGAAATCGAGAGCGAGCTGTCTAATTGTTTTAGCATAACCCAGTACCCCCTGGGTGTGTCGTTCAGTGAAATTAGCTGTTACATGTTTGAAGTATGTCACAGCGTAGTGAAAGTAAAAAAGAAGTTTAGTCTGTGAACTCTGTGAATTTTATTGACTTTGAACTCTGTATGTCTGTGACTTTAATTTTCAGGTTAGCTGTCCATATTTGTCCATTGCAATACATTTTGTTGACACACCATTTGAATTTTTTTCGACCACAAGAGAGTTTTACTGTGACGACAATTAGGCGGGTAAATAAAGCGCAGGTGAGTTATTTTTCGCTTAAAAACTGAAAATACAGAAATGTAGAGAAAATTGCCTTGTAAAGTAATTACTTAAGATTTAGCGCCCTCCTTTCAATATTAAGCACCATCTTTCTCATAAGCTCCCTCCCCTGCTGAATCCGTTTATTTATTTAACAATAAACATCCCTATTCCAATAAGCACTCTTTTTTCCAACAAACATCCATATTCCAATAACCGTCCATATTGTGCATGAATGCCTAGACCAATAAGCGCTCCTGTCCTGAAAGTTAAGTGGCCAGCTATTGGCCATAGACTTTCTTACTGTCAGTTCCTGTTGTTTTTCATTTTCTTCTTACTAAAAAAAGATGTTCAGGTCAAAACAGAAATACGCGAGCTGTCTCCCTTGAGTTCCAAAATTTAATTGAGCACCACTTACCCGTACCACTACTGGGTGCTAAATCGGATATTTACGGTATTCTAAACAGCTGAGCCAGGTCCATCTTTTCAGTCTAACGTAAGAAACGAGTCTGATGTTAATTCAGTCTTATATCTACCCGAATTTAACAAAACGTACTCAATGAAAATATCTCAACACTTTGTTTCACAAAAACTCCGCTCAAAGATCTGAAAGATGACAAGGATAAGTCCGATTCGCCTGTAAATCACCGACCAGACAGATAGAAAAAAGGAAGAAGAAGGAGAAAGGAAAAAAAAGTTGACATTATGTTTTTATATCACCAACTTTGGAGAGTTTTTGAACGGCAAAAAGCCAAAACCCCGAAATCGAGAATTAAGGTACCTTTTCATAAATCAAGCTAGATATATATGCAATATCACAAACGTAAACGTTCGTTGTACTTAGCCGGTAGCCGGTAGGAGTGTTTGGCGGGGATAGCGAAGGATTTCTTATGGGTATGGAATGTACGATTTTGATATTTTGGGGGATTTTTTTTAGATCAAAAAGTAATACTGTTCACGATTTTACTAGACTGGCATACAGTCCGTAAAGAGTTGTTTGGCGACTGGCATACGCGCGCGATCTTAGAGCAAAGACACTAGGGTGAGTGTCTAGATAAAACAGCTCTTTTTGGAACAACTTGTCTGGACTTGAATTGGTACTTATCTAAATTGACTTCTTTTTTGAAGATTATATTCTAAACATGTAGCCCGCTACACCATGCCCAGGTACCCGAGAAGTAGAACTCCCCACCTCGCCCAGCCAAGTTCTGATCCATGCTGTGGTATTGTTTTAAAATTGGAGTGGACCTGAGGGGTTGGTTGTTATTTCAGATTTCATGAAAGCAAGATGGCGCAAATTCGAGGGAAGGCTCAGGGCGATTAATCCAGGAAATACCGTATTTATTTTGAAATGGCAAAAAAAGTTGCCCTTCACGATTAGATATCATGGCAAACAACTAAACATTTCAATAACATATATGCATTGCATTAAGCAGGCTATGTTGTCCCCATTTCTTATTTTTCAAACATTTCAGTAACGCGGCATGTGTCAAAACTATATTGATGTGACTCCGATCGCGCAATCGCAGGTAAGTAAAGTCAGCCAAAACAAGGGTTTGACAATCTGTTCAGATCAAAGTGTAACCAAAAACCAGCAGCGAAAGTAAAGGTTGATTAATATCATATTTTAAATTATTTCTTGCGTGTTTCCTTCAAATCACAGCGTCAAAATGGAACCTTCACACACCAGATCAATCCGAATACTTCAGTTTATAAATTTGCATTATGCTAATTTGACGGGTTAGAGCGTCGCAAACTTTCGCTTTTGCCAGCGCGTGCCTTGATTGCCCAAATTTTTTATTTCATATTATGAAAGTACTAAGGCCAAACTGTATCACGATGGTAATTTGGATTTCATATCGGACATATCAAGATGCGTTTTTTACGTTTGAAATTAAGCAATTTTTCCCTTCCCATAAAGTGCTTGAAATGTCGTTACTTTAAAGAACCCTGCAACCTTCCTAGTCGCTCCAGAACCAAAACATTTCCAATTGCTAGAAAGTAGAAGAGGTATGTTATTATGAAAAATCAATCTTGTTTTCTGATAATGCAAAATGTTTGAATACAAGCGTACTGAACTTGGCCAATTTTCAGTGTGATTTTTGCATAATTAATTAGGCAAAACCCGTATTTTCGTTTTTCTCGATTTTCTCGAAAAGTATAAATTTCCAGAAACTTTAAGTATTATTTTCGAAGATAGTTCTCCATAAGTGTCATTCAGGCCAATTATCAGGATTTTCGATTTTTCCCAGCCTGGCCAGCGATTCTCCATATTTCCAGTCAGGGCCTCTTAAATGCCAAGTGATGTTCAATATTGGGGAAATTGCTAAGTTAGAGGACTTTGTCACTGGAGGAGCACTGCTCTGAGCCGACAGACCTACTGGACGGGGAATAATAATGGGCGTGGACATGGCACCAGCCGCTGTTCGGGAAATGAGCCCGCGTTCCCCGAGCCCAAGTGGGAAGAGTCCAATTCCACGAGAGGCCTGGAACCGAATAACCGCGCGGGAATAAAAAGAGATGGGGGGAGGGGGGGGGGGGGGGGGGGGGGTGTACGAATGCGAAGTGCAAAAAGAGAGGATTGGAGATGGAGTTGACAAGCTTAGCCTGATCGGTGAGTGCAAGTCTGAAGCAAGTCCTGATGAGGGTTGTTGTAACATCACAGGTTAAGCTACAATATATGACACCTTGTTGGTACACTCTTGCTTTAATCTTGTCTCCCTCCCTTTCCTAGCCTGCGTAGGTGGCGGTATTGTTGTATTGTTCGCGCGAGGTAAAGTTTTACAAAATGAGCGGCACAGCCGCGACACGAGCGGCGCAAGCCGCGAGAGAAAATCCCTTTCCCTCCTTTCATCAATCTCGTACCCAGAGTCAACGGTCTCCTCGGTCAGCGGGTCGTCGCCAGGTTAGACTCTGGGGGAATGGAATAAATATCGAATTTTTTGATTGGCTGTCTCGTGTAACAAACAATGGCTGTTACACCAGATTTCTGGTATTCAAAATTCCATTCCCCCAGAGTCTAACCTGGCGACGACCCGCTGACCGATGACTCTGGGCACGAGATTGTCCTTTCATTGTTGTTTTAAACCCTTAAACACACTGGACAAAATGTGCGCGCTCACTGCCCTGCCCAGGGGAAAGGTGTTCCAACGGCTATGACACCAATTGTTGAGTCAATAGGCCCGTAATGAGTGCGAAGACTGATAATTATCATCTTGCGTCAATAGGCCCGAAATGTGTGCAAAGACACTTGATAATAATTTTGCCCATTTATATTCCTAGGTTGATTGAGGCACTGTGTTAAGTGTCTTGCCAATTAACACAACACTAATGCCTAGCCAGGGTTTGATCCGGAGTCTAACACACACTAACCATTATTTTTTTTATTTTATTTATTTTATTTTTATATTTTTTATATTTTTTTATTTTTATTTTATTTTATTATTTTTATTATTATTATTATTATTTTTTTTTTCCACACTAACCATTATGCCACCTGGGGCTTGGGGGTAGAAACACACAAACTGCAAACACTTTGGGGTAAAAAACATTTAATTTCCAGCTCTCTTTTTAGCACAGCATTCACATCTCTCCAGCAACCATCACATGGAGACAAGAGAACGAGAATATCACGGGAGCAATTAACACATCAAGGGAACTAGGAAAGTATTATTATTTTACCAAAATATTTAGAATGATCTCTTAACAAATGAATATGAAACTAATCTGTACAGTTCACAAACTCTTCACATAAGAAATCCAAGCTCTCTTCAGTTTGTGTCTGCAACCGCTTGGCCTGTCCCAGGTGTTCGGTTAGTAGGGAGCGGCATGAAGGATGACGAGTGGAAACAAGGCAAGGGGACTCTATTCGTCGCACTGCTCCGCACTGACTGAACACATGGAACAGGCTTGCAACCACTGCACAAGAATGCAATACTGGTGCAACTTGCTCTATAAGCATGCATCGCAATCTTGCATTCATATTGCTACCTCACTTTTGCTTTGGAGGTAAACACCTCCAAACTCTGATTACGTTCTAACTTCTCTTTACATCTTTTTATAGAAATTCAAATAGGCAGGTCAGGAGAATTAAGTACTTGATCAACTCAGGAAATCCTCAAAGCAGGAAAGAAGGTATGTTCTGATCCATACATTGCTTTTAAATGCAAGAAGTACCATAAAATTACAGTAAAAAGCAGCCCTGGATTTATTTTCATTCTAAAGGCACTTATTTTTGGCAGGTATTTTGCGGTATTTTGAATCAGACTAAGGGAAAGTAAAGTTATGGTTTGACAACAGTGGAATTGAAATAGGAGTGAAAAATGTGAAGGCCACTCAATATAATTTATATAAAAAATTATTGTAACTTTTTATTCATATCTACTCTTTTGGACAAAACAACAGACAATGGGAAACAACAAAGAAATGTACACAGAGGAAAAAGTAATATAGTGAACTCTCTCTTAATGGACACCTCTTTAAAACGGACACCTCTGTAAGACAGACACCTGTTGTTGGTGCCTGCACGCCGTTTTTCAGTCATTTTACTGCAACTAAACTCCTGATAAGCTGGACACCTCTCTACGACAGACAGTTGGTGCCGGTCCCGATGGTGTCCGACTTAGAGAGAGTTGACTGTATTTCACTAATCTGTATACCAGGGATGTACATGTAGCTACAACTAGGATTGTCAAAAGGTGGAAAGATAGGCAAGTATCATGGACTGACTAATGGAAACAATTAACCATTTTAAGGACTGCAAATGGTTTTCTGCCATGAAAATAAAGCTTATAGCTGTTAAATTATAATTATTTTTCTGGCTCTTCGCTGTTATCTACATATGTTTAATATCAACATGTTCTGTTCCGCATTCAGTACTGTTGTAAGCCTGGTTTACACTAATGACAAAGCAACATAACAATATTATAAAGAAAACATCAGTTTGCCTTTTAATCATTGCACTGGTAACATATTAACCCCAGATCAAACAAGGACGAGAGTTGCAAGAGTTCAAACTCTCACTCTCGTTTGGCATGAAACTCTCATGCGCTCTCATCGACTCTCATGGGCCCTCATGCACTCTGATTGAATTTGAACCAGCTCAAATTTTTCTTGAGCAAAAGGAGAGTGAGAATCGTCAACGACTCCCAAGGTGATGATAGTTGATGACAGTTAAAGAAAACTCTCATGAGAGCCAACTCGCATCCTTGTCTTGCCCTGGCTTAACACTGTTTTCTTAAGTTGTCATCATGTTGCTATGCTGCTAGTGTGTACCAGGCTACTCTCAAACCCAAGTACAACATTATTCATGTAATTCATAGTCCTGGTATCCACACATGTACAAGTAAAAAGTTGTTCATGTGCTTGTCTTTATTAGAGCTCCTTTGTTAACCCTTTCACCTTTAAAGAGTGATCAATATCTATCTTCTTATTGCCATGTCAGTACTATACCATGAGAATTGAGTAACTAATCACCAACTTGAACAACACGCATCAAGGCTTGTAACAAGAATTTATGTACATTGACATCATGACTTAAAGGGTTAAATAGAAGCTCATTGCATCTGGGGATGAGAGATTATTTAAAAAAAGCTAGCGATGACAGGTTTGTTATTAATTTAAGACATAAAATAATCACTTAGGAGAGCTTGGTTCGAGGAGTTTGGCCGTCATTTCAATTTGAAATTTTCCTGCTTTTTCCTGAAGTTAACAAAGATCTCTACTATGTCTTTTGGGTAATTACCTAGCCGACTTTCACTCCTAACTTCTCTAAAACTTTAATTCCCTTCTCTTCATATTCTTGCCTTGTCATCCAGAATCCGTCCTTGTCCTTCATGATATCGGCCAACACTGCACCACCAAGGAACACCATGTGTTTTCTCCTGGGTGGATCTTCAATTCGGATTTTAAATTTCTACGAAGAAAAGAGATGACATGTAAAACTATGTCTTGTGACCACTGCCACTTAATTTTCATTAGCATAGTATTAGCCATCTGGTACGTCTTCACAAGCCTAGTGGCCCACAACTGCCAGAGCTTATCCCAGTTTCCATACATGTAGCATAAAGCAACTAGGAGTATTGCTACTCCCCCTGGATGGGATGCTAGTCCATTGCAAGTTACCCCATAGCATTTTGTTACTCAAAAAACAACAAAAACAAAAATTGGAAGGTTGTTACTTACCGACAACTTAGTAGTATCTCCCTTCAACACTCTCTCCAGATACAACTGCTTGATTTCCCTCTCTAGTCTGCTTGGTAGGCCTGGATACATGGTGCTGCCACCAGACAGTACAATATGCTTGTAAAACTCCGATCTAGTGTCGATGTCTGCCGCCTGTATGGTGTTGAAGAGAAGCTCTGCCACGCCCACACCTTCAATGTTGATAAGATGGGGCTGGAACAGGGCTTCGGGTGCTTCGAATCGTTCACCACTCATCTTCACGACTCGACCATCTGGGAGCTAACAAGGATGAGAAAGAGACACAGAAAATGGGTATTTTGTGAATAATACAGGGGTTCAAGAAATCGGGATTCCATTGTATACATGTCAAGGCTGCTGCCTAAGAGAAATTTTAGGGAGCCCTTCGGGCTCCCAAATGAAAAGTTAGGAGCCCGAGTCACATTTTTAGGAGCCCAAAAATTTTTTCCGGAACTTAACCCCTTCAATTTAAATCCTGTCACAAAACATTGTCCATTTGTCCCTATCCTGTAATGTTGGATCTTGTACCTTATTGATCTCCGGTTTTCATAAACCATGTTAATGGTCTTAATGAGAATAACAATTTACTCAAAATGACAATACATACATGTATGTCATAATTTAATACAACATTACTTTTTTATAACTAGGAACAAGTTTAAATTGTTGCAGGTGGACTGTTCTTTGACTCTTTGGTTTCGGAACACTCATTTTTATTTGTAAGCTAATTTATTTCAGTTTTATTGTGGACCTCTCGCAGTGAAGCTTAGCCATACATGTAGATTTCACTCATTGTTGCTTTACAAAACAAACACCAAATGAAGAATGACGTTACAATGTTTTGTTCAGAGGCACTGAAATATCGCAAAACTGCCGGAGCGCTAGCTAGTTAATTTACAAACTGAAATTCGATAAGCCCGGGACCAGTAAGCTTACTGGATTCGTTTCAACATCATCGCTAATACAGTCAAATGAAGGCACTGCAGTTTGGGTTGAAAAAGTCGTCGGCCAAAAGTCAGACAAACCTCGCCAAACCATTGACAATTTAGCGGGAAAAAAGCGCTGTGCACGCGTGGAAACGAGCGGCAAAGAATGCAACAAACACTTGCAATATATTATAAAACAATGCAGCTTTATTTAAAGCAAGAAGTAAAACACACAAACCCATGACCAAGTTTCAATCCTCTGACATTTCTGAAGCAAACTTTGCAGTTAAAAAAAATATTGCAGTGTTGATCTATCATCAAGCACGTCCTTGAGGTCAGTCGATTGTGTTGAACTGCTTCCCATCCGCGTCAAACATTTACTTCGCAACTCACGACCACATTTACTAACACAGAACATTCCAACGTCTTCGAACCAAACAACACAAGAGCAACATCCCATAATTTTGCTTTTCCATATTTGGGAGATTCTTCTTTGACCCAGTCCCCAACTGCTTACGGTAACATAACATCGCAAATATCGAAAATGTTTTGAATTTCACGATAAACTACAGGATGTTTTGATGCTTCAAATGTGGAAAATGATTGTATTTGGCTTCTCGGCGAATCGATGCATGGTTCCATATTAACTTACAGCCCAAGGAATGGAACCAAACTTGCAGGGGAAAGTTCAAACTGCGGCCATTACTGTGGAAATGTTAGGCGCCCGTGCGGGCTCCCTGCACAGAAATTTAGTCGCCCGAGCTAGTAACCTAGGCGCCCCAGGCGACCGGGCGCCCGTTAGGCAGCAGCCTTGCATGTATTATGAACAAGACAAGACATGACACACAACAATAACTTCTTGTTCACTTACTGTGTACTGTTCTACAAGAACTGTCGTCTCCAAGGCTAGCTTTTGTTCCTGTTCAATGTTATATCTAAAGAACCAAACCAAACATAAACATGTAACAGAACAAATAAAGAAGATGGATGGAATTTTTAAGGTACTTCATAATCATGCTGGATTTTATACATGTAGCTTTTTTCTTTCAAGAGTTCCACGTGTAAAAATCATGAATCAAAATTAGACCCAACGGTGATCTTTCAAATAGGTGAAGAAGCCTGTTTCCTGTTCAATTGATTGTTCATAGCCAAATGGAGGCTATTGTGTTTATTATCCTTCAAATATTTCCACATTCTCTGTTTAGGAGATCTTGAACAAGTTGTCAAAAGTCAAAGTAATTTTATTGGCATTCAAAAACCTCGCCACATTCAGTTCACTTCAATTATTCATTTGGCAAAAAAAAAAATGAAAGAGTGAACATGTCGCTTGGCAGATTTCTTCAGATATTCCCCAGTTTTGGCTCACGTGGTGTGTTTAGACCAATCCCACTTAAGACATTCAACGCTCAGACTAAAGTAAATTTCACTTACCCTACATAACATAGCTCCTCTTTCATCATACGAACAGTTTCAAAGTCAGCTGTATGGTTGAAGGCATAGCCTCTCAGCAAAAGTAACTAAAACAACGACATAAATTTGTCATCTGAACTTCTAACTCAATCACCATTATTTTGTATATAGAGTGAATTTTGCATACATCAGTCAGTCAGTCAGTCAGTCAGTCAGTCAGTCAGTCAGTCAGTCAGTCAGTCAGTCAGTCAGTCAGTCAGTCAGTCAGTCAGTCAGTCAGTCAGTCAGTCAGTCAGTCAGTCAGTCAGTCAGTCAGTCAGTCAGTCAGTCAGTCAGTCCGTCTGTTTGTATATAGAGTGAACTTTGCATACGTCAGTCAGTCAGTCAGTCCGTCAGTCAGCTGAACTTCTAACTCAATCACTATTTGTACATGTATATAGAGTGAACTTTGCATACGTCAGTCAGTCAGTCAGTCAGTCCGTCCGTCCGTCCGTCCATCTGTCCGTCCATCTGTCCGTCCATCCGTCAGCTTTATTTAAGAATTATTCATGTGCAAGAGGTACATGTACATACCTTGATTAGGTATTTTGTAATATCTCGACCAGCAATATCCAATCTCCTGGTGAGATGCGGAAGAGCAAAGCCTTCATACACTGGGCAGATGTGAGTCACGCCATCACCAGAGTCTATTACTAAACCAGTCAGCAATCCTGTGAATGAAAATAAAATAGCTGCTGTAGACAGATCTGAACAGTAGCCGGCATTGTCCACAACCTTGCCAGAAGCCCATGTCCCCCGTCACAAGCATGAGCATCAAAGAACGGGGGTAACAGGGAGGGAAAGGAACAGAAAAAGACTGCTTATCATTTTATACATCATTGTACTCGAGATAACACAACACTCCAAGTTTCTTCATGCTACGGAAACTGAAATATTAAATGTAAATGCTATCCTCTATGACCTACAGTACTTGGCCTGCAATCGTAAAGATACACACAACTCACCTTGAGCGTATAGAGTTAGAACAGCTTGAATAGCAATAAAAACACCATCAAATTGGTAGTTTTCAAACATAACCTGTAATAAGGCAATCATGTAAGTAAACAAGTCAACTCAATAATACCAACCATCATTCACTGTACTAAACTGCAGGTTGAGTTATAATAATAGCAGTTATTACAGTTGAGCCCACAGTCAAATATTCTTTTGTTTTTAAAAAAGTATGCAAACGAGTTAGGCTCGATTTCCGCCGCTCTCTCGAGTCCGATCTTCGTTCTGGCTAATTTTCCCGAACAGCGGCTGGTAATTGAGCCTACAAATGAGGCTAATGGGCCAATGCAATGTCAGATTGACCCTTTCGCCTTGTTTGCATGTCAAACGGCTAGCAATACCAGATTGACCCTTTCGCCTTGTTTGCATGTCAAACCGCTGACATCTGTAATAACTGCCATTGCACCAACTGATCATGAGATGTACAGCTAACGTATAACTCAAGACGATAAACCCAGGTACATGTAGGGCTGACAGTCATTAAGCTTTGAAGAAGCTGACTGCGCAACAAAAGTAGGTCATAATTTCAAGATGGCCTCCCCTGTTTTGGGTGTTGTCCTTTGCTAATTTTTAACTCTGAGTTGCCGGTCATCAGCAAGAATTTGAAAAGTGGGCGTCCTGGGGGCATGTCCCCCCACAAGTTTGTTAAGCTTTAGTACATTTTTCATCATTTTCTCCCAGGATTGGGGGTCCTGGCTAAAAGCTTGCTGGTCATCTTCATTTCAATTCCAGGAAAATTTTGTGCAAGATGTAATTATCACAAGACATTTGTGTTACGGCTAGAAAGTAATATTTATTTTTTCTTCAAGTTTCTCAGGATCACAAATCTTAATTATTTGTGAAATGAAAAACAGGCAAGTGGCCAGGACTAACAGATTACTGGTCACACATTACTTCTCAAACTCATTAATAATTATTATTATTTATCAAAGGAAATCATGACCGTGACAGGATCTGATCAAAACCTCCATAGATTTGTGCAATTTTATTTATTCGTTTCCTCCTTAGATTTAGTTTCGACTGAGAAGATATATCAAACCCTTGAGACAGTGTTTGATCACATTTTCAAACCCCTCGAATTTTGTTAAAATTACTCTGCTGTGCATCGTATTTTCAACTCTCTTCTTGGGGAAATGTGATTGATATATTACATTAAGGGCCTGTTTATATGGAGTATCGCGATCCACCTATAGTTTTGCTTACGAGTGAGACGACATTATTTTGCGGTAATGTCGTCTCAAATGAGGGCTGGTGATTGGTTCTGAAGATACAGATTGGCACCAGGGCACTGGAATGGGTTCCTCACGTATGCATCAAAATTCAAAATTTTTCTTCGATAAACTCGTCGGCAATTGTTTATATCTTGTCATTTGCTCATTTATGGAGTGCTTTATTCGCCGGTACAACTTGCTCAATCTAAAAGTTAGCGTATGGTGAGTATTAAAAGTCATTTATTTCTTGTAAGAGTTTGTTTACCGTTTTCACTTGCTTTCGCGATGTGCACACGCTAAGTTGTAAAATGAACTTTTTCGGTGCAAAATTGGATTATTTTGCCATTTCATTGCTGTTTGGTACTTTAGAAAACTTTGTGGGACATAATTCTGAATTGCTTTTGTTTCCATAAGCAATTTAACGGCGAAAAAAGTCCGACTTTCTTCAAAACGATAGGGTAACCCTCCTACCAGGGACAACTTCTCTCCATGATCGGCTACAGCACAATCAGGGTGGAAAAGTTCAAAGGGACCATGTTATGGGCTGAAAAATTTATAATAGAGTTCTTCTATTTGACTTTTCTGATTCTTATCATCAAAGGCCAGTGGGAAAATCATTTTAAACTCAAAAGTACAACTGTAATGTAGGTTATAAAAAATCAGCAGCAGATTAAGGGGGTCAAAAATAGCTGAATTTTAATGTTATGGAGGGTCACTAGAAATTTGCAGTTTTTGGCTTCTTCATTTTAACTAAACTGCTTTATAATTGCTTATGAGGGTGACGTATTTGGATACTTGAATATATCAAAATATTTAACACAAAAGTACATTTTGTGATTGATGCAACATGAATTAATTATTAGCATAATTGCGGAACACTACTCATGTTATGCAAAATGATATTTTAGAACCATAAGGTACAAAATATGTGGTTTTGTTGACAGGGATCAATGTTCCACCCCAGGAAATACCTCTGTGGGTTACTTTTGAACTGTTATTGTTGTTAATTAATGCCTACCTTATAGTCCATTTAGAAAAAAAATTATACAGCAATTTAAAATGGAGATTTAAAATGTGGCAAAAATCCTGTAGTGTCCATACCCCCATGTGATTTTAAGGAACCACTTGAATAAATGTGAAATAACTCTACATGATTTTTGATATGGTCAGGTATAATACATATATAGTATTTATAGCAATTTTTTATTTCTACTTATTGCAAAGATCAGACTCAAGTACCAAAATGTAGTGTCCGTACCCCCTTGTAGTGTCCGTACCCCTTTGCACCTCCAAACATAATTTTTGAGACTTGTTTCCAACAGAGAGCAACTTTCATCCAAAATTGAATTTAATCATGTAAAATACACATCACATTCATATTTTCTCTAAGTATTGATGTAAATCAGTTACTGACTTTGACACACCACACCAAAGTAAGAAAATGACTTTTTTGCTAAAAAAAAGAAAATAATGTGATAATGAGAAGATTAATATGATTTTAATAAAGATATTCTTCTGCAAAACAGTATAGAATCTCTTACAAGGAGATTTCATTCAAACTTCAGTTATGTTCAGTACTTAGATATCTAGATAACTTGAGATACCCATCAGCCTCTTTATTTGCCTGGTTACCAAGCTCCATGTGCTTTTTTATGGCAGACCAGCTTTCTCTGCAAGTTTTTCGAAATTTTGTAGCATTTTGAGTTAAAGTTGAATGGAATCAACTGGAAAAAGAAACAAAGTTGGAGAAAAAAGAAAAATTCAAGATAATTTAAGCGCAAATACAGCCAAGAAGAGGAGATACAGGGAGAACATAAGGAAAGATCCTACACGATATGAAGAGCAGAAAAGAAAGGAAAGAGAAAGGAAGAGAAACAGCCGTGCAAAAGAAAAGATCAAGTTAGAAGGAAAAGCAATGAAGTACATAAAAGAAGAAAGAAAAAAGAAGATGCTGGAAATGAGAAAGTATAGATCAAAGAAAAAAGAGAAAGCACTAGAGGTTGCAAGTTTCGAAAATATGGATGCATGCCAAAGGAAACTGGCAGGTAAAACCACAGAAGCCAAAGCAAGGAAAGCTAAAAGAGCCCAAGACTTGAGAGCAAAAAGAAACAGGATGATGCACGAAAAAAAGCAGCAGTTACCAGAACACAGAAATGGAGACTGAAAGTGAAGTTAAATCCACCTAGTTCAGATAGATCTGCACAAAGTACCTCACGAGAAAAGGCATTCCAGTCATCGTCCTCTGAAAAGCGAGCAGTTAAAAAGGCGAAGAATGCTTTGCCATCCACACCAAAACGAAAAACCCAAGTCCTAAGAAAGTTTATACATTCACCATCTGGCCCCCTGTTGATGATATATCATGGGAAAACTACTCTCAAATTCTTGTGGTGCTGGGTCAACCACAACTGTGTGATTCAATAAGCACAAACAGGCGCCAATTAGTTCGTTTTAAGGCTCATCTTCTTGCCTATTCTGATTCCATCCTAAAATTGATTTAATTTAAGTTGGCAGCTGATGAGTTCAACTTATTTTCTCAGCTAGTCTAGAAACAGTTTCAATAGAATTATTGACCAAAGACAGCATGAAAACATTATTGCTATTTCTTATTTACAAACATTTTACAGTTGCCTTAGCCATTCAATTTACCACATTATTACACAATTATTGGAAAACTCATTATCTTGGCTGATTTTTCCAGTAATATAGGTTTTTTGGTCATCTTAAGACTTAAGATTAAAGAATTACATGTTCTGTTACAAGGGTTGTAGTGTCCGTACCCCCACCCCCTAAGAGTATGTTCAAGTAGTTTTTTCATTGTATTCTGCAGTAAACAGCGACACTTAAGTTACAAAATGTAAACTAATGTCTTTGCAATCAGTCAGTATTTTAACAATAGTTTCTATTACAAATATACTACTGAAAAAGGATAATTTTGAAGATAATCTTATTTTTCATTGAAATATTCACAGTATATTGTTTATTATATTAAATTTTTCACCTCCCTATTGCTTCACAACACTAACTGTGTATATATTCTACAATCATAAGGTAATGGTGTGTTAAAGAGGTTGAGAATTGACTTGATTAAGTGAATTCAAACCTCTGTATATTACTGTTTACTTATTCCTTTTCTGCATTTGTAGTGTCCATACCCCCCAAAACAGACTCTGACAAACTGGGGTGTATCTCAAAAACGAGAAGTGAATGCCCCAAGATAATATATATCAGTAATCATGAGATGTTGTACTTGCACATCTTGCATGAAAAACAAAGATATTGCAAGGTTGATTTTTTGGCCTAAGTGGACCCTACTTTTCCACCCTGATTGTGCTGTAGCCGCATGTAACTAAGTATGTTTTTGGAGAAAACTCAAATTTGATCTGTTTCCTTGTTTCACCGCTATCAAATGCAAATCTGGACAAGGGAATTATTTGGTGTCAGCAGAAACAATAAAAAACTTCTTTTCTTGCCCTAATTTGGGAAGTAACACTTGTCACATTTTATGAATGGTTTTAAATACCGATTAAACTTGTTATACCAGTACTTAAAAATATTATTTAATTTTTATTAGTATTCATGACAGTATATTTGTGCCAGTTAATAACAGTGATTTGTTTCAATCTTTTTACTAACTGATCTAACTACACCCTCCAAACTAATTTGAAAACTTTGCAAGTACAATGTAAGCTCAAGCTAATTTTCACTTGAATGACAATAAATTAAAGTGAGTAAGCTTAATTATTAAAATAACACCAAGAAGTGTACAGTTCACTAACCTCAATCATTTTCTCCCTGTTCTTCAGTGGATTCATGGGCGGTTCAGTAAGCAAAACCTAAATTTAACAACCGACTTAGTGAGAAGACTGGACAAGGTTTGATCGAAGTGAAGTGACAGTGAACTTAAAAGTTATTGATATGTAGTGATAGTACATGTAACAACAGCTTCAGCCCTAAGTTTAATGAAGTCAAAACTCACTTTACAATTCCTTGGATCAACATTAAGCTTCGTTTCTCCAAACGTGTAGTCCCACACATGTTTCATGTCCTCCCAGCTTCGAACAATTCCATTATCCATTGGATAATTCACCTCCAGCATGTGTCTAAGTTTGCTGGCTTCATCGCCGACCATCAGATCCTAAAAGAACGAAACAACAAGATCAGCTATGAACATGGCTGTCTTTTGAACGAGGGCAAAGCTTAAACTGTGAAGAAAAAGAAGTGATCATACAAACTGAAACACTAACCTTGACTTCAATGTCTCCCACTTTCGCTGTTGATCTAATAATCGGTCTGCCCACCATCGAAGGGAAGATATGAGCTGGAAAGTTCGAGCCTGCATATCCGCACTTGACGAACTGCAAAACAATCGTGCACAAAGTGATTTAATGCAGGAAGGTACAAAACATTTCCTGCGATGTAACAGCTTATCGAGCTTACCCCTGTTCCATTGTCACAGACGAGTACTTTATTTCCCTTGGAATCCATGGCGGTGCTCTTCCCACCGACCACTTTCGCCGAATAAAAGATGGCCGCTGCTAACTTCCTCAACGCCTTGTCACGTGACAATCTGTATCTGACACCTCCCCCAAGGTGAAGCCTCGATACAATACAGAACATTGCGGGTTTTCCCGCGGGAAAATATAAAGGAAATAAATGAGATGTTTTCTCAAACTTTTCCTTGAGCATCAGATTTGTATGCTATATTATTATGAGTAGCCTGTTCACAGACGTTACATTTTTTTCGTAAGGTACTCTGCGCTCGTTGTCACGCTCCGCGAGTATCTTACGAAAAAGAAATTGAACGTCTGTGAACAGGCTATTATATGAGTGGTTTACTTGGAACTAAAACGAGTGGCGTATTTTTCGTATGTCACGTCACTCTCGCGAGTGGCATATCGATAAATGACGTCACGATTTTTGCCGTTTCAATCTTTTTGGATGGAAAAGGGAAGTGGTTGTCTTTGGCGACGGTTCAGTAGCAAATTTGTGAAGATAATAACGACGGCCCAACTCAGTGTGTTGCCAATTTTGACGTCACTTCCGCTTTTCCTCGGTTATGACGTCACTACCGATTTTCCTTGGTTATGACGTCACTTCTGATTTTTTGCTCGATTTTGACGTCATTTCCGACTTTTGCTCGGGTTTGACGTCACTTCCTATTTTTGCTCAAATTAAAAATAAATTTCAAAAAAGACCCATGTATGGGGGAATGCTTCTCTAAGAACATGTTCTCTTGATTTCATTGAAATTCTCCATTTCTCCTGGACGGAAAGGACTCCATCAGAAACACACAAGCCTCGGTTTTAAGGCAATGTAACTTGCCAAATTACTAAGCAGTCCCACTCTCCTCCCGCGCGCTTTTACAATCTATGCTGACAATTTCAATTTTACTGTATTTTTATTCTCTGGTACATTCAGTTGTCACAGGCTTACTGCATGGATCATAAGTTAAACAAATTATTGATCTTCCAAGACTCGTGTTATTTAATAGGCCAATTTCGATATATTAAAATTCTAACTTGGCTCCGAGGCTTTAGGGGAATAAAGCAAAATAAATCGAAAATAGATCACATCGAGGTTGAGGGACGAATAAATAATTTATTTTATTCCCCTAAGCCTGGGAGCCAAGTTAGAATTTTAATATATCAAAATTGGCCTGATTGCCAGTGAATAAATGTATCTCTCATTGCATGCTGCTATACAATGTAGTTTATTTAACAAATAAAGAAGCCAAAACCATGTATTATACTGTCATAAAACACGACGGGAATTTGAGAACACGAGAGAAATTTAGAAAACACGAGCCGCAGGCGAGTGTTTTCAAAATTTCTCAAGTGTTCTCAAATTCCCGTCATGTTTTATGACAGTATAATACATGGTTTTGGCTTCTTTATGTGCTTTAAAATATAGATTTAATGCGCGCGAAACGATAAAACACGGCTTTTCTATGATTTATACTCTGATAAAACATGGTTTTTAACCAATCAGAGCGCGCGCATTTTCCAGTCTGTTTTAAATCTATATAAAAATATTGTTTGCAGTGACAGATGATCCAATGTGCTCAAAGTTTAAAGAGGGAGGGGGAACTTTTCCTGCTTTAGAGGGGGATTTTTTTGTCCCCCTGGGGTCCTCCCCTAGATCCGCCCACTGGTTTGTACAAAATTTTGAAGAAAATAGAAACGCACCATTTCAGCTGGATGTCAGTAAACTTTATTTTCCATACTCTTTTCAATCTGGAATATGAGTTATAAATGGAAACTCCATACTCTACCAAAACTTTGTACAGACCCTGTGAAATAATATTATGCTATTGACAAATTGATATTTGCTACTTGTGCACAGGAAATGTTGTCATTTCATTTAATTTTTTGGATAATATGCCTTGTTATTATGAATATCAGTTAATTAAATTGTATTATTCTATGACAACCAAATTAAAATGGCTCCACGTTTTTCTACTGTAAAGAAGAACCAATTGGCAGCATAAAATTCATACATGGGGCTCTCACATCAAATTGGAGTGAAGATAATCTTACTATGTGCCACGCGATGAGTGTGGTGGCCATTTTGGTCAGCTGGGACGAGGTCTGGAACCAAACAAATACAGGATCTGGGACAGCCAAGAAAATTCTCAGAACATGCGATTGCACACCAAGAATTAGAATAATAAAGCTAACAAATGCTTTCTAAAGATTTTTCGGCTCCAGACCTCACACAGCCAACTGCTTATTTAAAAAAAAAAATTCAAAATGGCCACCCCAAAAAACATATTCATTGCATGGTAAGATGAGAGCCCTGTATACAGTTTGAGAGACAAGACAGTACTTTTTTTTGGCCTGACTAATCCTATGGTTTTCATCTGATATGTTGACAGAAATTAACCCCTTCACTCCCAGAGTCGCACTAATTAACACGTGTGTGACTAGTCTCCTACGCAGCCATTATTTGGGTCATCACGCAGAGTGCATGACGAGCAGCACTTTCATGTGGTATTGTTTATTATACTTTACAAAGTTGTTCTAACTTTTAAGTCTGTGGATGCAACCCTAGTGTGTGACCATTCAAATGAAATCTACTAAGTTGAAATTGTTTTTTTTTTCAATTTTGAAATTGAAAACTCGATCCTGGGAGTGAAAGGGTTAAACATGAGTGTTCATGCTATTTAAGGTTACCATATACCTTCAAAGGACAGAATTGGTCCAAAAACACGTTTCCGCTTAGATATGTAGTTTACATGATGACCTTTCATATAAAGAAAATTCTATGGAAATCCGATAATTATTAACGGAGAAATACAGTGCGAGAGACTTAACCGGAAGTGAGGTGTGAGTGGAGTGTGAATACTTCTCCCGCTGTTTTCTCGAAATCTATTTCGGGCCGATAGAGGCGTCTTTAAAGAGTTACAACTCAAAGGGAATTTGAGCGATTGACCTCAAATTTGGACAGTATCTAGATTAACATATAAACAACAAAAAAGTGTCGGGGAATTTTTTATTTCTGAAAACTTTTTCGTTGGGAGCCGTTTCCGCGCGATCACTCTATATTTTTTTCACCCTATTTAGAAAATGCTCTCTATCTTTTCACTGCAATTGAATATGGGGAATCCCCGACACGCTTTTTTTAGCGCTTTGGGTCCGGAAACCCGAGAACAAATCAAATTAGCGAAATATATAATTCGCGCAGAGTTGTAGCTTTCAAAGCTGATTCGGACCCTTGTATTTAGACATCGCGAAAAATTCGACAATTCATTTTATTACATAATGGTTAGTATATTTAGGTATCTGGAGTTTAATCCGGACGCGCTACATTTTTTAGACTTGAGACACCCCTGAAGGTACACGGTAACCTTAAGTACTTATTTCCCCCAACTAAGCTTGTTTCTCGGTTGTAATGATGTCACCTGTCGCAGTTCATGCAGGATCAATGTCAGGCCGTGTTGCTGGCCACCATTAGGATACATTGTGTAACTAAGCGACATCCTTGCCAAGAAACCACAGGCTTGGAATTCTGTCCAAACGGGTACTTCTTCCTACAGACCGCATTTAAGATCAGACAAATTATTGTTTTGGGACTTAGTAGCAAAAGTACATAACAATGGGACTAAGCTACAAAACCCATTAAATTACAGAATATTGCAATTTAGCAACCTTCCTTGTTTAAGACAACTATTTATAACCCTTTCACTCCCAGAGTCAAACCTCAATAAAAATGTGGTAGTCTGTGGATGAAACCCTAGTGTGTTGCCGTAACATTCAAATGGAAGCTATTGAGCAGTACTTTCATATGGTACTGTTTATTATGCTGTACAAGGTGGTTCTAACTTTTGAGTCTGTGGATGAAACCCTAGTGTGTGACCATTCAAATGAAAGCTATCGAGCAGTACTTTCATGTGGTATTGTTTATTATACTTTACAAAGTTGTTCTAACTTTTAAGTCTGTGGATGCAACCCTAGTGTGTGACCATTCAAATGGAAGCTATTGAGCAGTACTTTCATGTGGTACTGTTTATTATGCTGTACAAGGTGGTTCTAACTTTTAAGTCTGTGGATGAAACCCTAGTGTGTGACCATTCAAATGAAAGCTATTGAGCAGCACTTTCATGTGGTATTGTTTATTATACTTTACAAAGTTGTTCTAACTTTTGAGTCTGTGGATGAAACCCTAGTGTGTTACCGTAACATTCAAATGAAAGCTATTGAGTAGTACTTTCATGTGGTACTGTTTATTATGCTGTACAAGGTAGTTCTAACTTTTGAGTCTGTGGATGAAACCCTAGTGTGTTACCGTAACATTCAAATGAAAGCTATTGAGCAGTACTTTCATATGGCGCTGTTTGTTTTTGACAACTTTGCAAAATGAAGATGTTTTCCTCAGTTTTGAACTTAGCACTCTTGGGAGTGAAAGGGTTAAGTCACATGTGCCAACTGCCAACATTAATTTAGTTTATCAATAAATTTACTATTTTGGCTTATGTATAAAAAGTGCACATTACAGTGTGGGTATGGTGGGTTATTAGCCAGTTACAGAATGACAATATGATTAATTTGGTAAATCATCTGTATCTTGTTCTTCTTCTGTGTCATCCTTGCTCAAACCACTGTCCCTGTAGGTTGCACACCCTGAGCGGAGGAACAAAATAAGTATGAAATGGTTATTTAATCACTTAATTTTGGAACGCTGTGGTAGGTAAAGCCGCACTCGGGCGAAACCCGGAGCTTATTCCATTTTCCTTAGCATGAAGACGACTAGTACTATTCCTACTCCCCCAAGATGGGATGCTAGTCCATTACAGGTTACCCCCCAGCATTATGTCGCCCATACCCATTTATACAATGTACTCCTGGGCCCGGTTGTTCAAAGGGTGGATAACGCTATCCACCGGATAAATCGCTATCCAGTGGATAAGGGTCAACAAAACATACTACGCTATCCACTGGATAGCGATTTATCCGGTGGATAGCGTTATCCATCCTTTGAACAACTGGGCCCTGGGTAGAAAGAGGCACTGTGAGAGTAAAGTGTCTTGCCCAAGAACACAACACAGTGACCCAGGCCAGGGCTCGAACCAGGACTGCTCGATCCAGAGTCCAACACACTAACCATTAGACCACTGCGTCTCCCATAAGAACGCTATGGCAATATTATAATATTCATTGTGCTGTTCCAGAAAATATCCATACCCCAACCCAAGGAAGATCATTGGAAATTGCAAGAGGAAAGGGGGTTTTGAAAGCCAAAATTTTTAAAGGAAAGTATGAACTCAAGCTAAACTGAAATTTCCAGAGGGGTGGGGCCATATAAACCAAAAAACCTTCCGTGGCAGGGGTATGGATATTTCAAAATGCCTACTTGTAAATTTTGTATGATGAAAATCAATAGTTTCCAAGAGGAGTGAAATTTGTACAAATTAATAATGTGGCTGTTACAAAAACATCAAATAAATGTGTTTATAGTGTTATGGAACGCGCATGAGACCTGTATTTGGGGAATGTTGGGTTATTTTCATGATGGCAGTTATCAAGAAAACCTGCAACATCCTAAAAAAATTCTGACTTTTCCCTGACCTGTGACAATTTATGACAATGGCACAACACAACAAATTAATTTGTTAGCAGTCCATCTTAGCCTGATTCTCAGACAGTCTGTGGATCCATCGCTCTCTCGCTCCCTTTCCTGAGGGAGTGAGAGAGCGACCCGATCCTCGGACCGTCTGAGAATCAATCAGAATTTGCTCTTTCACATCATGGACTAGTTTGCCATATAAATAAACATGTAAAATGCAATTATCATTTTCAATTGGATGGACAGGTGATTTGCATGTGCGTGATTATGTGTTGGTATTACAGGGCTGCAAATATATATTTTTTCTTGAAAGGACATGCGTCCGACTAAGTCACCATTTTGGTTGGACAAAACAAAAATGAGGTCAGACATCATAATATGTACTGCTTGTTAAGTGAAGGTGCTAATCTAACCATGGGTCTTTTTACAATCCATGATCTAATGCATTGTTAACGCAGCCTAAACTAGTTTGCGTTTAGAACAAAACGTGTTATAACGCGTTAGCATTATTTTGCATTGGAAGGAAAAAAAATGGTCCGGACATTATGTCCAATTACAGTTGGGATTTCATCAGACATTGGCAAATTTTGGTCGGCCATTGTCCGATGACCGACTGTTATTTGCAGCCCTGTATTATGATGAGACATTAGATGTTGATGATCGCTCTTGTGCACAGGTAACCATGAATGATATGACGTCCACACATATCACACTTACCACTTTACCTGGTCGTGCCCAAGTACGGATGAAACCCTCGTGACATGCCATGACGATACAATCTTCTCGAAATGACAGTGCCGTTAATCGTTCATTTGCCACTTTCTTTGCAACCAAAGGTTCTAAAATGGATACTTCTTCCATTTTGGGGCACAGAGCTGTCCCAGGTGCAACATTTCCAATATTCACTAAGTTCTCCACTGACTTACTTAAAGAATGTACTTGTGTTAAACTCTTTGGTGTGTCGAATGACATTGGTGCGACAGCATTGCCACTGCCGGAGTGACTCACCTCGTGTGTGACTGGCCCATTAGAAAGGCAATTCGTCGAAGTTACATGCGAGTTTGAAAGAGTGGCATTGCGCATGCTCCTGCCTCGAGGTCTCTGAGGTTTAAGCACGTCATCCCCTAAGTCCCACAACATAAGATTTGTGTCCTGTCCAACAGAACCAAATCTATAAGAAGTCAAATTTTTGTCATCTGGAGTAACTGAAGAAGAACCGGACGATGGTGCTATGCCATTCTGTTCAATTTCCTCTTCATCGCTGTCGTCGACACGGCCTCCAGCACTAATACTTGTAGTGTAAGGATCAAACGCAACTACTTGAACCCAACTTGTGTGTCCAATGCCTCGCGCTATGACTCTTCGCTCAAGGAAAGACCATACTGTAACAAGGTCATCCTCTCCTCCTGTAACGATATACTTACCGTCGGGACTCCAACAAACACAAGTTAACCCCCCAAAGTAACTCTTCATGACACCACACAATGTCTGCGAGTCGAAGTCAAACACTCGAAGAAATCCGTCTTGATTTGCTGTCGCAATGTGCTTACAGTCTGGGGAGAAGGCAAACTCGTTTATTGAGCCTTCTCCAATTGTCCACTTACAAACTGGGTTCCGCGTCGTCTTTGATTTCCCACTGTGGATTGAATAGCCGGGTCCCTGTTTCATTGGTGCATACTGTGGAGGTCCCACCCCCGCAGGGTGTTCTTTGTTGTATACAAACATGTGTCCACTTTCGTGTGCTACAAGAAACAAATTTTCTGATCCAGGAATCCACTTGAGGCACATAACCTTTGTTTTATCCACCAGTCTCTGAAAGAGCAAGTAGAAATGTTTAGTCTCCATTAGCAGACACCTGATCAGTATAGCAGTGCAGAAAATGTGGGCTAGACACATTGTTGAAATTTGTTTGCATTACTTTTGCACATTATTGTATAAATGCTTCTCTTCATTGGCCCCAGTTGTTCCAGGGATGAATAACACTATCCGCTGAATGAATCACTATCCAGTGGATAGCATTATCCACCCTTTGAACAACCGGGCCCTGGTGTATCAGTATAGGGGAGTGGCTTCAGAGAAAAAATTCTAGGGCAATGGGGGAGTTCATCTAAACAACCCTGAAAATGAAATTCCAGTTAACTCAATAATTTTCTCCCCATTAAAATTCTCTGGAGAGCCCTGCCAGTAACCCACAATCTCGTACAAAACTCAACTGTTGTGACACTTAACAAAAATGTTCACTTATTGCACTATTGAAAGAGTGTACTGTCTAACAGCTTATTTGTCCATCCCACTTCCCCCAATATTAATGGTGTTCTGGTATAAAAGGATGAAATATAAATTGGCAACCCTCTGAAACAACACTGACCAAGGGGATAAAAATATTCTCACCATCTTGTTAAATACATGTACAAGTCATTTAGAAAAAGTGTGAAATATGGGCTAGATTTTTGCATGACGTCTCAACTAGTTTTGTCTGGGATTGCAGTTTGCTTTACAGTGCGACTACTCAAAGCAGGCCAGTTTGAAGAAAAGTAACCAAACAAAATGAGAGGTCTGCACTTTGTTGGTGTCAAATTTTGTTGTAGAACTATTGTCTGTATGCTTCAACGTGATTGGTCAGTTTACGAAAAGGTCGCCATCCTTTGTTCTCAATTAATGTTTTGATTGGTTATATTTCTTCAAACTGGCCTGCTTCGAGTAGTCGCACTGTAAAATCAGTGAGCACAAACCTCCTCGTTGAAAAGTTTGTTGACTTCATGTCTAACGGGATCAAGCAGCTGTACTTGCCCGGCAGAAAATCCAATCAACAGCTCCAAGCTGTCAGACGACCGCGTCAACAGGTTGAAATCATGACAGGTTGGGATGGTTCCTTTGTAAAGTCGTTTATCAAGAGGTTTTGTAAGATCTGCCGCCTAAAAAGAACAGTTGAAGAGCTCAGTGGAAAAGCATTCTAAAGGTCTGCTTACACAGGCGATGTTTGATGCAATTTTAGCCGTGATTTGAATGGCAATTTTCAGTGCGATTCCAAGTCGCTGTGTAAACTACCTGCGATTTCATGGCAATTTGTCGCCTTGAAATCGCTGCTGTTTTGAACTTGCTCAAATTTTGATGCGATTTATTGGTAATTTTGTTACTAAAAAGCGAGACATTTCATACAACTCGCCATAACAATCTCCATAAAAATCACTGTGAAATCAACATGAGCACTAAAAATTGCAGATAAATTCACATCAAAAATCGTCTGAAATGGGCCGATCATACAATAATAATTCATTCCTTTCCTGTCCAGCTGTGCATTAAAACTCTGGCAAGATCACTGTTTTGCCAACAACTGTCTGCGACAAATGGAGCTTGCTTAGTTTGAATAGAGTAAAATCCTATTCCCTGACATGACCACTTAAATGTAATAGGTAATCAGTGCGCTGTGAACTTTAGAAATAGCGCTATATAAATTATTATTATTACTACCACTACTGTACTATATTGCATAAAAAAGCGTCTCTACTGACAAAGCACACCGCCCACGAATTAGCGCCTCACATGAGAGCAAAAATACTAATAACAACAACACAGCGCTCATTCGAAGCACTTGAGCTCTAGCTCCAATCGTTTTAATTTAATTTATTAGCTTCGCCAAGTAGGCAGGGTAACCACTGACAACAGCTTGCGCCAATTACTGTGTACCCGTAAATTGGCGCCAACCAATGAATGCATGTGAACAGACCAAACCACAACACCGGGACTATGTCCCCTACTCTTTTCGAACAGTGATGTGGGTTGTTTAACGTCCCTTGAGTTGAGACTACTGTGTCTGATGTCGAAGAGGCTTACGCCCCAATGCAGCTACTTGATTCTGATCACGAACACAAGCCTGCAAATTAGCGCCGGTCATCGGACATTTGTCCGGTAAATTTGAGGTTTTGACTGGCGAACGCTCAGTCTGGCCGGACACGCTGACCGGGCTCTTCTATTACGATGTGAAATATGAAAAAATATATTTTCACTCAAGAATGCCAAACGTAAGCTTACTCTCTTGCGAATCGTTGGCTATATTGGCGACTGAAAATTCTGCTTTCGTCGCCACTTTGCGACTACATTTCTCTATGATTTAGACTATAAATTAAAAGATTAAAGTTCAAAAACAATTTATCTTGTCTTGTGTGGCTTTCATTGCAGTCATATTGCTCCATCTTTTTGTTTTGCTGTAAAAATATCATCTCTCGACTTCAGTAAACTTGGAAATGGCTGCCGTGTTTAAGTCGCCCTATAATGCTTTGCGAGCCCTGCGTTAGTTGCGTATGTCATGTATGCCAATATATTTTGTCTCTGGAAATGTGGCGATCGTGTTTTACAAAGTTTATAGCGGCTGGAGAGTCTCAATTTAGAGTTTGTGGTAAGATTGTTCTTTCAACCTAGCCTGGCGACTGAAAATTTGTATTTGGGGACTATTTGTTTGCGTCTAACGGAATTCAATTTTTCCCAAAATTTTCTGGGGGGAGGGGGGTGGGCATGTACCGTCTGTCGCACGGGAAAATACTCATGCACGTGAAAGTTTCCAATGGTCTGAAGACGCTTCTAAAATAGTTTTATTATACTGAAACAGATCTTCTCTCAAATTTTCAAATAAGTCCGGGAAAATTTTTTTGTCCGACCAGACTGGCTGCATGTCAGGTCAAACCTTGTCCCTGGCCTGACATATGACAGGCTTATGGAGAAAAATTATTTGCAGCCTTGCGAACGAGGCAGTGACATTGACATTTTGAACTGAGTTTTGCCGTTATAATAATAATTGTTATAAGAAAAAAGAGTAGTAATCCGATATTTTATTAAGCGCCTCCCCCAAAATAAATGCTGCCCCAGAATAAGTGCCACATCAAAAAATTGAAAAATTGAACAAGCCCTGTGGTGCTTTTTCAAGTAATTATTCTGCGTAAGTAATCTGCTTCTGCGTATATGATTAAGTTCTGTTGGATTCATGGACAGCTGATTCTCTTCATGAGGTGCAAATGAAATTATTATCCGGTTATTCTGCGAACGCAGACATACATGTATTTCTGACTGTTGTTTCATGCTGTTCGCATGCAATTCTTCAGTGGAATATTATGATAGTTACAATTGTTTTCCATACGCTTTTAAAAAGAAACCTCAACGATATAAAATGACGAGTATATGCCTGTTAAATAAATGACCTGTCTATGCCTAAATGGTGTATCACCTAAAGTGGTTGTTTTGACTTGATCCGAGTATTTAACCACAGAGACATCTGTGCAATATATCTTTTGTGAGAAATCTTGACTAAAAATACAACTATTAATGTCTAAATTACCCAAAACATGGCACTGAGATAATGGGAAACTCAATGTGATTGTCCAAATGTGAGGGGAAAGGTTTCATGTGTAAATGCACATAAACAAATTCTAACCGGTAAGAGGCGCTCTCTTCTCAAGATGAAACTTAAAATAAGTGCATATATGACAGATAATATGAATAATAACCATATTGTTGGGTATCGCAATTATTTAATGATGTTCATGCAGTTAATCTTCGGGGCAACCTTCACTCAAGACAAATGAATTAGGCCCATGGACATGCAAATTTTTAAATTTGTTTTTCCAAAAATACACGCTAACGGGTTGCCTAGTGTAATAGTTCTCTAAATTTGAATGCAGTTTGGTCATAACAGGAAACTGAAATACAACGAGAGAAAAAACAATAAAAATCGCTCAAAGGTTATCGAGAAAATGATGAAATATATAAGCTTAAGCTTAATATTGATTTCTGGAAAAAAATATTCTTCACGAATTTTTGATCACGTCAATACAGAATATAATCCAGCGATATTAATTAAAAAGTTTAAGAATGAGAACTATTCAAAGAGCTTTTGATGTCGTGGATTACGAAAATCAATGTCAGAATCTTGTATTAGAAGCCATAGATTACGGCAGACATCTTTTATACCATCGGCCTTGACAATCACAACATGTCTTATATAAGCTTTAGCGTAACATGGACAAGTAGCTAGTAGTTCGACGCGATGTACATAAGTTCCGCAAATTAAAATGACTAAGTTCTCTTCGCTGGCTATGACAGAAAGCTTCAAAAAGCTATAACGATATAACAAGGATTCAAGCGATTGAAAGATTTGATATTTCCCCAATAACCCTTTAGATAAGCTGGATAAATTCAAAGCAACAACAATTCTGCACATAGCTAGCTAAATTAAACTTAAACTGGACAAGTACAAAGCGAAACCTGCAAGTGCAAAGGAAAACATGCACAACGGAAATACATTTACACAAATATGCGTAGCCATATCCGTAAACTTATTTCACGAGCGTTTCTTCCCGGAATGCTGAAGAATTTCACTGACCTTGCGTACTCCTTTGTAGATGTAAAAGTACAACTCTCGGCCGACATTGAACGCGATTCGATCGTTGCAGCCACCTTGATCCTTCACTGTCACAAACGAAACACGGACAGGATGACACTGTTGAACCGAGTAAGGGATTTTTGTAGGTCGAGAATAAACCGATAGATCCAGCAATCTATAGCAGCCCTCCTTAGTGGCGAAATGTTGCTTGATTTCTTGTCCAGTAGCGCCTCTGGAAGAGGCCATTTCGCTCACAACTCACACATATTGTGGCGGCTTGGTTGCATTGCTTGCTCCCTGTGGCTATTTATACGCATGCGTTCATCTGGGGTGATCTCCTCTCGACAAATCGGAATTTTAATCAGGTTTTATATGATATACAGAAGAGAGAGTAGTTTCCTCCCCACTCTGTGATTTATTATAACCTGAACTCCAACAGAAACCAAAGAAGGAGAAAGCGCATATGAAAAATTCTTCATTCACGATGTTTTATTACCCGTCCCAAGCCCCCGTTTGCTTTGATGATCTCGGCCATATCATTGAAGAGGGACCTACTCACTTCAGTGTGTCACTTTGCAAAAATGTGGTGAGGAGCATGCGATCTTAGCCAGATTCCAGACGATGATGATGACTAACAGGAGATATTTATTCAGTTCGCTTACTATGTACAACTTTTCATAAGGGGAGGGGAGGAGGGGGGGAGTGTCTAAAATCTGGAAAATCCTTTTCTTCTCCGATATCCCCCCCCCCCCCGCCCCCTTTCACTACGGATACTGACCGTATAAGGGCTCTGACTCAGCACCTTATTTTTCCTTATTACAAAGTTCATAGCAACACGTTCTATGGGAAACGGGCAGCTTGCAGTTGATTCTATTTACTTTTCCTTGAATCATGACATTTAAATAAATCCATCAGAAAAATCGAAAATTATTCACAATTCACGACAATGAAACGAAAGATTAACCACTTTTACGTAGAAACTGGCAAACAGCAGAAGGCAAAAGTGGGATTTTTGCCCAGTTCGTGGGAAAAACAAACAAAAAGGAATGAATCACTAGTTATCAGTTTACTGTCGCGCACAAAATATTATTCACTGATTGAATAAAACTTCAAACTATTTGAAATGCTGAAAAAAGCCAAACAAAAATACAGGAGGCCATAGAGAAGGACGGATTAACAAAATTGAAACATTGGTCCAAATGCAGTAACACTGAAAACTGAAAATATCAAATGTAAGTCAGTAAGTCAATTTGTCACTGCAGCCATCACTGTAAACTGAGGTCTTAGGCAAAATCGAAAAAACAGTGGACTGTGCCCTGTTCCGCGGTAATTGTACCCTGGGTGCCAGAGGCTTTTCTTGCGCGGTTTCCGGTTTCAAATCTCTCTTATGGCCTCGACGCGACGGAGAAATAAACCTCTGGTACCCAGGGTACGGTAATTGGAGGCGGGGTACAATGTCTCGAATAAACAAATTTGCCCTCAGATGACAACAAAACAATTACTCAAGGACGGAAACTTTTAAACAAACATTTACTTGCAAAACATCTCATTATTCGACTGTTGATCGTTGCAACATAACTATATTTTTGTAGAAACTCGTCACGCATTAAAATTGTAGTTTGAGGCCGTGACACGCTTTGGTGATGAAAGAAAAAAAACAAAAACATAGAATGCTCGTAATTGCTATTCATGATCGCCGATCTTTTCTAATGAATATTGAGGAAATGGTGGCGAATTATAATCTTCAAACCTGAAAGGTTCTTCAAATACCAGTCAAATATTTTCAGCCTTTTACGTTTGGAATGAACGTCCCTTGTTTCGCAGAAATATTTCAGGGTCAATTTTTTGGAAAAAATATTAACTTTTGATTTTTCAAAACTCTTTCACATGGGGTCAATGATGTCCAAGCGACTTCGATGACATACATGGCTACCAAACCGGGCTTCGGAATTTTATGGTATATCGTATTAAAGTTTGAATTGCTCCAGTAATTTTAGTGGATATCATACTTCACTTTATACTCAGTGACATTTCAAGTACTTTAAATTTTTGCGCGAACACCGCCTACAACTTTTCACCATTAACACGGTCACGTGATGGAGTTGTTCTTGCAAAGGGTTCATTCATGTCATTTGAAACGAAGAAAACAGAACTGAATTAGGAAATATAAAATAAGTAGGTATACAAGAATCCTAATCTGTGATATTTTGCTGGTAGAAAATCGAGGAAATGACATTTTATTAGGCGCGCACTTCTCGACCCCAGAGCTTCTCTTTTGCGGCGTCACTGACGGCGAGAAAGACTGGGGAAAACAGACACGGACAGACACGTAGTCATTTGAACTGCGCATGCGTTTTACTTGGAAGTCCAAGATGGCGACCAGCATACGATCAAGACAAATAGGTAAAATACTACCATGTATTGTACTTTCCTGTCAATGGATCTCTATTTTGAATCTATAAATATTCAGATATGATATCTAGAATTTCAGTTGTGAAGTATGAGCAGGAATATTCATATTCTTCGATAGAAAAAGTTCCGTCAAATGTGGCCGTTCAGTAGCTGTTGTGGAACAAATAAAGGATTGTCAAGTTTTTATGTTTGGAGAATAACCTCTGGAATTACATAAATGATTGAATTTCAGATTCTTTGAGGCGTATGCTTAATTTAAATCAGTCAGTCACGAAATCAACTGCTTCTGAACCAGTGTGGAAGGTAAGAGTGGAAATTTTAAAAATACATTTTATTTGTTATTATTTTTAATAATATCAACATTTTTATATTCAGATTTGTAATGATTAAACATAAATTTTCCCGGAGGTATTAACTATCAACCTAAAAGAAACACATCTTAAATAATCAAATAAATTTATATGGGAAAATAATTTTATATTGCTTTTGATTTGAAACCAGAACATTTTGTTTGGGTTATATTAGCCTTAATTAGCTTCTCAGGGGGGCAGGGTGCATTTTATGTAGGTTATATCACAGATCTTTGGCATGGGTTTCTTAAGCGTTGGCGTACTGTCATCACTGATCAGTCTTTGTTGTATACCAGCATGTATAAGCTGGATGCAGCTTAGAAGTTCGGAAACCTCGGCAGATCCTCGACGTGAGATGTACACAGAATGCACCCTGACCTGTGGGGTACCCAGGGAAAAAAGGAGACGGAGTGGCCATTGAAGCTGTAATTGTTGAACACCCCCCTCCCCCCCAAAAAAACCAAAACAAAACAACAACAACTGATTTTTATTTATTTCCACAGGTCCTTGTATATGATAGATATGGTCAGGATATTATCTCTCCGTTGCTAAATGTAAAGGAGTTGCGTGAAATGGGCATAACACTGCATCTGTGAGTTGAATTAAATTTGAACATTTGAACCTAGTTATATGGCCTACAATATTATTGTAACTCGCATGAGTCACCTGTAGCTCAGTTATAGAACGTCTGACCGGTGTGCAGAAGGTCATAGGTTCTACTCCTATTGAGGGAACTCGGAAATGTTTGTATTAAGTAGCTTAATTGTGTCACTGACTGATTTGTAATATGTTTGATGTTTATTTCTATTTCACAGTCTTTTACATTCTGATAGAGATGCTATACCTGAAGTGCCTGCTATTTATTTTGTTCTGCCATCTGAGGAAAATGTGAAAAGAATATGCCAGGTTTGGTTATTTTGCCCCTAAGCTCAAAATACTAATTCTCCTTACTGATTCACATACATTTGATTTAATATCAGTGCTGAGAATTTGGTGCTAGATCCCCCGCCCGTGTACTCCTTTGTCTGAGATGCGGTGGCCTAATGGTTAGCGCGTTGGTCTCCAGATCCAAGTGTCTTGGGCAAGACACTTTACTCTGACTCACAGTGATTCTCTCCAGCCAGGAAATGGATATAGTCAAATTATCAAGGAAACCTAATAAATATGCTGAGGGAGGTGAGGGTGGGGGTGGGGGTGGGGGTGGGGGTGGGGGGAGGGGGATTACCTGCGATGGACTAGCATCCAGGGGAAGTAGCAATACTGCTAGTCGTTTCATGCCATGGAATCCGGCCTGATTAGCCACCTAGGTTTGTTGTAAAAAGACCTTCAGTTAACCTGAACCATTTTGTTTCTTCTTCTTGGAGTTATCACCTAGCTTTTATCACCTGTCTTGTTAAGGTTCTCTTTGCAATTTTGCTCACTTTATTATTTTTCATTTATTTCCTTAGGATTGTAGAAATCAACTGTACGAGTCATATTACTTGAATTTTATTTCTGCGATATCAAGACATCGATTAGAAGATCTTGCCACAGCAGCTCTTCAGTCAAACAGCGTCACTCAAATCACCAAGGTAACAATGTTACTACCTAGCTTTTATTCGGACCCTACGTGTAGTTTATAACAGTTTTGGCAGATAATTTAATGTAAACCTTAGAATGAGAGGGGACACAATGTGTTTTTGATTTGATTTGATTGATTGAATGAAATTTTTCATTATGACACAACTACATTTGACATATCAAAATCTTATTGCCAAGATTTGATCTACCGTAGCCTGAGAAAACAGACGTCGTTTTGCGGTGCCACCACCGTTTCGCGGGGCTCCCAGTGGTGGGAAATGGCCGCGAAATGACATCTGTTTTCTCAGGCTAGATCTACCAATACTACTTGCTCTCTTCAAGTCCAAGGTTTTGGGTATTTATGTTTTATGTTTCTATTCAGCAATAATAATTATTCTTAATGAAATGGTATTTATTTTTTTCTTTTCTTTCCAGGTTTTTGATCAGTATTTAAATTTTATTTCTCTGGAAGATGAAATGTTCACAGTGAGAAACCAAGACAGAGATTCAATATCTTATTACGGTAAGAGTGGCAAGTGACAACAGTCTGCAATATGGTGACCTTTTTACAGTACAGTAAACACCCGCTTATAAGAACCTTGTGGATTAAGAACCTACAGGCTGAAATTTGGAAATTAGACCCCCATTATATAAGAACCCATTCAGCCTGACATTTGAAATAGGTTCTTATTTGTAAGATTTGGGCCAAAAAATAGTTTCAGCGCTGAGCATTGTAGGACAAGTAGAACTTTCAACATCGTAAATAAACTGTGGAAAATGTATTATATTTCCCTGGATTTTGTATGATTTAGTAGTTTCTGTGACATGACTGAAATAATGGGATTAAAGTACTATTCTAAACAGTAACAAATAGTTTAAACCCCTGAATTAATAAGAACCTAATTAAGAACCTAAACAGCTTGATTTCCCACTAAACACCCGATATATAAGAACCTATTCAGGCTGACTTGTAAAAATGTAGGTTCTTATAAGCGGGTGTTTACTGTACCCCCAGTTATTGCTTTGTTAAACCTTTACCATCTTGACTTCAGGATAGCCCTTTTCACGGTTAACTTGCGATATTTGCATAACAATACACTTGAACATAGAAGCGAGGCAATTTCGGGCACAAGCTGAAAAACATCGTGTTTTTCTTAAACTCCTTCAACTCGTTTAGTATAAAAACAGTTTTAAAATGTAGAATAACTACAATTATTTTAGTTTACATTGTTTTTAGAAAAAATTGTAAAACGACTTTTCTCTATTAATAAAGAGTAGACTCGCATAAGCAACAGGGAGATCGGATTATGATCTTTACGGCAAACTTTAACTAAAATAGTTGCATATTTAGTTATTCTCCGTTTTAAAACTATTTTTCTCACACACCTCTGGTAGCCATGTCAAGCCGACCGCCGCAAGCCTGACCTTTATTGTAAAATCAAAAACTATACACATATCACGCTAAAACTGGGAAGCCTCCAAAATTACAAGCTTTGTACATTAGTTACATTGCATAACGCCGAAATTAAAAAATACAACAAAATACTACTGAAATTCTTTGGGTGGGTGGGTGGGTGGGTGGGAAGGTCAGTAATGGCGGACGCAACAAAAACAACTGCCCGCCTCACCGGTCACATGACCTATACCCAGGCTCCAGCGGTGTGTGAGAAAAACATTTTCCACTTTTTTCGTTTCACTCAGCCAGTGGAAAATTACCCTTATGCTAACATAGTTTAAGGAGCTCAAGATAATCACGATGTTTTACAGCTTGTGCCCGAAATTGCCTCGCTTCTATGTTTAGCTGTATTGTTATGCAAATATTTCAGGTTAACCGTGAAAAGGGCTATTGTGTTGCCATTAGCCAATTTCATTGCATGATATAGTTATAATGTGCATCACATGTGTGTGTGGGGTGGGGGGGGGGGGGAGGAGGGAGGAGGGAGGTGGGGTGGCTTATAAATGCACCTACATGTACTGGTGCGAAGAGCAATGATGATGATGTGGGGGGGGGGGGGGCAGGGAGACAGGAACTCGGGAGTAAAGGGGTAAGGAAGTCTACGAGAGGTGGGAAAAGAAAGGGTGGAAAGCGGGATACCTGTTTACAGCCCAAGATGGTGGCAGAAACCGGGAGAAATAGGAAAAAAAATTGCAACATGTGCAGGAAGGAAGTTTGGACATTACAAATAAATCATTGTTGTAAGAGTAGCAATTAGAAAAAATGTCTTTTTGTGGGCATTTGTTTTTATTTTACAGCGCTTAACAGACCTGATGCTAAGGATACAGACATTGAAATGCTTCGAGATGTTATAGTGGACAGTCTCTTCAGTGTACTTGTGTCTTTGGGTCAGTTATTTCCCGGCGTCAAGCCATTTATTTCATGATGTGTTTATGCAAATTGCATGTGTGTTCCAATCAGTTACATGTAGTAAGTTAATACTACTGCGTTTTAAAACTGTGTGGAGTGGAACAGAACAGAGTTTAAAAGTTTCTTATCAATGATTTTCTTATAGGCACTGTGCCAATCATCAGATGTCCAAAAGGCAATGCTGCGGAAATGGTAGCAGAGGTAAATAGAACCACACATAATAATGTTATTATTTCAGTCTAATTAGCCAGATTATTGTATTTTTAGGTAATGTGTGATTTGTTTTTTAGGCACTGGATAAAAAGTTGAGAGAAAACCTGAGAGATTCAAGAAACAGTCTGTTCACAGCAGATATTCCTTCTGGGCAGTTTAGGTTTGTGCAAATATACATGTACATATACACTAGTCCAGTTCTGGCCCTCTCTCTGTCACGTAATGTGAGAGCGTAGCATTGCGTGACAGAGAGAGGGCCAGAACTGGACTATACATACACATGTAACAGCATCAGTTTATTGTTATCTTGTGTAAATAAATTCAGCTTATCTTCCTACATGACAGGTTGTACATCTTCTTAATAGTCTTTTAAGTTTGACATGCTGCCCAGCAAAATAATTATTTGTTCCATGTTTTTGTTCACAGTTTTGGCCTTCACCGTACACAAAGCACAATAAGTTTTGAGTTGTGTCCAAGAAACTAACCAATAGAAATATTTCAGTTACATAATTTAACCAAAGCATGTGAGCGCAAAACAAAAGATTGTGCACAATCGTGGACCCTCCAACATAAATCTTGGCATGTTTGTTTGCTACTGTTAGGGCAACCTTACAAAATGCCAGGGGTAGGGGGGGGGGGGGGGGGGGGAGCGACCTGCAATGGACTAACATTCCCATTCAGGGGAATTGCAGTACTCCTACTAGTTGCTTCAGCTACATGTAAATTGTATGAAATAAGCTCTCGCAGTGTGGGCCACTTTAACCTGAGTGCAGATTCTTACCGGTATTTCAAGTTGCATACATTAAGTGAATGTACATTTAAACTTCAGTTTTCAGCGACCAGTGTTAGTAATTTTGGATCGCAACATGGACTTGTGTACTCCATTACATCACACATGGACATATCAAGCTCTAGTACATGATGTCTTGGTAAGTCAGATTATTAATACTGCAGCTTCAAGCACACATACAATGTAACATGCTAGCTAAGAATGCCTCTCTATGAGGGGAATGAAAAATTATTAATAAAAAATTATTATTTAAAAATTATTATAAGAAAAAAAAATCATTAGTTTTGTTCAAAGTAATTTTTGTCTCCAGGGTGGGACACTTGTGGGTGGCCAAATGGTCAGTGCATCTGGCTTGAAAGCCAGAGGTCAAGAATGTAAACCCAGCATGAGCCCTTATGCAGGAGACATGGTGCACTCGGGATAGAGCGGTCTGTGTTTGAGCCTTGGCCGGGGTCATTGTGTTGTGTTCTTGGGCAAGACACTTAACTCTAACAGTGCCTCTCTCCACCCAGGAGTATAAATGGGTACCGGCAAACTGTTAGGGAAACCTAACAAAACTGCTAGGGGGTAACCTGGCATTGGACTAGCATCCCACCCAGGGGGAGTAGCAATAACTAGTCGGCTTCATGTTATGTAAACTCGGATAACAGTCTTCTTAATTGTTTAATGTCTCCAGGATTTACATCTAAACAGAGTTGTTGTCAAGGAGTCAACTCCCAATACCCCAGAACCTGCTGATCCTCATCACAGACATCCCAGACAAGTTAAAGTCAAATCATATGACCTCAGTGTTATGGATAAGTTTTGGGGATTGCACAAAGGAAGGTGAGTGTTATTCAGAGTAAAACAACACAAATTTTCATTTTCATCAAACAAACATGTGGAAAAGTAGAAAAGCAATGGAAACAATATTATTATGGTGCCTTAGTTTGTTTATTATGTCCTTTGTTTTGTAGTCCTTTTCCAACTGTGGCAGAGTCGATACAGAAAGAACTTGATGAGTACAGAGCTTCAGAAGAAGAAGTCAAGAGACTAAAAAATGTCATGGTACGATTTCACAAAAATAATTTTGCATTATTGATATCAAGAAATAATCATCGACTCTCACTTGAGGCGATAATGGTGTTACCAGATAATATGAAGCACGTTTTCAAGAGCAAAATACTTATCTAATGTTTTGTTGGTGGTGAAGAATCAAATTATTTACCGATGCCAAAGGCAGGCACAAATATAATATTATTTATTGATCTGTAAGACACTGACCAATCATGATATTTTGCGATAACCAAGTTCAAGTATACTTGTTTTATCATTCAACAAGTGAGCTTGTTTGTCACATTTTTTTCTGAATATCAGCTGTCAAGATACATACTGCCTTTGTTTTGCCTTTATCTACAGTACTGTGCATGAGCGGTGTTCATTCAACCAATCAAAAAGAAGGAAGAAATAAATTGAATGATGATATACAATAAATTATTGGATTGGGTTTTATATCTATAGCAAGAATTATCATAGGCCAAGGATGCTAGATGTGACATCACAATTAAATGTTATTGCGAATTTAGTAGTTTGAAGCCAATCAAGAAAATCAAGAAAACTGTTGAAAATAATAAATAATGGTTTTGGGATGTTTTGTTTTTGTTAGGGAATAGACGAGAATAATGAGGAGGCCATGGGTGAATTTATGGCTGATAGTACAGCAAAACTAACAACTGCTGTCAGGTAAAAGCAATCTCCATTCTCGGAGACCCAGGGGCAGTTAATCTGGGCGAGACATATATATAAACATAATGCGACCGCTACTTTAAACTTGAAGTGATAAATCAAACATGAGAGGCTGTGTTTCGTCACATTTCCAAACACTGAGAAGAGAGTTGAAAATACGACGCGCAGCGGAGTATTTTTGATGAAATTCAAGGTGTTTGGAAATAGGATGAAACACTGTCTCAACTGTTTGATATATGTTCTCACTATCAAAAGAGTAAACAGAAATAAAATTGATGCTAATTAAGATCAGATATCCAAACTACCGTCAGGTTATCATTTCCTTTGCTTTAACATGATGAGTTATTAATGACTTGAGAAAATGATGTCAAGATGGCATCAAAATGTTGTTTAATTTTGCTTATTTTCATTTTGAGACAAAGTGAACCAAGCAATTTATGCATTTTTTATTGCACTGATTTTGCGTGGTTACTTCATCTTGCCCTGATTAACTGTCCCTGGGTCTTTGCTGGTTTGTGCAAAAAATATAGATCACTTTGAGATATTGGATTAAGGAAGGAAACTAAGGATTTTTCAACATTGTGAAGTCGTGTTCTTGTTACTGCTGCAGTTCACTTCCCGAGTTGCTTGAGAAAAAGAGGCTGATAGATATGCACACCACTATTGCCACAGCACTTCTGGATCACATTAAGGTGAGCAGTGATGCCACAGTTGGAGTGTAGAGAGAAGTATAATTAGCAGTGCATTAAACATTTGGTACATTTCATAGCCGTCTTCTGCAATACAGCAATGTGAAATGACTGAATTCTAGGTTTTTGGAGAACATAAACCACAACAGCAATTTGTTTTGTTTCTATTTGGAATTGGACAACGCCTTTACATACAGTCAACCCCCTATTAAGCGGCCACTTGCCATTTCCCTGAGGGTGGCCGCTTAATAGGGGTTCCACTGTATTCAGTTAGAGAACACTGTTAAACAAACCAAATGGATCTAGAGATTCTCGAGACCCTTAAGAAATATATAAATTCATTTTTTAATCAACGTTGTCCTCAATGTTACCTTCATACCTGACACATGACATTTTATGTTATTTTCTAGTCAGGAAAGCTTGATGTTTACTTTGAGACTGAAGAGAAGATCATGAGCAAAGCCACTTTGGTAAGTAAACACATCTCTCGATTACAATAAACTCAAATAACACAATTAACCAATCAGCGCTCAAAGCAAAAAAGAAAATTAAATATAAAGCCACATTTGGCTTTTTCTTTTGTAAAGAATTTCGTCATCTAATAACTTTTTTTCCTGTAGTAATTTCATTCAATTGTTGAAAAGCTACAAAAACAAAGTGTAAATTTGAGAATTTTGATTGGTCAGCAATTCAAAACCATAGTGACTTTCGGCACGCAGTCATTCAAAACCTGATCTATCACACTACACCTCAAATGTCAAACGAAAGAAACTTGAGGTTTCCAAAGACATCACCAGAGCATGTCATGCTGTCATGAGTTCAAAGACAAGATACTTGTTTCCATGAGTTTCACGTTCAGCAGTGATTGTAGTTTGTCTTATATTTCAGGACAAATCAATCTTGGAAATTATTCAGGATCCTGAAGGTTAGTTGTCACAGCAACCGAACCATTCAATTCTATTCCCAAGGGTTGTAATAGGTTCGAGCAGGACATGATTAACTTACTTTAAATGTTGAAAATTAAAAAAACACAGTCAAAGCTATCTGAGCGGACACTCTCGTAAGCAGACAGCTCTACTTGCAGCCGCCTTGACAAAACCCCATTTGAACTCTAGCTCATACAAACTCCCATAAGCAGCCAGCTCCAGCTGCAGACACTTTTTCTGCTTCCAGAGGGTGTCCACTCATGGGAGCTTTGACTGTACTACTCTTTATTTTACTTGTATAAAAACTAATGCTGTTGGGTTCCAGAGGTTTTCGTTCAAGCCCTGGCTATTTTGTGTTCTTGGGCAAGACTGTCACACTACTCTCGCAATGGCCCTCTCCACCCAGGAGTATAAATGGGTACTGGCAAAGTTTGATGGGAAACCTTATTAAATGCCAGGAGATCAAATTCGATAGACTAGCATCCTATACAAACTTGGATGAAGTCAGACAGATACCGGACTCAGTGCTTTAGGCTCAAGGAGATTCTGAGTATCACCACAGTAATGCTGACAGATCTTTCTGCCTCACATTTGCTATGTTCGCTAATTATCATTTGTTTGCTTTCAGCTGGTACTCCTCAAGATAAGCTGCGATTGTTTATAATTTATTTCATTTCTGGACCAACCATGTCACCGGTAAGAAGCTGTAATCTTAAGATTATTTTTTTTAATGACTGTCTTTGTACCCAAAACTAAAGTATTCACATCTAACCAATCACAACAAACACTAACAATGCAATGAACCAATCAGAACTTGATGCAAAAATAATGCAACCTGTGCCTAACGCAGAAAAACATGAAACTGGTTCCAAGTGTGGGAAAACATGCATCCGGTGTCAAGTAATAATTATAATAACGGTTCTTAGAACGCATTTTGCGAAGCCTCAATGAGTTTACAAATAGCCTAAAAATAGAATAAAAGAAAAAACATGGGAAAACATGCAACCTGTGCCAAAGAAAAGAAATCATGCAACCGGTGCCAAGTGCGGGAAAACATGCAACCGGTGCCAAATGCGGGAAAACATGCAACTGGTGCCGAGCATGACAAAATGCGCATAATCTACAAAGCACAAACATGTGACATTGAATGTGACAGAAACGCTCATGTGAACTAAAACAAGATGAATCAATCAAATTAGAGTTTCCAGTGAAGAATGTATGTCAGAAAGGGGTCGACCCCAGACCCGTATGTCCAATAGATTAAATATTTTCTTGTGGTTTGTTTTTTCAGGCGGAGTTGGATCAATATTCATCTGCCTTATTAGATGCTGGAGCTGATCTTGCTCCATTAGAGTTCATAAAGAAATGGAAGTAGGTGTCAATAAAACAAAACACAGCCCAAGTAAACAGTCGTCTCTCTTCACTCGTTCAATTCTTCCTCCGCTCGAGAGACATCCGAGATTCAACCTGAAAAATTCCATACTGATGACGTAGCTCTACAGAGATCTGTGTAGTGTTGCTCAGTTTTGAATTTTCGCGAGTGAACAACAACCAATCAGACACTACACGGATCTCTGTTGAGCTACGTCATCAGTATGGAATTTTTCGGGTCGAATCTCTGACGTCTCTCTTGAGTGGAGGAAGAATTGAGCACGCAACGTCTGTTAACGCAGGTCAAGCAAAGTAGGATGGAAAACTTAAATCACTGTCCAGAGGATAGCGTAGTTTGGTTTTGTTAACACTTGTCCACTGGATAGTAATGTATCCAGTGGTCTGACCTGAATTAGAAATTTGGAACAGAAATGTTTGTATAACTAAGAGATTAAATTTTTTAAACCCAACCTCTTTGTAAATGCCAAATACGAGCAAGAAATCCTTCACAAAGTTTTTTTGACGAAATTGTCATGAGTTTGCAAATACAAGTTTGTTTTCATGATATTCTTATTTTTCACCTAGAGCATTTACCAAGTTTACTATTGGACCTCTTCAGTCTGGAGGAGGAGGACAAAACACATACAGGTGAGTTTTAAAAACAGCGCAGGGCTGAGGGAATGTTACCATCAAGATTATCCTTGCTGACTCTCTTGCAGGGAAACCTCACTTTAAAACACCCATATCATAGACAGTGCTTTGGGTCTCTTTGTCTCTTTTCACAAGGTTAATTCTTCCCTCGCTCGCGAGACATTTGATGAGATTTAATCTTGTAAGCCAGTGTATTTTTACTCATTTTTCAGTGCCATGTTTTCGCGGATGATGAATACAGGATCGCAATTTGTCATGGAAGGAGTCAAGAATCTGGTCGTTGGAAACAAGGTGAGACTCGCTTGCATATTTTAAGTAACTATGTCAACAAGAGGTGGGAGATACGGCTGGCCTAATGGTTAGCGCGTTGGACTCCGGATCGAGCAGTCAAGGTTCAATCACTGGCCGGGAGTTACTGTGCTGTGTTCTTGGACAAGACATTTTACTCTCACAGTGCCTCTCTCCACCCAGGAGTATAAATAGGTACCGGCAAGCTGCCAGGGAAACCTAACAAAATTATTGGGGAGTATCCTGCAATGGACTAGCATCCCACCCAGGGGGAGTAGCAATACTTCTAGTCGCTTCATGCTATGGAAACTGGGATAAACTCCGGCAGTGTGGGCCAATTTAGTCGGAGTGCAACTAGAAAATTGATTTCTTGATTTTTCGATTGTGTTTTGTAGCATTTACCCGTAACACGTGTTGTGGACGCTTTGATGGACAACAAGTCAAATCCGGTAAGACAGAGTCAGTTTATCAAAATCAAAATTTCTATAACTCATAATAAACAGTTCCACATGAAAGTACTGCTCAACAGCTTTCATTTGAATGGTCACACACTAGGGTTTCATCCACAGACTTAAAAGTTAGAATCACCTTGTACAGCATAATAAAGAGTTACTAAGTTTTCATCCACAAACTAAGCACATTAATTAATTAACGGATACAAGTTTTGACTCTGGGAGTGAAAGGGTTAACTTCTAATCGATTTAAAAATGTGATGTTCTTTTTCACTTTTCTTTTTAGGAAACTGAAGATTACAGATATTTTGACCCAAAGATGCTACGTGTCACAGATAGGTAGGGAATCTGCTTTCAACTGAACTTAAATGATCTGTTTGTAAATTTAAAATGTGCAGTGGGTTCATTTGCGCAGAATACACTGTGATGTAGACAGCTCGTCTAATTTGCACTGAGGCCAAAACCAGTCAGTCTCTCGCAGCGCTGTAAATATCAATGCCATGTTTTGCATCTTTGTTTTTCCTTAGCTTAAGTACTCAATGTCTACTTTAACTTCTGAGTTTTTCTCTTCTGGATTTTGGGATTACACACCTAAAAGAGATGAAAAACAGCTTACAAGCTAAAACTCCGCCTCTTATGAAACGCGTTGCACCGTTGTCACTCGCCAACTGAAATGTTTGGCAACTTATTGGAAGCTTTTTGGGGGTTTCCAAAATGCTTATCCAATCAGAGAGCCAGCTACCGCACGTGCCAGCATTTAGACTGCGAGCAGTCCCTCTTTCTTTCTGATAGCGAGCGCGAAGCGTGAGCGAGCGGAAGTGAGGCACGAACGAGCGTTCGTGCCTCACTTCCGCTCGCTCGCGCTTCCGTTCGGGCTCGCTATCGGAAAAAAAGAGGTACTGCTCGCAGTCTAGCCAGCAATCGGCGTGTACTTTGACTTCTAGGGCGTTTTTCCAAACAATGGAAAACCAACATATGATAAATGATTGGCCAGATTAAACAGACTTCTCTTTCTGCGCACTCAATCTTTCCCTCGCTTGAGAGACGTCTGAGATATTTGACCCGGAAAAATTCCATACTGATGACGTAGCTCTACAGAGATCCGTGTAGTGTCTCTGATTGGTTGTTACTTGCGCACGAAAATTGGCCCATAGTGAGAGTATTTAACGTTGTTGTTCGTTATCTTTCCACAGTTTGTCTATTCCTCGAAATAAAACGCCATTCAGCGAGGTAAGCTGATCAATGCTCCCTACGTCATACTCCTGTCTACGTACATTTTTATAATTTATGCTTCTGATTATAATTTGTTTGTGATCTTAATTTATGCTTCTGATCCTAATTTATTCTTCTGATCCTAATTTATTTTCCTGTGCACTTGTTATGTTCAACAGGCGATAGTCTTTATAGTGGGAGGTGGAAATTACATTGAATATCAGAACCTGATGGATTACAGCAAGGTATGTATGTATTGTGTTGAAAATAAATTACAATTTAACAAGATATTGGCACTAATATTGTGTACATCTTTTACGTTTCTGTTACATTTCAGAGGCAATCTGGTTCAAAGAAAATGGTGTATGGAGCTAGTGAAGTGATGAACGCCGCACAGTTCCTGTTACAGGTTGGTTCATGAATAATTGTGTTTCTTTGGTTCTTCATTTGCTTTTTGAACTTTATAATTGGTTCATAAAAACTTGTGCAAACCTCAAAATCTAACCAACCAGAGTGTAGATCGGCCATTTTCCCGCGCTTACCACAGGTTACATGTTTTCCCGCGTTTACCACAGGTTATATGTTTTCCCGCGCTTGTCACGGGTTACACGTTTTCCCGCGCTTGCCAAGGGTTACATGTTTTCCCGCGCTTTCCACGGGATACAGTTTTTGCTTGTTCTCATTGGTTCATTGACTTTTTTCCCGCTGTATAGTGATTGGCTCTGTGGTTTTAGTTTTGTGACAGAATTTTAAACCTCTTGAGTATGCAACCCAGCCGCAAATTGTTTCATTAAGTATTCTGCGACATTTTCTTTTCACAGTTGTCACATCTTGGCCAAGAAGCAGCTTAACGAATGAAAAACTGGTGCCCAAGCAATATTCAAGAGTTCGACACATTGGAAATTCCTTCGCGTTTATCTTCACAGAAAATGGGAAAGGACAGAATTTATTTATAACTTTATCAACCATGGAAAAGATCGATTATTCCATCTCCATGGTAACATTCTCAGCTGTGGACGCTTGGTTGCTATGGAAACCAAATGAACGCTGTCAAGTAAAAAAAAAAATTTCCGCGGAAGACTGACGTGTGACCTCACACAGACATTCTTTTGCCTCGTCACGCAATCTTTTGTCACGGATTTTTCATCACGAAATTCACGGCTACCTCCCCGATACAAGTTGCGTGACGATGCAAAAGAACGCCTGAATATGAAGCTAGCGATGTCTTGTGTAGATAGAAAAGTAGTCAAATCTATTAAATGAGTATTTTTAAGTGAACGCTTATAGTGAATGTAAAGTAAAAGTAATATAGTTTGGACAATGTAAAGGAGATCATACTTCAAAGAAGAAATTATTTATACCGAGAGTATGATCTAAGAGAAGGATTCCCCGCGCCCCATGATAATTTTTTTAAATCTATTAATAGTTTCGCGCCATGCTGTGAAAGTTATTTTTATCTCCTTCTGATCGAGGCTCCGACATCACGTTACTCGAACTGACCAATCAGGTAGCGCTCTTAAAATAGCTCAGCTATGGACTGAAAATTAAAACTAGATTTCAACAAATTATCATTGGAAGAGACCCATGTATGGGGGAATGCTTCTCCTAGATCATCCTCTCTTGTTTGTACCTTTGTCATCTGAGCTTGCACTGATCCATTGCTAACTTCTCGTTACGTTTTAATAACAAATTCAAGCAGGCAGGTTATGAGAATTAGGGATCTGATCATCTCAAGGAAAAGTCTTGATTAGATACCAAATTCTCCCACAGACAAATGTAGAAAATGTATGCAAAACATTAGGGAGAATTTTGAGAAATGATCAAATAAACGCGATTACATGATAACGGTGACACTCGCTCGGTTCTCTCCTCTGTGGGGAGAGGGAGGCGGGGGAAGTCTGCGGGAGGCGGGAGAAGAGAGAGCGGGAAGCGTGATTCTCAAGGTGGCGGGAGCCGGGAGAAATTGGAAAAAAATTCCGTAACATTCGTAATATTTTTCAATAAAAAAGCACAAAAGAGGCGGGAACCACATCGGAAGGGACGGGATTCGGGACGGGATTCGGGATTACAAGGTACGGGAAGTGGGAAGTTCAGATCCCCTGCTCCCATTCCGCTGAAACGTCAAATGGCCAAATTCACGGTATTTGGGAGAACGCGAACACACGACGGTGAATTTTCCTTTCTCTATCTGGAGTTGTACTCCGTCCCTATGAATTCAGCTCCTGGACAGTTTGGCTACATTAAACAAATGAATATTTCGCGTATTGTCGACATAGTCATCACAGTTCGTGCATTAAATAAACACATACATAATGACAGCAAAAGCTAAAGTCATTGGTTTACAACATGTGGAACAAGGGTGCGGCCCTGTCCAGCTTTGCTTTTATGATAAATGCGTGTGTGTAGTCCACTACGGGTTTTTTTATTTATTTGTATTCAGTGTCAAAGGTTTCACTTTTTTAATTTTTGAGTTATTATTTTTTTTTTTTAATATACTCTTAGCCGGCGGTTTGGATGGGCAATCTTGCTGCCATGTATGTCACACCAATCAGATTGGGGCTACTATGAACAACCAATGAAATAGCTGATTCTAATATCCGAGTAAATCCGAGTAGATATCGATTTTTGAGAGCCATTTGGTGACGGCCATCTTTGTTCATACTGTTGTTGATGTTTAGAAGAATGGCGAAGAAAGCGGCTACTTTGATGTACAGGTTTTCTTTGTACATTTCGTTGTTTTTACGGAAAGTGGTCAAATTGAGGAGATAATTTGAAATGTGCTTCAGGAGTTTCTCATGATCTCTTGTCAACAGTTGATTGGAGGTAAATCTGGTTGGGTCGATTTTATTCCGTAGTGTTGTGCAGTGTTTCTGTAAAAGTTTGTATTTTAGTGTTATTGTTGTTTGATGCATCTAGGTTAGGTGATATAATACATCACTATACGTTTGTGATGGCTGTTCATTAACTTCAAAGGCAAGTATCAAAATACTTCAAGTTGTCGAAAGAAGACGTGATTTCGTAAATTTTAGCTCAGACGTAAATAGTTTCAGAAAGTACGAATAAATCCGGTCAGTGTATTAACGCAGAGTGCGAACTGCATGCAACGAAGACTACAGACCAGGGGTAAAATGCAGACTAAAGTGTGAAATAATGGAAGCATGTATATCAGATTATTATACAAGTTGTGAGGATTAATTTGTGGCGAAATGAGAGGCAGCCGGTCAAGGTTTTAAAATAGACTAAATGATCGGCAGTGAGAAATTTTCTATAAGTAAAAAGAGTTAAAAAAGAGAATTATAAATCGAAAGCCGGCTGAAAGCAAGCGAAGAAGTGAGACCAATTAATTTTTATACAAATTCCATCCTATGATATCTTCGAACTACGAGCGGGCTAGTACGTGCATGTAAAAGCAGCCTTGTTGACTTTTTAAATCGAATTACCGACTGACCAATCAGAAGCTTTGTTTCCCACGTTTGTATATAAAAATAGACATAGACTTCCAGTCCTGTTTCGAGCACGGAATTCGAGAATAAATCAGTTTTTAAAAACCTCAGTCATTTGAGATTTATTTTTACTACAGTTCGAAATATTAGAAAATAACCTTGACTTCCAAATGTGTTATTTTGGGCTGCATGAAACAGTGAAAGAAACGTCAAAATTCGTCAACGCAGGTCGATTTGCGACATCCTTGCGACCGTCGAACGATCTGAAATTTGAAGCGAAACTGGCTAGTCACGCCCAGATTGTGTTACGAGCCAAAAGAAAGTCTACGTAGGAGCGCTCGTAGGAGCTTGTGTTCCCAGATCTATTATTGGTCATTATTATAAACTCTGTGTTGCGAAGTACCATCAGTGGCAATTTAGATGGCAAGGACCTGCCGAAAACTTGAGATCTCAGGGACACAAGTTTCTAGATCGCTTGAACGCGTTCTCCTTAATATATGGAACGCATTATTAGCGTTCCTTTAGCGTTCCACTTTGCGTTCCCTGACTTCCCTTAGCGTTCCTTTTATAGTGCTCCACTTTGCCGTTCCTAGAACGCGTTCACTGTAGCGACATACTTGTACCTGTACAATCCCAAGTTAATTATAGAAAGATGTGCAATTACTGTGCTACTGCGATGTACAGGCTTTGCTTTTACATTTTGCTGTTTTCACGGTAAGTGTCAAATTGTCCAAATTCTTGAGCTGGTATTTCTGTTCTGATTAGACTTGTGCACTTGTACCGGTACAAAGTTAAGTTAATCATACGTGAAAGGACCATGTGACATTGCAGAAATGAAACTGAAAATTTATGGTTATGTTGCTTCTGTGTGGGTCGATTTCCTACAGCATTTGTCTTTGTTTGTTCCCAAGCGTATAAGATCATGCTGTTGTTTTCTCCAAGAATATATGTAACATAATACTATTGGGTTTTTTTCCGAAACCCATGTAATATGATAGTTTTGTTTTTCATGTGATAATTTATCCCAACCTTCAGTTACATAAGCTATTTTTTGCGTTCAGTTTAAATATTGCCTATTTTCACTCCTGTGCATTTATTTTCTTCTTATAGCCCTATCACGATCCATGCAAATTGGAAAAGAAGGATAAAATATAATTAATTTGGGATAAACAACATTAATTTTATCACATACTTGCATGGGATGGTATCAAAACACACCATTTTGAATGCGCGTACCAGTTTGGTACACCAATATGGCGGCCAAAAATGTCAGCGAAAAGAAAAACAGATTTTGCTTCCACCTGGTCTTTCATCAGATTCACCAGTGAAAGGAATCTGCCGCTCGTTTCAGCAGACGTTAGTGGGGGAGGAAAGATTGCGTGACGAGCCCAAAGAACGTCTGCGAGGAGGCTAATGACTCCAGAGCCCTTCGTTTCTCGTGCCTAGGCCCCGCCGGCTAAAGCATCCTTCGTGGAATCGTCCGTGGAATCTTTGTCTTGTTGTCGGTTCAAGTTCAAGCAGTTCAAGCGACGTTATCAAAGCACAGATAGCAGAGAAAGCCTTGGAAAGAAGCGACGAAGAGAAAAAGGTAATTTCCGTTGTTTAGATATCTGTATAAAATGTTTGCAGTCTATCCTGACATCGAATTGACATACTCGTGGTCTCGTGAACAGCGTACTTTTTGCGTTTCGTCTGTCTGTTGCAGACTTCTTCAGGGAGTTAGACAAGTTTACAAGTAATGCCCGTTTGTATAAACCCTAGCAATTAGTGCAGAGTGCACAGAGTGCATTACCAACTACAGTACCGACCACGGGTATTGCAGCATTTATACACAAGCGTTTCATGCTTGTAAAGAATTAGCCACGTGCGCGTTTATATGCACCGGGGATTAGCGGGGACATGGATTTTGGCAGCTGGCAAAGTGGGCTTCAGACCTCGACCAGCAGGGCACCATTGCATGGAAATTCCCCCGCTCTTGATGAGCAAAAGCGCCCTTGAAACACACCTTTCTGTGCACAGAAAATTCACACAGGACTTTTACGTGCTAACAGTGGCAGTAGAAATTTTTCGGCATACTCTTCACTTCGGTCCGTAATGCCACACTCGACAAAAACGTTTTTCCACAACTCCACGATATCATTATTTTATTATTATTATTATTATTATTATTATTATTATTATTATTATTATTATTATTATTTATTACTAGTAATACGTGACTCGCAGGTCCTCGCGAAGCTGGAATGGGGCTTAATTATTTCTGGGAGGTGAGGGTGATAACCAAGCCTTAGAGATTGACTGGAGTTCATTCTAGTGACATCTGTGTGTACGCCTTTCCTGTTCACAATTTTGTTTTGGAAAGCTGTCACGTTTTCCATCATTATTTTATCTCTTATATGGAAATCACGGCAAAATAACACAGCACTAGGCTGGCGAGAAGAACTTGAATTACTAGATTTAGTCATGGCACGAAGAAGTCGAGATTCCAAATGAGCGAACGAATCGCCCCAACGGGCACGACCACACTCAATTTCAAACAGAACCGCTGCATGGAATTCTCGTACGGCCGGCCAGGCGAACTGAGTCACCAAGTACATCAAAACCACGAAATGATCAAGACGTCCGGTTCGCTCGTCGGGAGGAAGGGTTTTTAACTGCAAAATGGAGGCGTATCCGGCAGCGAATTCGGCGAGAGTTAGCTCGTCATAATTGCGATCTTGAGACACATAAACAAGACTGAGAAAGCTATGGGGCCATAACTGCGGAGCGATCACTCGGCTAGTAAGCTTAGCAGTCTTTCCTGACTTCAATTTCTTACCTCGGGCGCTCTTCTTGGTGGACGCCTCGCCCTCATCTTCAGAGTCGCTGGAAGACAGCCCAAGACGATCGATTTCGGCAGAAACCCTCGCGGTCAAACCAGGATCAGCACGGAGTTGTTTAATCGTTACAGAAGGCTCCCGGGCTTCAGTACGTTCAGCTGGAACCGATTCGACACGAGCGGACTCTGTCTGCAAGTGGGCGTTCCGCTTTCGCAGCGCGTGAAGATCGGCCTTCAACTTTGCCACCTCTTTACGGCGTTCTAACTCGTCGTTCTCCGCCTTAGCCTGAGCGACGGCCGCGGCTAACTCGGCGATCTCATCTTGCAAACCATTTGCTCCTCTGTTCGGAGCGAGGGGAGTGGATGACTGACCTGAGTGATTTCCATTACTGGCGCCAGGTGGAGCCGTCTCTGGAGGAAAGTCGAAACTGTCGTGAAATTCTTCGTTCTCATCCAACACCTCGCCTTCATTCATGCCCGCATAATCACGTGGAGGAAGTGATCGTAAATTGTACTGAGACATGATAACTAAAATACAAAATACTGTACAAAATACAGAACTAACTATAGGGCGTATGAACCGATCACAATCAAAAGTGAAAATGAAACACTGATGCCCTTTGAAATACGAGATCCACATCATGTGACCCACCCCTATTAAACTCGGGAAATTAACTATTTTGAGTTCCCCAAAATATAACTCTTATATGGAGAAAAACTGGCTTTCAGCAATTTTCAAATCATAGAGCTAACTTGACGTGTAGGTAATGTGTCAGTCAATTCCAGCAGTGCCCATCCCCCCCCCCCCCCCCCGGGCAAACCCCCGGGCATTTGACATTTTTGAAAAATTTTGGTCAAATTCCCCACGGTGGGGACAAGCAAGCCATTCAAATTCCCCACGGTCACTAGCCAAAAAAGAAGGCAAATGCCCCACCCCCGGGCTCATCAGTTCTCAAGTTTAAAATCAATGCAAAGATTCAAGACACAGATAAGTATAGGAAATCGTATGAACTGCTCGTGCAATTCGTGATTTATGGGCACGAGTGATGTTTTGAAAGTTCTCAAAATGCACTCGCCTAAAGGCTCGTGCAATTTTGAGAACTTTCAAAACATCACTCGTGCCCATAAATCACTAATTGCACGAGCAGTTCATACGATTTTTTGTTTATAATATTCTCAACAAAATTTTGCTGCGGCCATCACGCTACTCTGCACATGAAACGCTTCACTAGTTTCCAAAGTGCTCACATGTTTTATTTGAACGCGCAGGCAAACCAAGCGTGAACTTTTTCAATGAATTACAGTACTATAGTTTAGAAAACAATTAACCATTAACTTGAAAGCTTATTTCAATGCCATTAAGCAGCAAAAACGTACTACTTGTCCGGTACCGTTTATCGCAATTCCGTATTGCACTCTATAACCTATTTATGCATTCGTCATTGACCAATCAGAAGCTGCATATTTTGTTGAGTATATTATAAATATAAATATTTGTCTTTTATAGCCAGTGAACAGACATAAAATGGGCAAAAACACCCTTAAAAATATTCACAAGCTTTTCAAGCCCTTGCTGGACAAGCCATTACATAACAAACTCTTCGTTCTTGTCAATAAAGTCAGCAAACGATGTCATGTTTGAGTTGTCCAAAACTGCAAGTCCGAAGCCACTTGGCTTTTAAATCCCCGGGGTGGGCTAATGCCTGCCCCCCGGGCCAAGATAAAATCACTAATGCCCCACCCCCGGGATTGCAACATGTGTAAATGGCCCGGGGGGGATGGGCGCTGCTGGAATTGACTGACATATAAGTCTTATTAAAAAATGTTTTCTTCATTTGCATTTAACCGCGAGTGGCAAATTTGCTTCTGGTCATTCAGAATATCTGCGAATTATAGTTTTAGACGTAAGTCGTGGTAATCTAAAGTTGTGAGCCGACTTGTCCTCACCCAAACCCCATCCATCTCAAATTCAATCGATTTCGGTATTTTGAAAAAAGTCAATGTTATTTTAAACCCAACAAAAAAGGAAAGGACAAAACAAGGGCCAGGGATAATTCAAATCCAGGGGGAAAAAGGAAAAAAAAAAAGACCCAGGCGGATTCGAAATCTCGGCCCCCAGTCCCGAGATAACATTTAGGGCCGATTATTTAAACGACGTTTGGACATCGCTTAAGAAAGTCTTGGTCTAAACCTGGTTTAAACCGGGGAACCGGATTATTTAAACGTCCTTTATTTTAAACCTCGCCTTAGCGGGGTCTAAACACAGACTAGCAAACAATAGCAACTTATAATTAGACCTGGTCATGAGTAGGTTTAGACGTAGTCTAACGTTTTTATTAGTGAAGGTTTGTGTCATGGATGGAAGTTCGAAGTATAGAACATTACAGGAATAGGCTAACAAGCCGAGTCCGAAGAATCAGACAGTTGAGGAATAGTTTAAATCCGCTAGAAGAATACAAAGATGACAATTTCCCTTACCGTACAAAACAGTCTAATTTCCGTCGACGGTTTAGGCTCAGGAAAGAAGCAAGTTTTAATAGTGGATATTTACATCATACTAAGTTTTCAAGAAAAAAAGTTTACTTCAATAGCATGTCCTTATTGTTCCATAAATAAAGTCATTAATAAAAATAATCTAATAGTTCCCTGTAGAAAGCAGGTAATTTTTGGCTAACATTATTTGTTATAATTGCACTTCAGGATGAAAGATAGCCCATCAAGTTTTGTGAAGTAAATTTTGAATTATTTTCCATGTGTTATCATTAGAGCGATTATAGCATAGAAAAGTGCGCAAATCCGACTAAGCAAAAACTCGAATTTTTAAAGCGCGGTTTAAGAAAAAAACAATAGCTAGACTTGTTAGACGTGGCCTCCGTGAAATGCGGCTAATACACATTCTAATACGCAATTTAGCCTCAGTCTAGCCGTGGTCTATGGAAGCCTTGTCTAAACCTCGATTTAGCCTTAAACCAGGTCTAACTTAGACTTTGTTTAAATAATCGGCCCTCGGAAGTTAGCGCTTCACACCATCAGGGCACGAGCGCGCGATGTGACGTCATGCCATCCACGATTTCACAAACATTTATGACCGTAAAGTCCAGATGAGAATTGATCCCGCTTGCTGACTCATGGAGGACACATTTTTAAACCTCGCTACGCTCGGCCTGAGGAATTATTATTATTAGTACTATTTCAAAATTTAGGAATGATTTGTTGATAAAAAAATCTACTAAAAGGAAACGCTTTACCGTTTTAAATGTCAAGTTCAGAGTGTTTCCGAATTGGGATGGTTCATTTGAATTACAGATTACTCAGATTTGAATAGTCTCACCTGGAAGCCGATGCTCTCTGCCATTTTGGAAACCAAGATGCTAGTTTCCAGTCTCCAAGTTAGTTTCCAGTCTCCCATTCGGTATCGGTCAAGGCCCCGCTCTCAGGGGCAGGAACCGCTAACACCCGAATTTACCTCACACCTCGTGGCCATTTAATACGTCCAATACAAGAAAAAGTCCTCGCTATGCCCTGGTAATCCCCGGCCTGAGGGGGCGGGGATTTACATTGACTGGTGCATTACCTGCGAGTAAAAAAATACACGCAAATTATCTGAAAGTGTCAGTAAAATTTACATGCAGAGGTTGGGTCTAACTCATTATGTGCGTATATTGGGAGACAAAACAAGCACGGTTTGCACGGCGTAATTAATCGATGAAAATCGATCATCGGAAAGCTAATCGATTAATCGATATTAATCGATGAAATTAGTTCATTAATATCGATTAATATCGGTAATCAATCAATAATCGATAGTCACACCAAGATGTTCGTTAATTAGATCGATTACCATCGATTTTGATTGACTTGTATCAAATTCTTTCGACATAAATTTTTGTATGTTTTCTGCAAGCTGACGGTGACAATGGTGTCACCAGTCTAATTCCAGCGAGATTGAACTTGAAGTTTTGATCAGATGTACAGTCAATCTACGTCAAGCGCGACCAGTGTTTCCAAGATTTGAATTGAGTCTCAAAAGTTACGCGTCAGTTTCAATAAAGAATTCAAAACGGTAAACAGAAATCAAAAATTTGATGAGAGGTTCAGAATTTCCATGGAAATTTCCAATGTTTTAATCGAACAGAGAAAGCTATAATGTAAAAGAATGCATCTGGCCTGGGCAGAATGTGAATCGCTACTCAATTACGCCATTGCGATTTTTATCAAGTAACTTTTTGTACCGTGCAACAGATTCCAGAGAAATCAACAAGATTTTATTTGAATGTCGGAGATTACCTTGAATTCTCGGAAAACGTACAGACGAATCCAAATATGGTAAACAGGAATTCAATGTTTGTTTCAAATCTTGCAAACACTGGTCGCTCGTGACATAGATTGACTGTAAAATAGCGTATATTATAGGGATTACTAAATTTTCGATTTGGCTTAGCCATCTGACGATCCCAAAGGTCGCTGGTGTGTTGGGGGGAGGAATAAAAAATTTAATGTTCCTGTTGATGTAAGTTAGGAACTCGATCCAAACACGGAAGATCAGTTCAGCGCTTCAAAGATTCTCAAATAAATGTTCTTCGGAAGTCAAGTATTCTCTTAGGTTATGTCTCCCATTTGGAACTCTTACAAGCCATAAATCGAGCCATTCGAAGAGTCATATTTTGAAGAAGCTTTATACAAGCCATAAACTTTGAGCCTATGCTAGTCCTAATTTAGGTCAGCGTACTAACAACAACACAAAGACATCTCTACGTTAATTTTCAACCCAGAAATGAAGTGGAAGTCGAAGTGGTCGAGTGGTTAGGGTTGTGAGCTCGAAATTAAAAGCTTGATGAATGGAGTTGTCGGTTCAAATCCCAAAGGTGTAAAAACGAAAAATTAAATAAATAAATCAAGTAATAATACTAAAAAAATAAAACTGGGGGGGAAAAACGGATAAGAAAAAATGAGATTAATTTATAATTTAATGCATAAATTAATATTCATAAATTAAGTTTACAGCCCATCGACCAAGCGAGCGAGTGAAAATTTGCATATATTTCCACAGCTAAACTTGTTTCATTGCATTCACTCATTAAAAAAAGAAAATAATAATTAATTAATTAATAATTGTTAATTAACCCATTGACTACTAGAGATTTAGCGCGCGCCACCCCTGAATTCCCTGGAGCTTTTTCGGGATTTGAGCAAAATGTGCGAGTTGAACAAATGAACCATATGCGCAGTAAATACAGACAAATAATTAGCTTATTTTGTACACTTTTATTCCAACTAGACAAGTTGAAAGACCAATTTATAACTACAAAACATCAATGCCATGATAAATTGATCTCATTTACAAAACTTGAAAACAACGATAAAATTTCCTTCACTACTGCACGCCATTTTTGATTGATTTTAGAAACTAGCGAAAGCACAAAGACTTTGTACAAAAGACACAAATATCACAAAATACTCTGGTAAAAAGTCGGTTTTATTTTGGTCAACTTGTACTTTCATTAATTCAACGGCAAAGAGGTATTTTCTTGCCGCAGAAAAGCGGTCAAAAGCGGTAATTCGAGATGATAAAATTACTGATTGCGAGTGTTATAATTACCGCGGCGTAAATCGCTTTCGCTTTCGAAACTAAAGAATTTCTACGGCTAAATTAACACTTAGAATTTCTCCTTTTTTCTCGTTGGTATGATTAATAAAACTATTCAGGATTCATTTCTGAAATACTGTGGTAATTTCCCGAAAATAGAAGCGAATAAGCTTAAATAAACAAAGGCGAGGAAATCGTCGTAAATACGCAGATCAAATATCACCGCGTGCGAGAAGTTTGTTGTTCATTTCATTGCTTTGAAAACCTAAAATTCTCCGTTAAAGGTGAACAAATTATAGAAACTTGAAAGAAACTATGTTTGATATTAACTTTCATTCAAACTGAGGCCGAGAAACGTGTCCAAAAGCATAATAATATTTATGAAAAATCTGGTGCCGCTGTGTGCAATTCGCCGTCAAATTCGTTGTTTATTATGCGAAGCAAAAGTTTTGGACTTTTAGCGATGACTTTTGCAGTCATTTGTTCAATCGATGGCTTTAAAAACCCTTCCACTAATTCCATACACATTCAAAGAAATAAAGTACATTACCATTTCGCTTTTAGAAGTCTTGAGAAGATCCATAATTAGTCTGTGAATATTTGTTTTGAAGCGGCCACTCGATGTCTTCGCAATGGGCCATTCCATTTTATATCCGCACCCCCCCTATTGAGGGATTTCCTGTAAGACCCCTTCGGATAAAACATTTCAGAGACGCCAATACCCCCCTCCCCCCGGGAAATCTGTGCATTACGATGGAAACATGTGAAGAACAAAGAAAAAATGCCATTAGCCCCCTTGGAAATTTGATATCCAAGACCCCCTCCCTCCCCCTAGGATTTCCTTATCCCTCAATAGGGGGGGTGCGGATATTAAATGGAATGGCCCAATTCCCGGCCGCCGAAGGAGAGTATAAATTCTTCTCCAGCAAGGTTTATTCAGTCTGTACTCGGTGATAATTCGTTTTGAAGCCACTTAGAAATTAATTGGTGTTTCTCCTTTTCATTTCCAGCTTCGAAGAGGTAATTTTCCGTGTTAACCCTTTGCGACCGGATGGCCGATATATCGGCCATAGAAATGGCCCGCAGTTATTTTCAACAGCAGTTTCCCTTTAGTTAGTTCCCAGTCTCCCCCTCCGTTGAAACGCCTGGTAGTATAATACTCCGCCGTTTTGAGCTGTTTTGAGCGAGTTTCTGCGAGATTTTGGTAAAATTTTCGATTGTTATGAAGAGAACAAGTTTTCCTTTAGTTGCCCAACATGTCTGGAGGTAGGATACATTTTATTTTGAGCGAAATTCCTGATTATCTCGATGGAAACTTCGATGCACCCGACGATGGTTTCAAATTCTGATGTCGAAGGTTTAGAAGCTGACATCGAGGATGAAAATAATGCAGTTATCCACCCAGGACGATAATTTTGTGGAAGAACAAGAGGAACTTAACCTTCATGACTTTGATATTGAAGATAATGGCAGTAATGGAGATTCCCTGGGTCCAGGAAGGCCACAGAACATTTGTTTTGGTAGGTAGGGAGAATAGGAAACAATAGAATGCAGCAGCAAAACACTTTCGTACGAAAAGTTGCTTTTAGTCATTTCTCGTGACACTCAGCCACTCTGTTTTTAGGGGCAGTATGTAGCTTTGAAAGAATCAAAAGTAGGCAAATGTGGTATCAAAATGATATTCAGTAACTTGGCTATCAATCCAGACACCTGCAGTAATTTTCATGACCAAATTAAGAGTACAGTACACTGAAAAAACATTATAGTCAAGATGTTGCGTGACATTAACTTAATGTTCTACCACCTGTTAAACATTATTAACTAGTAACTTATTAATAAATATGTTGAGTGACAGATAGCCCAATGTCTGGTCTACTACATATCCAAATTTGGTTTTAATACCTTAAATATAACTGAAGATAGAGCAAATTTAATAATACCATTCAAAAATTGTAGAATTTTGCAAAAATTAATTTAGACTTCAAAGGGTTAAATAATGAAAACAAGGCCCTGAAAGTTTGTACATTCGCTCCCGGACATACAAGGCGCGCCATACTTTTCTTGTTCAATTTGATCCGTGCAAGATCAAGACAAAAAACCTTCTTTCTAGAGCCCCTAGAGTTCTCTAAAAATATGCGCAAAAGGTGGATTCTGATTGGTTTATTTGTCCTCTAAAACAATAGAACAATAGGGGAACCAAAAACTCTCCAGGGAGGGAGGGAAAGTGCTTTTGTAAACACGTGTTTTTTCTGGCCGGTTGTGGCCGGTATAGGTAATTTGGAGGTCGTTGCGCCTGGCCGGTTTTGGCCGGTACAGGCGTCAATAGGTTAATAATTTTTTGTTTTAATCTATGAACAATCTTTCTTGTATTATTTACTCTTAATTTCGCTGCATTGTATTATTCACATTTTCACACTTTAGTCATATATATAATACCTGTAAAACTTCCAAAATTTGCATTTGAAAATGATGACATGGAGTCGTCGAAACGTCATGCTTTTATCGTTAATCTTCCTTATAAAATGTTTTCCCAAATCTTGTCTTATTAGAAATTAATAATTGATTAATTAATTAAAATCAATTAACCCACAAATTAAAATATATTTTTTAAGGTGGTAGACCTGACTTTAGCTCAAAAATTAAACATACCAAAAAGTTCTAACCCCAAAGGTTAACACAAATACAAGAGATGAGGGCTTTTTCAAGCTACGATCCGAGAAAATAAAGGCCGAAGTTGGTTGCGACGAGCACTATTTTGCGAAGTTAATAATTAGAGCTACGCAAACCGAGCTGATATGTTCCCGTGGTGACAGCAATTTCACATCAATTCACATTCCGACTTGCAATCTTATGGCAACAGTTTAAGCGAAATTGTAGAAAAAGACAGTGATATTCGTTTATGCTACTGTGCGTCTCCAAAATGGATTCAAAGTCATTTTTTGAATCCGTGGCCTTGAGACGTGTCAAAAAATCCTCTATAATCCGTCTGCACGACGGCTCCCAAAATGTTGTTCTGATATCCCACAGGTTTGCATGGATATCTGTCTGCGTGATTTCCAAAGGGCTCAAATTTGTCCCGACACCATGACAGACAAAAATAACATTAGATGTCAACTCTTACAAGACAGTTCGCAAGACATATGCGTCTCCAATACATATTCCATGCAGAAAATAAAGAACTACATCCATTCCATATCAAATCAGAGTGGAAACCACCGGTTCAAAAGTCAGTTGCCCTGTAAAGCTACATGGAGAGTGTCAAAATCCAACTTGCAGAGATCAAACCATCCAAGGCTAAAAATAATCTGTCACGCAACGAACATAAAGCAGAGCTTAAAAACAACACTGAAATGGTTCTAAAGAAGGCAGACAAAAATAAAGGTACAACAACTGTGAATCATGAATAAATGTGATTTCATTTTGATTTGTTTTCATTTGCAGCTTGCGTTTCACGTCGTTTCAATGTATTCATACAGCTCGCATTTCAGTCGCGTGAATATTCCCGAAAACTCTGAGATTAAGCATTTAGTCTACTATTTTAATTTATACAATAATTATTGGATGTTGTTTGTGTTTTCATTGGACTGATAAGATTTTATGAGCAGTTTTACGGCAGATTTTCAGGGACTCGAATTACATTCCTCGTGACTTACCATATAAACAAAATTTAATAATAGTAAATTTACGTAATGCAGGGTTCAATTCCTACTGTTACCATCCACACCCCCGGGCATTTGCCATTTTTTCTTCACTTGGGCCCCGGCCGCACTAGGCTGACAAAATTTGTTTGGCGCTACCAAAATATACTACAAATTTTGTCTCCGCCAAATTTTCATTTTGATAAATGCGTACGCACTTGAAAACCAAAAATCATGACAAATTATTCGCGAACCACAACATATCAATCACGTAGAAACCGAAAACCTCTGTTGTTGCTGTGAAATTTTGCATTTTTATCTTTTAAAACCAGTACTTTCTAAAGTTTTTACTCTCCTGCCTTCGTCTGCTTCGTGGTATGATACACAAACTGATTAACTAGATATTTCTTCTTCTCGGACTGAAATTTTAAACGACTTGCATGTTTCTTGCCGCTTTTCCCGACTGTCATGTACTGTCACTTTTTAGCGCAATACTTGTACCCGATCGGACCGTTCACTGTTTATGAAGCAAATTGTGCTACTCAAACATCACTAGGTGCTGTTAGCAGGTAAAATTTGGGATCGGTACTAGTTGTACGGAACGAGGCAAGCGAATAATCATCGCTGTAACCTTGAGATTAATGTGTGTGAATTGACGAATCTGTCAGCTTTGACGCTTGACAAAATTTTGTCCTGCTCTAGGGCAGGACGACGGCGCCTTTGAAGTTTGGTAAGGCATGACAAAATTTTGGTAGGAAAAAAATCGCCGTTCACACTTGATGACAGATATTTTTGCAAAACAAACAAAAATTTGCCTAGTTCGGCCGGGCCCTTGGTGTCCTATACAAGCATAGACTTGCCACAAGTCGTCTTCTTTATTAAAGCGAAACCGAGCGACGAAGTCGCGACAACGAGCGAGGAACATCGTGAGAAGACTTGTTTCACTTGCAGGGATTTGAATCAGAGCCTCGATTTTTGGCGCGAAAAAATGATTGACATTTCTCAAATTTCGCGCAAAACATTTCTCAGATTGTTTCTATCGCCAAACTCGAGAGAAATAATTTGTATTCAGTGCGGGGTAGAAATGCAGACAAGAGGAGGAAGCTGTTTCAGAAAGTTTTGATTCTGTTATACGTTAAAGCTCTATTGACTGAAAAGCGTGGAGAAATGGCAACTAAACGGTAAAATTTTCGGAAAACATTCAAGACGCGAAGCTAAATTCAGCCGGCGGAACGAAAATATTCCTTCCTAAAATCACACAGAATCACAGCAAGATTGAGCAAACCCTTATGTTCAGAATAGGATAACATTGAACCATTTTTAAAAAGAAACTGAAAACATTTCTTTTTAGTCATCATTTTTACCCTTAGTTAATTAATTAGTTAGTTAGTTAGTGAGTTCAGTTATTATTGCATATTTGTAAGCGCGTTGAGATTTTTAAACGCGCAGAAAAGAACTTAATTATTATTATTATTATTGTTATGTAAGTCGTGAAAATAAAAAAATAACAAGCTTACACACAAGCCAAGTAAAACATAATTTTATTCACCTGTTTTGAAGCTTTCCGCTGTCAATCCTACATCGATAAAACAGCAAACAACGACTCCAAACAAACTTGTAGAGGTAATTTATCCTGTTTAATTTGTCCTTCTTCTTTCTTTGAACAAACTCTATGCTCTTTACTCTGGGTTGCACACGATGAAGCCCGAAGTGAAGCAAAGAAGTCAGTTAGTCTTCAGTTGGCCGCCATGAATGAATTGTGTCTAGCTGATGCAACTTTTCTAGTTTTCAATTGCAATAATCTTCTGTTGTTTCGAGTGAAACACTGAGATCCAGCTTTCGGAATTTCGTTCCAAGCTATCACCGGGTTTCCATTCCTTTTTCATCGAATAACTCGGGAAACTGAAGTCAAACTCAGAAGCGACGTACAAGCGAGCACTGTGTTTGAAAATTCTGCTTCGATCGCTTCGAGAAAACTCGCGATGATCGTGCGTGAGGCTATGACGTACTAACAGACTTGTTTGTTCATTGGCTAACATGCATTGGCGTCACCGGTAGAAAAATCCACCGGTAAATTTGGCGCGTTGCAAGTGGGAAAAGTCCTTTCCAACCTTTCAAACGAACAACAACAACAACCAACAAGACCAACAAAAGGGGAAAATAATATTGGAAAGGGCTTTTAGAAAGTCTACCCCGGGCACAAAGATAGAAGCAATTCCCCACCCCCGGGACAGAAACTGCACCATTTAACAAGAAGACAGAAATATTTATTACGTTTTACAAAATATACGTGGACTCGTATGGCTCATGCAAAGGTCAGGAAACATCTCTCTCCTGTTGTTTTTGTTTCTCGCACGCGTTTCTTTGGCTTTTAACGCTCCTCTCTTGCGGTTTTTTCAAATATAGGTTTTATAAACTTGGAAAAATTGCTTTCCTCCAACCAGTCGCATACAAATTGAAGGGATTCCCAGCAAAGAAGTCCGCTTGCCAATTTCGCCCCATAATTCCTTGCGTGACTAGATACTTCAACTATCCCCACCCCTATCCCCGGGACAAGACTAACTTGCAAAATTCCCCACCCCCGGGCCACAAGGGCTGACTTTGTCCCGGGGGTAGCCCGGGGGGGGATGGTAACAGTAGTAATATTGAACCCTGCATTAATCGCATATTCACAAACAAAAGCTGAAAGATTTGAGGATTTGTACAATGTATTTTATTTGAATAGAATGGCAAAACTCTAAAAAGTAAAGCAACAGTATTGTCTAAACAGAGCAGATGCCAAATCTTACATGTATTTTGTTCAAATTATAATAATCCGTATTGAAGATCTCCAAACAGACATTTTGCTTTTCAGTCACGATCGCTTTCAATTTTCATTGAACGCTTAATTCCAAAAATGGATTACCTTTCGACTGACATTGATTAAATAACACCAGCCGCTGTTTACAATGTAGTTTTTAAACGCTATAAGTAAATTTTAGTGAATGAGATGGGTTTAATAATAATCATGCAACAGTGCATTTTCTGTTTAGTTGACAAAATCAACGTCCAATGGTCGTGGCAAAAATTGGTTTATGAAAGTGCGAAAAAGTTATTTCAACCCATCTTAAATAAAGTTTTTGTTCCAGTTTGTTTAAAATAAAATCAATACTGGTGAAAAAGGTTGCATGTGTAAAATTCTGCATTGGAAATTATTTTCACGCTCCAGTAATTTTCTGTCGCTGATTCACTAAGCGGGAAAATACCGGCGTGCACATGAAAGTTTTCACTCTGAAGTTTCACTCAACTGTTCATGGTTTCATCCACGGACTTAATTAAGGTATTTGAAATTAACGTAAATTGGAGGTAAAATTACATGTACTTCTGAATAAAGGAAATTAACGCGATTAACACAAACAAACAAAGTTTGTGGTGACAACAGGAACAAATTTTATTTTGATACTGAATATAAGAAAAACATGGAAAAACAGAACTAGAACCTGGTTGGTTGACAAGCAATTTTGTACAGGATCCAGAACTAAATAATTTAATGTCGCGGAAATTAACATTCACAAAAAATTGTTTTTAAATTTGCGTTAATTTCATGGAGCAATACATTCCTATAATTCCTCACGAAGTGAGGTTTATAATTTTGTTTATAATTTTTGGGATCAAATCTCCTCTGGAGTTAACGGTCATATTTACATGTATTTACCGTAAATCCTTGAATAAGCGCCTCCCCTTGAATAAGCGCCCCCCTCGAATAAGTGCCCCTATCAAATCATAATATAAACCCACCCCTCTCCTTAAAATAAATGCTGTCAAAATGAATGTATGAAGTAAAAGAAGGCAGAATTACTACAGATTTCTTGCCAAAAATAAAATTTTATAAAAATACAACTTGTTCAATTATGGACTTGACAAGAGAAAGCCTGAAAATTTGAAATAAGCGCCCTGGGCACTTATTCGAGGATTTACGGTATTTAATTATTTCTTCGGGACTGGGGGCGAGGGTTCGAATCCGCCTGGGGTTCTTTTTTAACGAGTGAATGCTTAGCATGAACGAAGTTATAGCGTATAGCGGACAAATTTCACTCGCTCCCTCGCTCGATCCCTCGGTCGATGGCCACAAGTTGTAAACAATAATGTATGCGTAGTGCGGTAATTTATGCATTATCAGTAAACAAAATGGCGTCTGGCGCGGATCTCTTCTATTTTTCAACACGGTATTTTCACTCCTACAATTACAATTAGACACCTTTTTGGAGTTCGAAATTGAAAGAAATAACCCTAAATAATACTCGACCGCCCAAAGAGGAGACATTTAGAATATTAAAAGTGAGTCACGTTTGAAGTTCTTCGATCGATTCAAGCTCTGATGAAGACTCAAGCTGTCGAAACTTTTAAAAACCAAGCTGCGGACTTCAAGACTTAGGAAAACACTTAAGTATGTTAAATGTTGTATCTTCTTTATACCAAGTGTATGAATAAAATCTAATTTATCTGAATCATTCTATATTTTCTTTTGTACCACTATGGAATTCTATGATATTTTCTTTTGCTTGCGTCTGAACTATAAAAACCCTTCAATGCTTTTTTCCAGCGTATATATTTAAAGCGAACTGATATTAGTACCTGTGTTTCTCATACTTGCGGGGGGAAAAAAAGAAAAAAAAAACGTGCCTCCACCGGGATTCGATCTCGCGACCTTCGATACGCAAGATTCCTTTTTGACTCACGGGGGACACCCACGGGAGCGACAGAGGCCCTGTACTTTTGCTCCGCTGAACGAATGAACGACTATCGCGGGCTCAAATGAGATTCACCGAGGACACCGAGTTGCTGTTGTTTTGAGCTGGAAGTGGCTTGATTTACTCACCAAATGACTGGTTTCAGTGGCTATGTTCATCTTTTCTATTCATGGATCTATTTAGACGCTCGACAGTGTTTTTTGGCTCACCCCCATATTTCCTTGGCGCTGGCGAATGGACTCGCATCGTTTGTTGAGTTATTTTTTTTATTGAAGTCTTAAATACCTCAGCTAGTCAGCGCGATGGACGATGTTATCATATGCATTATTTTAGTTGCATGAATGGTTGAAATAATTGTAAAATATTATTATCGGAACGACTGTGTGAGGACGCGTTGCGTGACGGGGGACAAAAAACTAAGATTTACCTGTCATTTTCATATGTTTTTTTAATAGGAGAGCAAACCCATTTTTGATAATTTAACTGTAGCTAATTTTAGTCCAAGAATTACAACTTCATAGATAACTGAAGTATTTTTCTTTCCAAGAGTTTCGTGTATGACAGAACTGATCATGAAGACGAATGAATGTTTACATATACAATTAATTTTATATTGTGCGTGCGAAGCACAGACTACACAAACAAGATCAGAATGTTTTGAAATGATTGAAATATTTTATTTCACGAACAGCAACATGCTTTAAAATAAAACTCAAACCAGTTCGAACAAATTCGCCGAATATTTAAACGACGTCTAAAAAGTTAGTTAATGAGGTCTAAATCAACTTATAAGCAGGTCAGTCTAAGTCGCTAAATGTTTTTTTAGTCTGTGTTTATATACACCTTCTAAACAGGGTTAACGTTTACTGTACGGTTATGAGCTTAAATATATACATTTAGGTTGGCCAGTCAGTTTAAAATCGTATTAGGCCATGGTTTTGTTAAACCCTGTGTAAACCTTGTTTTTAAAAATATTCGGCCCATAAAGTTGGCGATTATCGCCCGGGGATTATCGAATATCCGATGAGTACGATTAAAGACTTTTCGTTTGAGTTTCCCCCCCGACCAACACTGATTTGGACGTGAATACGAAATACACCGGCTTGCGTGAATGCCGCGCGGAATCTTATTGTTCTGTTTCGAGGAATAAATCGAGACTCAAAACTCGAAACTCGATTCTCAAAAACATCGAGGACGAGACTGTCAACTTACATTTACCCGGTACTACTGCATATTTCTATGTTAATTAATTTCTTTACTTTTCCATTCACGAGTTGGCACATAGTGCCTTTGATTCCTTTTTATGAGTGAATGCAATGAAACGAGTTTAGCTGTGGAAACAGATATGCAAATTTTCAGTCGCTCGCTCGATGGGCTGTAAACTTTAATTGATGAATATTAATTTATGCATCAATTTTAAATTAATCTCATTTTTTCTTATCTGGTTTTTTTTTCTATTTTTATTTTTATTTATTATTATTATTTTTTTAGTATTATTATTTTATTCACTTATTTTATATATTTATTTATTTAATTTTTCATGTTTACGCTTTTGGGATTTGAACCGGCGACTCCATCCACTCCTTCATCAAACTTTTAATTTGGAGCTCGAAACCCTAACCAGTTGACCACTTCGACCCGCTTCATTTCTGGGCTGAAGATTAACACAGGGATGTCTTTGTGTTGTTGTTAGTATGCTGACCTAAATTAGGACTAGCGTAGGCTCAAAGTTTATGGCTTGTATATAAAAGCTTCTTCAAAGGCTCGATTTATGGCTTGTAACAGTTCGACTTGTAACAGATGTCGGCAGACTAACGAAATCCAGTCAATCTCTAAAGCCTGCTTATCCCCCTCACGTCCCAAAAATAATTGCAGTCATCCCCATCTTCGAGAGAAATCTGGCATATGGCTTAGTTTTCATTGTAGACGTTAACAGCTTATTTGACGACTTGCGCCTAAAAATAATTCGCCGATATTCTGAGTAATCAGATGAGAATTTGCCAGGCGGCTGAATGTAAAAATGACAAGACAGATTTTTAATAGCTACAAAAGTGAGGTGGTTTCAGATCATTCGACGGAAATTCCGAATTTAATCCTCTCGGCTTCATCAAGAACGCTACAATTTATTAGCAGTGTTGACATTGTACATCTATTTACATGTACATCGCAATTAGAAATCTGAGAAAACCTTCAATTTGATTTGATATGCCTCGCAGTCAACATATTCGCAGCCTATTCACAGCGTTGAACAAATAAAATACAGTTTTACTGTTTCCTTAACAAGAAGAGGAAAAGGTTTTCATTGAAAGTTCTTTGCATGAAATTAATTGTGCAAATTTGTCAGAAATTCAGGACTTACCTGACATGAAGCGGTGTCACGCAACTCAGCTGAAAGTCAGTCATACATGAACATGTCGGGAGACTACCGAACTCCAGTCGATCTCTAAAGCCTGGTTATCACCCCTCAGACCCCAACAATAATTAATCCCCATCCGAGCTTCGCGAGGACCCATGCCAGTCATGTATTACTAGTAAGGTAAATATTTGATGTGATGCATCAAGTCATTTTTGCGAAGTGCAAAATCACCTTCAAATTGAAGAAAGCCTCAAAATAATAGTTAACTAGGGTAGAAAAACAACAAAGAGGCAATAAGAAACCAAACAGGAACAAGGATGGTTGAGGATGGAGAAGATTAAGACAGATTGTGAACGGCGAACTTGAAAAGATGTGCCATCCATGACGTAGCTCCTTTAAAGAAACAGGTGCATACAAAACCATGCTCCCTAAAATAAATAACACCCCTGAGTAAGGTAGATGTCTGTTTTACTAACACACCGACCACATAAAAATATATATGTGGCTTGTAATTGTGTTAAAATTACGTGTTAAGGTTTATAAAAACAGGCATTACTTTTAAACTTGTCTAACTCCCTGAAGAAGTCTGCAACAGACAGATGAAATGCAGTTCATTATTATGCACACATTCACACCAGCCCTGTCAGATAAAAATCAGGACTCGATACTAACAGTCGCCAACTAGCCAAAGACTAGTAAAAAATTCAGTTTTGGCTACCAGCCAGGGTTTGTTTTCCTACTAGCAATTTTGGCTATTGAAAAACTCAAAACAGAAATCAAATGTATCCTAGATGCACATAGCGTTATGTGATAAAATATACTTACTTACTTACTTACCTACCTACCTACCTACCTACTTACCTACTTACCTACTTACCTACTTACTTACTTACTTACTTACTTACTTACTTACTTACTTACTTACTTACTTACTTACTTACTTACTTACTTACTTACTTACTTACTTACTTACTTACTTACTTACTTACTTACTTACTTACTTACTTACTTACTTACTTACTTACTTACTTACTTACTTACTTACTTACTTACTCACTCACTCACTCACTCACTCACTCACTCACTCACTCACTCACTCACTCACTCACTCACTCACTCACTCACTCACTCACTCACTCACTCACTCACTCACTCACTCACTCACTCACTCACTCACTCACTCACTCACTCACTCACTCACTCACTCACTCACTCACTCACTCACTCACTCACTCACTCACTCACTCACATCACTCACTCACTCACTCACTCACTCACTCACTCACTCACTCACTCACTCACTCACTCACTCACTCACATCACTCACTCACTCACTCACTCACTCACTCACTCACTCACTCACTCACTCACTCACTCACTCACTCACTCACTCACTCACTCACTCACTCACTCACTCACTCACTCACTCACTCACTCACTCACTCACTCACTCACTCACTCACTCACTCACTCACTCACTCACTCACTCACTCACTCACTCACTCACTCACTCACTCACTCACTCACTCACTCACTCACTCACTCACTCACTCACTCACTCACTCACTCACTCACTCACTCACTCACTCACTCACTCACTCACTCACTCACTCACTCACTCACTCACTCACTCACTCACTCACTCACTCACTCACTCACTCACTCACTCACTCACTCACTCACTCACTCACTCACTCACTCACTCACTCACTCACTCACTCACTCACTCACTCACTCACTCACTCACTCACTCACTCACTCACTCACTCACTCACTCACTCACTCACTCACTCACTCACTCACTCACTCACTCACTCACTCACTCACTCACTCACTCACTCACTCACTCACTCACTCACTCACTCACTCACTCACTCACTCACTCACTCACTCACTCACTCACTCACTCACTCACTCACTCACTCACTCACTCACTCACTCACTCACTCACTCACTCACTCACTCACTCACTCACTCACTCACTCACTCACTCACTCACTCACTCACTCACTCACTCACTCACTCACTCACTCACTCACTCACTCACTCACTCACTCACTCACTCACTCACTCACTCACTCACTCACTCACTCACTCACTCACTCACTCACTCACTCACTCACTCACTCACTCACTCACTCACTCACTCACTCACTCACTCACTCACTCACTCACTCACTCACTCACTCACTCACTCACTCACTCACTCACTCACTCACTCACTCACTCACTCACTCACTCACTCACTCACTCACTCACTCACTCACTCACTCACTCACTCACTCACTCACTCACTCACTCACTCACTCCTCACTCACTCACTCACTCACTCACTCACTCACTCACTCACTCACTCACTCACTCACTCACTCACTCACTCACTCACTCACTCACTCACTCACTCACTCACTCACTCACTCACTCACTCACTCACTCACTCACTCACTCACTCACTCACTCACTCACTCACTCACTCACTCACTTACTTACTTACTTACTTACTTACTTACTTACTTACTTACTTAGGGAAAATGCAAAAGGAACAGAAAACCGAAGGAGAAGGTAATGATAAAGAAGCAAATTAGCAATGTACAATATATCTACAATATATGATTGTATTAGTATATGTAATAGGACTACATGCTGTCCAATTTGAAAATAATTGGATGAAAAACGGTCGAGTCCAATTTGGCAGTCCAAGGAACTTTTTATTTTCAAATTGGACAAGCATGTAGTGCTATTAGGTTTTAATTATATCGTGCGAAACCGTCCAAATTAATCGTTAATCTGGACACTATCCAAATTAAGGATCAATTTGGACAGTTTGAAAAATTAACAAATAATCGTGCGCGCTTTTGTATGGGATTTTGGGCTAGCGATATAATTAGCATTGTAATTGTCTACTGGAGGAGACCACCCAACCACTGAAGCACACCACCACTCATGAGACAAATACCTTTACCTAGCAAAAAATTATTTTGGCTAGTAAAATCTGACAAATAACTAGGCACTTGGCCAGTATGTTAAAAGTTAGTCTTGAGCCCTAAAAAAAATAATAAAAATAGTGCCTAAGGGCCTGATTACATGGCGAATTTTCAGCCCGGGCTGAAATTTCAGCCCGGTTAGGGGGCTGGAATTTTGTTGCGATTACATGACAGTTTCAGCCCGGGCTGAAATTTCAGCCCGGGCGCCAAATTTGAAATTGCGCGGGAAGAGTCATCAGAGAATGAGGGGCGATTTGAATAACCGGCAACTTATTTACATATCGGCTGAACGTTTGAAGAACGAAGCTGTTGTTATATTCCATTTTCGATTTGAAATTCGCGACACATCGAATAAGATTTTCGATTTTATCTCCCTTGTTCCACTGGAACCTTTTTTCCATCTTGTTTAAAAACACAGGAGCGATTTTACAATACCCGGCAACTTATTTACATACCGGCTGCACGTGTATATAAAAACAAAAGGACCATTCTTATTCAATGACATGCAAATACGTTGCCGGGCATTCTACAATTTAGCCAAAACACAATCACTGCGCATGCCCAAGTTCACTTTTCAGCCCGGGTTGAAAATTCCATTCCGATTACATGGTTTTTTCAGCCCGTTTGGCCGGGCTGAAAATTCCAGCCCGGTTTCTCAAACCGGGCTGGAATTATCAGCCCGGGATGAATTTCAGCCCGGGCTGAAACCTTGTCCATGTAATCGCTAACTTCATTTCAAGAGGATTTGTTTCGGAAGTCGGGCTGAAATCTCAGCCCCTCTAACCGGGCTGGAATTTCAGCCCGGGCTGAAATTCGCCATGTAATCAGGCCCTAAGTGAATATCTTTCATTTGCATATCCCTAAATTTGCATTGATTATCAATTATTTGTGAAAGGAATAAAAATTGCAGTAATTATTGTTGAACACAATTTATTTTAAATGTATTTATTTATAGGGTTACTCAAGGTGACAGCAATCATCACTGATTATACTACCAGGTTGACGGGAAGTCCGAGATTCGCGGACTTCCGGTGTTGGAACCGGCCAGAGGTCCCGATTCTTGGTGCTGACCAAAACGATCGTGTCCTCTGAGGATGAGAATGGGTTGAGTTAGGCTTGTGATGATGGGCATCCATTGTTTCTTCGTGTTTGTGACCCTCTCTCTTCCGCCAGGTTGTGTTAGGCTTGTGACGACGGGCATCCTCGTTTGTTCGTTATTGTGACCCTCTCTCTTCCGCCAGGTTGTGTTAGGCTTGTGACGACGGGCATTCTTTGTTTGTTCGTTATTGTGACCCTCTCTCTTCCGCCAGGTTGTGTTAGGCTTGTGACGACGGGCATTCTTTGTTTGTTCGTTATTGTGACCCTCTCTCTTCCGCCAGGTTGTGTTAGGCTTGTGACGACGGGACATTCTTTGTTTGTTCGTTATTGTGACCCTCTCTCTTCCGCCAGGTTGTGTTAGGCTTGTGACGACGGGCATTCTTTGTTTGTTCGTTATTGTGACCCTCTCTCTTCCGCCAGGTTGTGTTAGGCTTGTGACGACGGGCATTCTTTGTTTGTTCGTTATTGTGACCCTCTCTCTTCCGCCAGGTTGTGTTAGGCTTGTGACGACGGGCATTCTTCGTTTGTTCGTTATTGTGACCCTCTCTCTTCCGCCAGGTTGTGTTAGGCTTGTGACGACGGGCATTCTTTGTTTGTTCATTATTGTGACCCTCTCTCTTCCGCCAGGTTGTGTTAGGCTTGTGACGACGGGCATTCTTTGTTTGTTCGTTATTGTGACCCTCTCTCTTCCGCCAGGTTGTGTTAGGCTTGTGACGACGGGCATTCTTTGTTTGTTCGTTATTGTGACCCTCTCTCTTCCACCAGGTTGTGTTAGGCTTGTGACGACGGGCATTCTTTGTTTGTTCGTTATTGTGACCCTCTCTCTTCCGCCAGGTTGTGTTAGGCTTGTGACGACGGGCATTCTTCGTTTGTTCGTTATTGTGACCCTCTCTCTTCCGCCAGGTTGTGTTAGGCTTGTGACGACGGGCATTCTTCGTTTGTTCGTTATTGTGACCCTCTCTCTTCCGCCAGGTTGTGTTAGGCTTGTGACGACGGGCATTCTTCGTTTGTTCGTTATTGTGACCCTCTCTCTTCCGCCAGGTTGTGTTAGGCTTGTGACGACGGGCATTCTTCGTTTGTTCGTTATTGTGACCCTCTCTCTTCCGCCAGGTTGAGTTAGGCTTGTGACGACGAGCATCCATTGTTTGTCCGTTCTTGTGACCCTCTCGCTTCCACCAGGTTGAGTTAGGCTTGTGACGACGAGCATCCATTGTTTGTCCGTTCTTGTGACCCTCTCGCTTCCGCCAGGTTGGGTTAGGCTTGTGACGACGAGCATCCATTGTTTGTCCGTTCTTGTGACCCTCTCGCTTCCGCCAGGTTGGGTTAGGCTTGTGACGACGAGCATCCATTGTTTGTCCGTTCTTGTGACCCTCTCGCTTCCGCCAGGTTGGGTTAGGCTTGTGACGACGAGCATCCATTGTTTGTCCGTTCTTGTGACCCTCTCGCTTCCGCCAGGTTGGGTTAGGCTTGTGACGACGAGCATCCATTGTTTGTCCGTTCTTGTGACCCTCTCGCTTCCGCCAGGTTGGGTTAGGCTTGTGACGACGAGCATCCATTGTTTGTCCGTTCTTGTGACCCTCTCGCTTCCGCCAGGTTGGGTTAGGCTTGTGACGACGAGCATCCATTGTTTGTCCGTTCTTGTGACCCTCTCGCTTCCGTCAGGTTGGGTTAGGCTTGTGACGACGAGCATCCATTGTTTGTCCGTTCTTGTGACCCTCTCGCTTCCGCCAGGTTGGGTTAGGCTTGTGACGACGAGCATCCATTGTTTGTCCGTTCTTGTGACCCTCTCGCTTCCGCCAGGTTGGGTTAGGCTTGTGACGACGAGCATCCATTGTTTGTCCGTTCTTGTGACCCTCTCGCTTCCGCCAGGTTGGGTTAGGCTTGTGACGACGAGCATCCATTGTTTGTCCGTTCTTGTGACCCTCTCGCTTCCGCCAGGTTGGGTTAGGCTTGTGACGACGAGCATCCATTGTTTGTCCGTTCTTGTGACCCTCTCGCTTCCGCCAGGTTGGGTTAGGCTTGTGACGACGAGCATCCATTGTTTGTCCGTTCTTGTGACCCTCTCGCTTCCGCCAGGTTGGGTTAGGCTTGTGACGACGAGCATCCATTGTTTGTCCGTTCTTGTGACCCTCTCGCTTCCGCCAGGTTGGGTTAGGCTTGTGATGACGAGCATCCATTGTTTGTCCGTTCTTGTGACCCTCTCGCTTCCGCCAGGTTGGGTTAGGCTTGTGACGACGAGCATCCATTGTTTGTCCGTTCTTGTGACCCTCTCGCTTCCGCCAGGTTGGGTTAGGCTTGTGACGACGAGCATCCATTGTTTGTCCGTTCTTGTGACCCTCTCGCTTCCGCCAGGTTGGGTTAGGCTTGTGACGACGAGCATCCATTGTTTGTCCGTTCTTGTGACCCTCTCGCTTCCGCCAGGTTGGGTTAGGCTTGTGACGACGAGCATCCATTGTTTGTCCGTTCTTGTGACCCTCTCGCTTCCGCCAGGTTGGGTTAGGCTTGTGACGACGAGCATCCATTGTTTGTCCGTTCTTGTGACCCTCTCGCTTCCGCCAGGTTGGGTTAGGCTTGTGACGACGAGCATCCATTGTTTGTCCGTTCTTGTGACCCTCTCGCTTCCGCCAGGTTGGGTTAGGCTTGTGACGACGAGTATCCATTGTTTGTCCGTTCTTGTGACCCTCTCGCTTCCGCCAGGTTGGGTTAGGCTTGTGACGACGAGCATCCATTGTTTGTCCATTCTTGTGACCCTCTCGCTTCCACCAGGTTGGGTTAGGCTTGTGACGACGAGCATCCATTGTTTGTCCGTTCTTGTGACCCTCTCGCTTCCACCAGGTTGGGTTAGGCTTGTGACGACGAGCATCCATTGTTTGTCCATTCTTGTGACCCTTTCGCTTCCGCCAGGTTGGGTTAGGCTTGTGACAACGAGCATCCATTGTTTGTCCGTTCTTGTGACCCTCTCGCTTCCGCCAGAGGTCCGCTATCAGTTCTTTTCGTTTTATCTGTTACTTTTTTACCCTAATGCTCCCTTACATTAATCATAAATGTCTGGAGATGGATTGGCCATGTTGTGCGGATGGAACCAGACTGGGACCCAAGCTTAGCACTTACTTGGACACCTCATGGAAAGACATGTAGAGGAAGGCTGGCTAGGATGACATGGAGAAGTTCTGCTGTCAGAGAGCGAAAGGAGATGGGGTTTACATCCTGGTACACTGCAACAGTTGTGGCAAAGGATAGGTCAAGATGGAGGGAGCTCATTTCCAGCCCTATTCCACACCCAGGGAGAAGGAACTAAGCTAAGCTAACCATATGCTGCTTGTACTGCACAAATCATAGAGATGGAGATGTTCAGCAGCTTGTTTATCCATATTTGGTAAAAATAACAACAGTAGTACAGTATGTACCTAATGTAACATTGACTGTACAGTACCTTTCACGTGTAATGCATCCCTGACATGCATGTAAATTGTGTGTAAGGGGCCGATTACATGGCAAATTTCAGCCCAGCAAGGGGGCTGGAATTTTGTCGTGATTACATGACGAATTTTAGCCTGGGTGCCAAATTTGAAATTGCGCGGGAAGATTCATCAGAGAATCAGGAGCGATTTTAATACCCGGTAACTTATTAAATATCGGCTGAAGGTTTGTAGAACGAGGTATATAAAAACAAAAGGATCCATTCTTATTCAATGACATTGAATAAGATTTTTAATTTTATCGCCTTTATTCCACTGAAATATTTTCTCCTTCACAGCCACCATCTTGGTTCATTGAAAACACAGAAGAGATTTTAAAATACACGGCAACGTTTTTCCATATCTGCTGCACGTTTGTAGTACGCACGTTTAAGAATGAAAGGATCCATCTATTCTTATTCAATGACATGCAAATACATGTAAATTGCTGGGTATTCTACAGTTTATCGAGAACACAATCCAAGTTCCAGTCCCAAGCTCACTTTTCAGCCCGGGTTGAAATTCCATTTTGATTACGTAGGCTTTTTCAGCCCGTTTGACTGGGCTGAAAATTCCAGCCCAGTATGAGAAACCGGGCTGGAATTTTCAGCCCAGGTCAGCCCAAGCTGAAACCATCTCCATGTAATTTCCAACTTCATTTCAAGAGGATTTGTTTCGGAAGCCGGGCTGAAATCTCAACCCCTCTAAGTGGGCTGAAATTCGCCATGTAATCGGCCCCTAAGAGGTGTAAATTGCATTTTACACGCATTTGTCTCGTGTATAAAAGTTATGCTTGTAATAGAAAGGCCTGCTTACACGCATGTATTTAGAGTAGATTTAACAAACCTTTTGCTATTGATACATGCATACACGTGTATTTTTCAGATACATGTAGTAAGCCATTGTTTGAAAACATACTTTGACTTGGAAATACGCATGTAAAGTAGTGTAGTGTGACAAAAACGGCACAGTTATAATTTTTGGCATAGCAAACAATGCCGGGTGCACAGTAAACACTTTTGTTTCCCTTTATTCAATCCAGCAATTGAATCCAGTTATTTATCCAGCGATATTTACTTGCTTGATTGACGGACAATAGTTTCCTTGTATGCCAAGAAAACTATATTCTATCCCGCGTCACATACCTATATAGCTTACATATGGGAGTTACCCCCCGCCCGGGTGTTAATTGTTTTATCCACACTATATAAGAAGCCAATCAGTGTCTCTTTTAAAATCAGCAAGTTTATATTCTTTGTTCCTCTAGAACTCATAAAGTGCTATCCACCAAGGAGAAACAGGGCAAAACTGCAAAAAAAAGCTGAAGTCCCAAACCACTGGTCCTCGATGCCGTCTGACAAGACGTTTGAACACGTACGGTTAACGGCATTGTCAACTGTTAACTTGTCGAAGAGCAATGCCTAAATGGAGGGTAGGTGCCGATTGTGAGAAACGTGGGCAAAAGACAAATGAACATGAGCAAAATGTAAATGAGGAGGTAACCATGGCAACCTCACACGGGTCAACCCCCCCCTGGCACCTGTCACACTGATGTCTCAGTGGAGAATAAAAGGAAAAGTACTTACCAGATCCCAAAATACTGACTAAGGACCAAGTAGTTAGGAAAAGGGGATTCTGGCTCAAAATCGGGACATTTTGACTGAAAAATAGAAAGATTAGCTCTCTCGCTCGCTCGCTCGCTCGCTCGCTAATCTTTCTATTTTTCAGTCAAAATGTCCCGATTTTAAGCCAGAAAATCCCCTTTTCCTAACTACTACTTATTCTAATCTATTCTGACAATTAACAAAAAATAAATAAAAAATATTACTATTAAAATGGATTACACTACTATGAAATGTAAGAACTTAACCAAAATTTGCAAAGAACGTAAAATCAAATATGCAACAAAGATGAGAAAACAAGAGATGATTGAAGTTTTACAATTGAATGACCAAGATAACTCAGTAAATGTTCATCTTTCAGCCAGAAAAAGAATAACAGATTTCATGAACAAATACCGAGACAATGAAGAAAAGAGAGAAAAAGCAAGAGAATGCACGAAACGATGGTGAAAGAATAACCCTGAGAACTCTCAAGAATATTGGTAAATTGATGACAGAGTATAACATTTTTACCCATTAGGTAAAAATGTTAAACTGGAGGCAACACTGTTCCATTTGGAACTATCATTAATTCTTCACGAACGAATCCACATTTGGGACCATATTTTAAATAATATAGAACAGGTTCTCCTTTATTTATTATTGACCTATCGATATTAAAAACTTTAATGGACCAATTCGGGTCAGTTGCTCTCTTTCCTCCACCTTCAAGTTCACCAGCTGTATAGAGATGTCTCACATTCACTGAAGAATCAAGTTTTTTTTCTTTCAAACCAACAGGTCTTTTATATAAAGTTGAACTCTTTGCATCAACTACTTTTTCTTTGATTGCGTCAACAGGTTTCTTTCCTATCAATCGAGTAGTCTCATTATTTAATGCTTCTACAACTTCTGGAAGCCTTTTAACCCATTCTTTACTTCTTTCATCGGATTTACTCTTCATTTCTTCACTATATTGAAAACTGAATAATCTTTCACCCAAAGTTCGATTGAAACGTTCAACTATTCCTTGATCACGGTGAACGTTCACATTTCCTCTTCTTATTCTTACATTATGATTTGACATCTCTTTTGTGACTGAACCCATGAATTCACGACCAGGATCAACTTGAAGAACATTTGGCCATTTCAATGATGTTTTTCTGTAAATTTTTTGAAAAGCTTTTGAAACTTCCAAAGAATCTTTTGAAGTCAAAGGTTCAGCAGCCTTGTATCTGCTTGCGATATCAACAACCGTTAATGCATATTTGAAAATCTTTCTTCCTTTCTTGTCATGAGGAAGGAAAAGAAGATCAGCTTGATGAACAGAATTTGGTGATTGAACATCAAAAGTTGGTCTTGGAATATTCTTCGGAGCTGGCAAATAAATCTGCCAGATTGCCTGTTTCATCAGCCAGAGTTTTGCAATATCTTCTGATACTCCAGCTTCTTGAGCTAACTTTTTCACAGCTGCCAATCCCTTCCAAAATCCTTTTGGAGAATAATAAACATTTGAAAGTTTTTTATTTGACATTTTATTATAAGAAATGACTTGTTGCCAAACCTATTGCCAAAGCTGATGCTCCAACGTAAATTATTTCTCCCTTCTTCTGCTGTTGACTCGGCTTATAAAACTCTGAAAACTGAGGTTCTCTCAATTTTATGTTATCATCTTGATGTACTTTGTTATATAACTTCAAGGCATAATCAGTGTTTTCGAAATTTTGTTTTGCTTCATGTTTTTTTATGTCATTTGTCGCAATCCAATCTAACAATTTTGTACGATCTTCTTCATACTTCTCATATGCGGCTTGATATTTTTCAACAGCAAGATCATGTCTCTTTTTTTCTTTTTCAGGATCAGATCCATCACTAAAATATTTTGCTAAATAACTTCCGCCAACAAAAGCGGTTGCATTGATAATCGCTCCTCCAATCATTATTGCTATGCTTGCCATTTTGTTTAATATCTAAAAGATATTAAACTTCTTTGGGTTTTTTACATTGCTCACAAATCTTTTCTCCAATTTCATCAATCATCATCGAAACTGCTTCTATTAACAAGCAAAAAGCAGCAAAATTAAGAGCTCCTTTTGTAATCAAACTTAACATTTTAACTCGGTAATATTTTTTGTTCTTCAAGATATTTTTTTGTTGCCATACTTGCTGCAATTATTACCGTGAATTTTAAATAATTCATAAAACTTGAACTTGGATCAGAAGTCATTGGTTCTTTGATTACTTTTTTTGCAATCCATCCCATTCCAGCTGCCAAACCTGTTACTGTAGCAGCATCAGTTAATGTTTTTACGAGTTTATTATCAGACATTTTATTGCCAAAAATTAATTTAATCCATTTTTTTCACAAAGCTTTTTGGTTCTCGCTGGCGCTCGAGCTTCGCTTCTTTTAAATCTGACTCTTTAACTTCGTTTACTTCTCGCTGGCGCTCGAGCTTCGCTTCTTTTTTGGTTTAACAAAGCTCATCAACTCGATTGAAATATAATCCTACAAGAGAGACAGTAATACCAGCTATTGAAATCATTTGATTTATTGATAATGGTGATGTTTCTTGTTTGCTTTCATTAATTGGAGTTTCACTATCATTATTTTTTTTCTTCTTTGCTTCTCTTACTTTTTTATTATGTTCAGCAACTTTTTTACCAGCTGCAACTCTTCCTGGGTCTTTTGGTTTTGTTTGTTTTTCAGTTGATGTCACTTGTTTTGCTTTCTTATCAGTTGAATCTATTTGTTGAGCTGGAGGTTTTTCTTCAAGTTCTTCATTATCCATTTTATATATGGTTTTAAAAAAAAAGTTATTATCAAGTTCTTATCAAGTTATTATCAAGTTCTTTCTTAAGTTCTTTTTCAGGTTCTTCATCTCGTTTTTCCAGATTTAAATTCTTGGCAGTTAATAGAGCAGCGCTTATAGCTGCCATATATTTTCCATAATTCAAACTCAATCTACCGGCAATCATAGAGAGTTCTCTCTTAACCATGAAATTTTCATTCAAATCATTTAATAACTTATCTTTATCAAGAGGAAGAAAATGAGACAATGCTTTGCATGAAAGCTGAATAAATGTATCAACCATCGCATTACAAGTTTTTGAAGATAATGAAGCTTCATATCTTTTAAAGTATTTTTCAACATCTTTTTCACTTAACCTCTTAACTTGATCTTGAGTTAAATAAACCCCAATCATCTCTTTACTTTGTCCACTTGCAACTAAAACTGCGAGCTGTTCTCTATTGCTTGAATCATTTTCAGGTTCAGCTTCAAGTAAATTCATTATGTCAGTTATATCTTCTTTTTCACTTATTTCCATTTTAAAATGAAACATTATTTAATTTAATACCATAAGGGTGCCTTAGAGAGAAAACAAGATTTGAATATTTAACTTTTTTAAGATCTTTCATCATTTTATTTTTTTCATCATTGGCCAACTCTCCTGCATAATTATCAAATATTTTTTTCATATCAGCAGCTGATGGAGTATAAAATAAGACCAATGCTGTAATATTTTCACGAAAAGGTTTTGTGATACTCGTCATTTGCTGAGTTAGAACCCATACGCTGATTCCTTTATGTCTTGCACTAAATGCTAAGTTTACTAATTCATTCGTTCTCTTTTTTACATCTTCTGAAGCTGCGCAATCATCAAGAATTATCAATGAATTTGTTCCCTCGAATATGTAACTAATAAATTTCAGATAATCATTGATTTCATTTTGCTTTGGAGATATTATATAAACGTCTTTATCATTTTCAGCAAAACCGGAATATGTCTTATTATGAATATATGTAGGGCATAACAGTATAATGTAATCAAACTTAAATCTGAATTCATTACTTAAGGTACCTGCCCAGGCAATTTTGGGTCATTTTTGTCGTAAAAATTTAGCTGCAATGTGTATCCTAATAATCCAGATACTTCATAGAATGAATCACCCACAAATATAAAATTTGAAAATTCACCTGCTTTGTGTGTATCTGGCCCCCTAGGGAGGTACTTGGATTAAATATTAACCCATGTCTGAGACAAACTTTTCGTTTTTTGCTCAAACCATTGAATGAAACCAACTGACCTAAACCCTGCTCACCTAAACTGACGTTTGTCCGATAGTTCCTTCCGAAGGAGCATGCCAAGTTTCATAGAAAAAGCACCTATGGTTGTCTTGAAAAATGAAATTTAGTACTTGTGGGTCCGTTAGGAGTGTCTTATAACTTCAATTAAACGCTTCTGACTTTAGAAATCCAAGCACATTCATCAAAACAATCGTCAACATGCTTCGTGCCACCATCTTGAACTGATTTCCGCTGGTCATCTGGTCTGTGGACTTGTTTTTGACCAGTTTTACCCCTACCCATCCCCTCAAGGTCTTGGTTTGTTTATCGGTTGCTAGGTGGATCAGCTTTCATCCATTCACAGCATGCGCTAAATCTGGTAGCATGTTGGAGTTGAAAATGCACACACATGTTTTAGACATCTATTGTTTTGCTCTAACATCTTCTAGTTTTTCATTATTTAGAGGGTTTGATGTTCAGAAAAGCCGGGTAAACGCTGCATTTTTTAAAGGAGAGTCGTCACTGTAGGAGCTCCCGTGGCTTTTGGTTTGAAGTTGAATTTGATCCCTTTGTAGATGTCTGTTTAGTTAGTGTTTAGTCGGTTTTTACGCTTTATTGCATCTACTCAATGGCACATAAAAGCTTGCTTTTGCTCAGTTCTATTGTCAGATAGGTTTAGCCTAATTAATTTGACTCTTGTGGGCAAATGATCAGAATATTTTGACCGCAGCCATGAAGGATGTTGTTGTATGTTCTCTTGCGATTTTTGTCATGCTGCGCCGCGCTGTCAATTATTGCAAGATACAAAGTTCGTCCTTTCTATTTTGGTCATTCTTACACAGAAATTTTATTGTAGAATGCGTCCATGGATTGTTCTATTCTACGTGTTTCTCTTAATTGCTTTCATTTTGCCGGGACTGCTAAAGCTTCCATGATGGGTCATGATGGACTTCGCCACCTACGGACACCTTTCTTAGTAACGGAAGTGAAATACACAGCTCAATTTCCGGTAAATATTGCAACTTTTGAAGCGATTTTATTCAACTTAGCGTAGGAATATCATGCAAATAAATGCAGTTTGAGAAATTAGGTGTAATTTACTTCATGTATACAAATTATGAGCGCTTTTGAAAATTCAAAGTTTTTGCCTGGGCAGGTACCTTAAGAGATTAACTAAATATCTCGTTTTTCCAGAATTTGTTGGTCCGACTATTAATGCATTGAATGGGATATTATCAGGATTCATTTTTTTAATTATTTGAAAAATTAAATTAATAAGTAACACTTTCAAGCTCTCTGTTCACAATGTTAAACTGGGCATCAGATAATATGAAAATATGACATTTAACGTTTTCTGATCCTGATGTCTTCCTATTAATCGTAAGCTGAACTCCTTCTTTCGTGTTAACCAATCTTAATCCTGAACCGTGAAGATCGTTTTCTTTCTGGCTTCTGAGATCAACAAATAACCCAAATCTGTCTCCAGCATAAAAGTTTTCTACATTCATTGAGGAGTTCTCTTTCCCGAATCTTCTAAAAATTTCTCGATAAAAATCTCTCGTTTTCATTCCTTGGCTATAAACTTTATTCGGAATTCCATTCACAACCACTTTTACTTCAGTGATATCGGGATTGAATGTCTTTTCACTATCTCTCGCTCCTGCTGTATATTGCTCGTAAAATAATAGCAAAAGTCCTTTCATTGATCTTCTCGGAACATTGATACTTTCATTGATGATTGAATCAGTTCCCGTCGCAACTGTGATTGTCTTATGATGAGTAATATGTTCATACATGAATCTCTTTCCATTCTGATAATTTGAAATTGCTTTATCTGCAAGCTCTTTACTATGAATTACTTCATATTCAAGCTGGATGCTATTTAATTCATAGGCGAGATTTGTTGAATCAGATCCCTTCACAACACTGGCAGCGGGGGCGAGTCTGAGTTCAAAAACCAATTCATCGCTTAAAGCTCTTGGGAAAAAAACTCCGTGATCTTTTAAAATTTCATGATCTATTGGTATCTTATATATATCTCCATAAACTTCGTTCAACTTTTTCTCTTTATCAACTCCCGAAGTCTTCTTGTCTCCAGAATTGCATCTAATCTTTGAGAGATCTTCAGACTGAATTCCTTCTCTCAACATGCTTTTTCTTTCGTTTTGAGTTAAAAATAAATCTTCATATAACTTAAACAAATCATAACCATCTGTATCCTGCAAGATTTCCCCCGCAAATTTCACAGTTAATCTGTCAACCAATGCTCTTGATACATTGTTTACAAGGAAATTATCTGCATGACCACTCACTGATAAATCAAATACTAATGCAAGAGATCCTGGAACCAATACAATATCATCATGTAGTTTTGGAACTGGAATATTTAATGTTTCACCTGGAGATGCCTTGTTTGGATTAAATGTGACCCTGTGGACTGTTCGATCTGCTTTAAGAGAGTTTGATAATTTTTTTTCAAAATTTGGATTGATTTCTTCACTGACTTCCATTTTATATAATTTTATTTAAAATTGATGAATTTGAAGAAAAAGATCCTTTATTGGAACATACTGATGATCGCGATGATGACGATGAAGAAACAACAAATCCTTTTCAACCTGATGATCATTCATCACCTGGACCTTCAGGTGAACAAATTGCAATGAACACAATGAATAGAGGGAAAGAAAAAGGTCCTGAAACTGCTGAAACTTCTTTCATTGGAGGGTATTCACATGTACTCGCTGCAAATGAAAAAGCATGGAACACTCTTACTGATATTTTTCCTGAAGCAAAAGCTTCAGATATTAATGTAAACTATAGTAAAAAAGGTAAGTTACAAGTCAAAATGTTTGGCCATGGTAAGAGATTTTATGATCTATATACAATTGAGAGGAGTACCAGGGAAGAAAGGTTGATTCCAGCACTTACAAAACAAATAAAAACTGCTCTTGGCCCAGAGAAAAAAGTTCTGGTTATTGAAAAAGAAAAAGAAATTGAAGAACATCAAGAATCCATTCGAGAATATGAAAGTATTGTGAATAATGAAAATGAAGAACCCGCTGTAAGAGAAAGAGCTCGAGAAAAAATAAATGAAAAAAGAAAACAGATTGATGTTCTCGAGAATGAGAGAGAAGAACTTGAGGAAGGTATTTCACTCAAAGAAAAGGTGAAAAATATCTTTAAAAAATATGGATTTACAGTCGCTGCTGTCTTCATTGCAGTTGGCACAACCATTGGAGTGATTGTGAATTCATTGACAAATGGTTTAGCATCTGTCGCCAAAGGAGTTGGAAATGGATTAAAAGAACTTGGGAAAAAACTCACCAATATTCTTCCCGGTCTTATCGGAACAATAGCAAGTTTTATTTTTAAAACTGCTGGAGAAGTTATTTCCTTTCTCGGTAAAAATGCTTGGCTTCTTATCTTAGGGGTTGTTGTTTTTATGGTTGAAGGGATAAAAAAGAAAATGTAAATGATTATTTTTCTCAAAAAGAAAAATAATTACAACATTCTATAAAAAACAAACGCTGAGGCTGCTGCTGAAATAAATAAACCAGCTTTTAAAATTTCATGTTGAGAATCTGAAATTTGTTTTTTATTTTCAGAAGGTTGAGAAGTTGAAATCTCTTCTTTATTTTCAGAAGGTTGAGAAGTTGGCCTCTTAATTTTTGATTCACCCCCATTCATCAGCTTAACTCCGACTTTTTTAATTTCTTTATTAACAGAATTATTTACTCCAAGTTTCATATTTCCATCTGCCTTTTTCAGGCTGTTATTATACCCAACAACGCTTTGTGTATTTATCACTAAATTTGAAGGTATGAGCCAAGTTCCAGGAGAAATCGCAAGATCGAGTCTGACTTTTGCCTCATCAATCGCTAACTCATATCTTTGAACTGATTTTGAAATATCAGGCTGTCTGATTGAATCTTCCATTAAAATCCCAAATTCTCTTTGAGCTTCTTTTGCACTTCCTGAATTTCCAAGAATTGATGATCTGACATTGACTTGTGAACCAAGAATGCAGTAGACAAATGCTTCAATCGATTGATATATTCTTGCCATTCCAGATTGTGTGAGACCTTCAGATTTATTCAGCATGAAATAATCAAATTGGTTTTCTGTCTTTGGATTATCATTTCTGATAAAGATTTCCTTTTTCAGCTGTTCCACCTTCATCACTGAACTTGCTACTCCCTGGATAAGTATAATTTACTGCTTCAGGTCCAGAATATGAAATATAAATGAAAACACTTCCCAATCCATGATTTTTACCTTTCTTGAATCTAAAATCTCTGTTCGAAGAAATACCGAATTCTGCACAGATTCTTTTGAAAGATGGCGAGTCATAATTATTTTTTATCTGACTAAAAGTAGGATCTCCGGGAAGGGCAGCTTCACTCTGAATTCCACCCATTTCATATAATATCCTTCTTGTTGTGAAATAAATGTGAAACAAAAAGAATGATTTGATTTGATCAGGTAATTTATTTAATAAATCTCTTGAAATTCCACATCCGGTTGTTGCGCACCAAAATGCAAAGTTAAGTTGTTGAGGCCAATATGACATATTTGGGCCTGATAACCATTTATTACTTTCTCCTCCTGACTCATGTTGAATCTTTGTTCCCATGAAAATTTCTCTGAATTTTGTAATGAAGTATTCAGTTGGTGTAACAAATATTTTTATTTTTTCATTTAATTTTATTTCTTTTGGATTTTCTTCAAAATTAACAGCAGGTACAGGTTTGTTTAAATTATTATTGAAAATAAGTTCAACTGGAAATCCTCCAACCCCAAGTGCATTCTTCATTTCATCAGACCAATATTTTCGTTCTGATCCTGATACACTTTTCAGATAACCGGGACCTGCTTTGAAATAAATATCAGCATTTGCTGATTTTTTATCAATAAAATCTGTTTGTGCTTCGAACTTGTTGGTGTTTGAAAAAGGATATTTATTTTTAAAATCTTTCCAGGCTTTTGCTTTAGCATCTCTTGAAATTCTCTTTGCATCATCTGATGTTTGCATCCATTTCAACATTTCCATTTTATTGAAAATGAAAATAATGTTTTTGTTTCTAATAAAATGGTTGTTTTAACTGTCATAACAAATTCAAATGATCACACAGTTTATTTTAAAGAAGTATTTAAGAAATATGAATATATCAGGTTGAACAGTTGCTCTCTTTACAACTCCTGGTATAATTTGAAACGAATTGGACAAATCTCTTTTTTCGATTCACAGAACACTGCATCTGTATATAAAATTCCTGATGGAAATTATACTCTTAAAAGTCTTGGAAAAGCGCTTGAGAAAATATTTGAAAAAGAAAGAGGAGTTGAAGTCAGACTTGATGATGAAAAAGGTTTAATAATCATTGAAAATCCACAGAAAAGGAAAATTATTTTCGATCGTGACCTGACTTCTTCACTTAGACATACAGATAAAAAAGATCGGCGATTACAAACAAATACTGTAATCAACCGGTTTGCTTCATTCAACAACTGTTTTATCCATTGTGATCTCTGGGATAAATATGAAAATTTATTCAATGGAAATCCTTCCGACATGTTAAGTTGTTTCGACATCGTTGGAAAACCTTTTGAAAGAGTGTCTTATTCTCCGAAAGAAAGCGTGATGAGAAAAATAACAAGCAGAAATTATTTGACTTCAATGAGAATATTCGTGACAGATGAGAATGGTGAGATGATTGATTTTAATGGTTTACCTTTGAGGTTTGAAATAGAATTTATTTAAATTTATATAAAAATGTCAGATCAAAATATAATTCCAAGCGCTCCACAACTTTATCCAACACTTCCGGATAATGTGAGTGATTTTAGATTAAAAAAGATTTGTGATTGTCAGAAAGAACTTGAGAATGAAATTTCTCATTATAAGAAGGTTTGTAAAAAATATAAAAGAGCAAAGTCTATTGCTTACACAACATCTTCCATCACAGGATTATCAGCAGCTGTGTTGACATCGTCAGGACTGGTAGTCTCTCTGAGTGGAATCGGACTGGTTGTCGGCGCTCCTCTCGCGGCTGTCGCTGCTCTGATGGGATCAGTATCATCCGGGTTTATCATCGGTAGCAAAAAGTTTGATAAAAAGATAACAAAACATGAAAAGACTATTTCTCTCGCTGAAGGGAAACATCTTTCTATCAGCAAGTTGATTTCAAAGGCATTGAATGACGGTTTGATAAGTGATTCAGAGTTCAACTCGATTTTGCGTGAGGTTGAACAATATAATTTATTGAAAGACCAGCTGCGTTCTCGTGTGAGAAGCGAAACATGAGACGGCGAGAAAGTTGACGTTGAAGCTTTGAAAGAAGAAATAAAAAGGGAATATCAAAAAAAACTCGGATCACTCGTAAACATAAAGAGCTAAGAGTTGAATTCGACCGGAGACAGAATGGATTTTCTTTGTTTATATCTCGATCTGTGAATATTTAATTACACGAACGTGCGTTATGACGTGTTTGTTCGCATGGTAACCACTTTTAACCAATCATCATTCGAGAATAGAGAAGTTCAAAATTTTAGGCAAAATTTTGACAATTTCAAAATTTGAAAAATTCACCTGCTATTTCATCACTAAAATAAATTTTTTCTTTTTCAATTCTTTTTTGATGAAACGTTCAATATTTTCAACATCATAATTAATTCTTATCAGAGTCACTCCAAAAATTTTACACTTATAATTTTTCATCTTATCTCTCTTCATTTGACCATGAAATTGTTTATACGTTTGATGAAAAGGATTTGGATATTCATAATGTTGAATCCCATCGTATTCAAATGCTAATTTCAGACTTTGGCAATATCCGTCAAGTTCAAGCAAGAAACCAGTTTCATGATTCATCAGCCATGATGGTCTGATATTAGGGAATTTTTCTTTGAAAATATTTTCGAATATTTTCCTGCACTTTTCTTCATTAAACATTTTATTTTATAAATTTTTTTGCAAAATAATTTAAATTTTCAATGAAAAATAATTTAAATGTTAATTTCACATTTGCATTTAAATTAAATTTCTTTCACATAAAATATTTTTGTCTAACCTTCTCTTTACATAAGGCCTGTCATGATCTAATGCATATTTAATTGCAGAAGGATCTGATATCCCACAAATTTTCGCCGCTTCTTTAGTCGTTTCGAAAACCTGACAAAAACCTGCTTCATCGGTAACTTCTACTTTCCGTCCTCTTTTCAGGAGACAATAACCGAGCATCGCTTTTAATTCTTTGCTTGGAATCTTGTTTCGATATTTTATTCCACAGCCTTTGGCTATTTCTCGGAATTCTTTTGAAGATATAGGAATAAGAGTTTGTGTTTCCATTTTTAATATATATAAAAAATGAATTTTTTTCTGTTTTCAAAAAATTATTATTATTTTTTTTACATGTATTAAAAATGGAAAACAAAAAAAGTGCCTGAATTAAAATCTGAAGCTAAACGGCTCGGACTTAAAAGATATTCAAAATTGAGAAAACAAGAGTTGATTGATTTGATTCGAAAAAATTCTAATATTCTTGATCAACCAATTCCAGAACTAAAAAATGCCTCAGTTTTAAAACCGATTAAATATTTCAAGCAAGAAGCAAAGCTCGAGCATCAGCGAGAAGAAGATCGACGAAGAAAAGAAATCCGAGAAATAGAAGAGATGCTTGGGTTAAGAAAAACGAATAACATCAGCATTCCAGAAATAAAAATAACGAGTCCTGAAGAAGAAGAAGAAATAAATAAATCAAGACATTTTCAAATTCAAAAAACAATCAGCGCATTAAGAGGTTTTGCGACACAATTCAGAATTGAAGGAGTTGAAAAATATGGTTCAACTGAGTTTATGCAACAAGCCAAACCAGAAGTCGTTAAAATAATGAGAGAAAATCGTCAGACAATAGTCAAAGTAATTTTAAATTGTGAGATGGTTAGACAAGACTTAACAAGTGATAATATTGAAATTCTAAATGCTTATTTCCATACAGATACAGTCGTAAATCTTGAAGCTACAAATGAATCTGAAGTGTATAATATTTTTATTGAAACCATTAAAGAAAAAATTCAGAATTTTAATCAACGAGGGAGTAATTGGAGATTTCAACAAGTAATTTCACTTGATATTCAAATTGCAGAATTTAAGCCATTAAATGGTTCATCTTATATTCCACTTCCAACATCTATTGCAAAAAAGAAAGCAGTTATTAATATGAAGAATGAGGATAACCAATGCTTTAAATGGTGTATAACAAGAGCACTTAATCCTGTTGATAATAACTCTGAAAGAATTGATAAGAAACTAAAAGTTCAGTCTGAAAAAATTAATTGGAAAGGAATTAAATTCCCTGTTGAGTTGACTAAAATAAAAAAGTTTGAAAAACAAAATAAAGAAATAGCAGTAAATGTGTATGGTAATGAAAGTGGAATATACCCACTAAGAATCAGCAAAGAGAATCGGTTGCATAAAATCAATCTATTACTAATAGAGAAAGATGAAAAGAAGCACTATTGCTTGATTAAGAATATAAAAAGATTATCATCAATGCAAGTTTCTAAACATCGTGAAACAAAAGAAATTTGCTTAAGATGCCTCAACCATTTTTCAACAAAAGAAATTTTAGAAATTCATGAAGAGTATTGCTCGAACAATGAAGCTGTAAAGATTGAAATGCCAGATGAAGGCAGTTTATTAAAATTCAAGAATCATAATCGTTCTATAAGAGTTCCATTTATTGTATACGCTGATTTTGAATCTTTGGTTGAACCAATAAGTGGATGCGAGCCAAGCAATGAGAAGAGCTTTACCAATCAGTATCAAAAGCATAAACCTTGTGGGTTTTGTTATCATATTAAATGTTTTGATGATAATTTATACTCTCAAAAACCAGTGTTTTATAGAATAAAAAGTGATGAAGATGTTAGCCAAATGTTTGTTGATATGCTTATAGAAGATATTAAGAAGATTTATAAAAATTTTGACTTTTCAAAGAAGATGATTATGACAAAAGAAGATTGGTGTGATTTTGAAAAATCTGAAAAATGTTGGATTTGTGATAATTTATTTGAAGATAATGATAAAGTTAGAGACCACTGCCATTTCACTGGAAAATATCGTGGAGCAGCTCATAAAATATGTAATTTAAAATTCAAAAAACCAAAATTCACTCCAGTTGTATTTCATAATTTATCAGGATATGATTCTCACTTATTCATTAAAAGTCTTGGAAAGAGTGAAGGAAATATAAAATGTATTCCCAATAATGAAGAAAAATATATCAGCTTTAGCAAAGATATTGTTGTTGATTCTTTTCTGAATAAAGAAGGAAATGAAGTTAAAATCAAGAATGAGATTCGATTTATCGACAGCTTTAAATTCATGAATTCTTCTCTTGATAACTTGGTTAAGAACTTGACAAAATCTGGGCTTGATAAACTGAAAGAAACCGAGAAGGTCTTTAAAGATAAAATCGAGTTAATATCCAGGAAAGGTGTTTATCCATATGATTACATGAGCAACATTGAAAAGTTTGATGAAAAGAAGCTACCAAAAAAAATAAGTTTTATTCAAAGCTTAACTTTGCTGGAATCTTAGTGAAAGATTACAAGCATGCAAAGAAAGTCTGGAATGAATTCGAGATGAAGACTATGGGTGATTACCATGATCTTTATCTCAAATCAGATGTTTTGCTTCTTGCTGATGTTTTTGAAGAATTCAGAAATGTTTGTCTTGAAAACTATGAATTAGATCCTGCTTGGTATTACACAGCTCCTGGACTGGCTTGGGATGCTGCTTTGAAAGAGTCAAAAGTCGAGCTTGAATTATTAACCGATATTGATATGCTGTTGATGTTTGAAAAAGGAACTCGTGGCGGAATTTCAATGATTTCAAACAGGTTCTCTCAAGCAAATAATAAATACATGAAGAAAGAATATGAACCAACCAAGCCATCTAAATACATTGTTTATTTAGATGCGAATAGTCTTTATGCATGGGCAATGTGCGAAAATCTTCCTATCAGAAATTTCAAGTGGATGGGCGGAGCTGAGTTAGAAAATTGGCGAAATGTTTCCTGCATTCTTGAAGTAGATCTTGAATATCCTATTGAGCTTCATGATTTACATAATGATTATGCGCTTGCTCCTGAAAGAATTATTTTAAATAAAGTTGAAAAGCTGGTGCCTAATCTTAGGAATAAAAAGAAATATGTCATTTATCATAAGAATCTGAAACAGTATGAAAAACTTGGGCTGAAAATCACAAAAATTCATCGTGGAATTAGCTTTACTGAAAAACCATGGCTAAAAAGTTACATCGATAAAAACATAAAACTAAGAACTGCTGCGAGCAATGATTTTGAAAAATATTTTTTTAAGTTAATGAATAATTCAGTATTTGGAAAAACAATGGAAAACATAAGAAAACGGGTTGATGTAAAATTAGTTAACAATCGGGAAAAAGCAATAAGACTATCTGCAAAACCAAATTTCGATCATTTTACAATATTCGATGAAAATCTAATTGCAATCAATATGAAAAGAATAAAATTAGTTTTTGATAAACCAGTTTATTGTGGAATGTGCATATTAGACATTAGCAAAACTTTGATGTACGACTTTCATTATGAATACATAAAACCTAAATATGGAAAAAAGCAAAACTATTATTTACTGATACTGATTCATTAATGTATGAAATTGAAACAGATGACTTTTATAGAGATATAAAAGATGATGTTGAATCCAAATTTGATACGTCAAATTTCGCAAAAAAATCACCCCTCTGGAATTCAAGGTAAAAACAAGAAAGTTATAGGAATGATGAAAGATGAAGCAGGAGGAAAAATCATTGAAGAGTTTGTAGGATTGAGACCTAAACTTTACAGCTATAAAATGATTGGGGGAAAAGAGAATAAAAGGTGTAAAGGTGTGAAAAATTCAGTTATTCTTTTACATAAAGATTATAAAGATTGTCTTTTCAGCGGAAAAAAGCAAATGAGAAAAATGAATGTTATAAGATCATATAATCATGAATTATTTACTGGAGGAATTAATAAAATAGCTTTAAGTGCAGATGATGACAAGAGACATATATTAGAAGATAAAATAAATACCCTTGCTTGGGGGCATTATGCAATTCCCTTGGATTAAATTATTTTTTGAATTTTAATAAATTAAACACCTGTTCTATATTATTTAAAATATGGTCCCAAACGTGGATTCGTTCGTGAAGAATTAATGATAGTTCCAAATGGAACAGTGTTGCCTCCAGTTTAACATTTTTACCTAATGGGTAAAAATGTTATACTCTGTCATCAATTTACCAATATTCTTGAGAGTTCTCAGGGTTATTCTTTCGCCATCGTTTCGTGCATTCTCTTGCTTTTTCTCTCTTTTCTTCATTGTCTCGGTATTTGTTCATGAAATCTGTTATTCTTTTTCTGGCTGAAAGATGAACATTTACTGAGTTATCTTGGTCATTCAATTGTAAAACTTCAATCATCTCTTGTTTTCTCATCTTTGTTGCATATTTGATTTTACGTTCTTTGCAAATTTTGGTTAAAGTGCCACTACGATCAAATTGTTGATATTCATTTTTTTACATTTTCGTGTACAATATGACTTTCTTATATATCTTGCCAAATTTCAATCCATTACGAGCATTAGAAGTCATTTTTTTAAACCTTTTATTTCCGAGAATTTACGGCCGCCATTACTTGATCTTGTTCCAAGGCTTGGTTGCGAATTAGAGAAAATGACGTCAGATACTCAAAAATACCTCACGGGTTGAAATTATAATAACAACAAGTATAGAAAATTGCACGAAGAAAAAGTCCAAAGTTTTTGTTGCTCTTCGTGTAATTTTCTATACTTATTGTTATTATAATTTAAACCCGTGAGGTATTTTTGAGTATCTGACGTCATTTTCTCTAATTTGCAGCCAAGCCTTGGAACCGAGGTCAAGTAATGGCGGCCGTAAATTCTCGGAAATAAAAGTCCAAAAACAATGACTTCTAATGTTCGTAATGGATTGAACTTTGGCAAGATATATAAGAAAGTCATATTGTACACGAAAATGTAAAAACATGAATATCAACAATTTGATCGTAGTAGCACTTTAAGTTCTTACATTTCATAGTAGTGTAATCCATTTTAATAGTAATATTTTTTATTTATTTTTTGTTAATTGTCAGAATAGATTAGAATAAGTAGTAGTTAGGAAAAGGGGATTTTCTGGCTTAAAATCGGGACATTTTGACTGAAAAATAGAAAGATGAGCGAGCGAGCGAGAGAGCTAATCTTTCTATTTTTCAGTCAAAATGTCCCGATTTTGAGCCAGAATCCCCTTTTCCTAACTACTGACCAAGAGGTGGGTGGGTGGCGCAAACAGAAGGCAAAATACCAGCCGAGGTAAATCGCACAAGCAAGCCACGATGGTAACTCTTCTCGGAAACAAGTCAAACTGCGCATGCATCAATAGATAACCCGCTGACCAACAGAAGATCTCCCAGTTAACTAGATTATTGATAATCTCATGAATATGATTAGCTTGATAAATTATTCTTTTCATTGAGAATTGTGTGAAGGAAGTATAATTCTAGTTTGAGTAAACCATTTGTCATTATAATATACTCACCACAGGATATTGCGATTTTGGACAATCTGATTGGTTGCCTACTCAAGGCATATGAGGCAATGTACCATTACTACCTTATTTGGGAATCCCACTAATTACGATAAATATCCCATTTTCCTCTGTTTTTTCCTTCCGTTCTTTCCCCAGTAATTTTTAATTGCAATATCCTGTGGTGAGTATATTATATTCCACTCAATCTCGTCGTACATGAACTCATAGCCAACTCGGCTACGCCTCGTTGGCTATGAGTTAATGTACGACTCGATTTCGTGGAATAATTGTTAAATATGCAAGTGCAGCCCAGTGTGCCCCCCCATCTACTTTGTTTACTTTGCTTCCTGTGGTTGAAAGCTAATAATTATTGATAGTGAAGGTCTGGGAGATGGCCATCCCAGTAAATAACACTAACAAATTCATTATATTATAGAGGCACAAATTGCAACAGTGACATTTATTGAAATTTCTTGAGATAAATTCAAAACGGTATTACATGTAAAACAATGCATGGTGTATACATAATATTCCAAATTTGATGCTTTTCTTAAAAATAACATTCTAACAAATTGGGAATTTTTAGCAACTTGACACATCAAGAAATAACAGTATGATTTGTTGATAATATAGAAATACACCTTCCACTTTTTCCATTGTTTTAATAGAGCCTGAAAAAAAAAGATTTCCATTAAAAGGTACCAATGGATTTTACTCACACTTAAAGCTTGAACAGGGGTGTGTGCACCACCCATAGTATTGAATTTGCCAGTTAATATAAGTTAATTATAAGCTTCTGCTTGCGTTAATTTCGCTCGATCGAACTGGGCTGATTCGGTCTTAAATCTTGATTCTACAAGCTACATGTAGCTTATAAGCTTAAACTCGGTAAGTTAATTTGTTTTGAAACGAGCTACATATATTTTCATTTGCCATGGCCGAGTAAAACGACTCGATTTATGACCACAAATCACGGTCACATGGCTCAATAATAAGCTGTAATATGAATAACTCGGTTTGTGTTTTCTGTGCTTCGGTACACAACTAACTGCAACCGCAGAACTATACAAGCACCAGGAGTCGTACACATTAATTTCTCTCAGACGTCGATAAATTGTTGAATAACATTATTACGTCCTATTGAAAATGGATATTCAATGTACTAACTTACCGATTTGAGCGAAAAAAACCCACGAGTATCGCCACAAAACAACACGAACAACAGCAAACGGAGATGACGTGGCATATGAACACGACAACGCAGGAGCTCGTTACCAGTTCCCGGCCGAGTACCCCTGCAAAAACCGAGGGGCGGACGATTTTCGAACGCCAATCTTCACATGAAGTCTCAAAATTTCCTGGGTGTACATACATGTACACAGAGGTCGACGACACGTCAGATTAAGATGCGTTCTCGTTCCTCGAACGCAATAACATAAAGTTTTGGTAACTGGTAATAATTTTAAAGAAATAGGTTTAACCTTTTTTCTTAATATTAAATATTATTATTATTAAATATTTTCCACTATGTGCTTTGCTTTCAAAGATATTTGATACCATTCAATGCATGGTGGAATACCTGATTGATCCTATTAATTTATTTCAGGATTTCCATGAAAACCACCCCAGTGAAAGGGACCTCCAGTTTAAATATTGTTATTACATAGGCTACCCCAATGGGGGTCCAGGTCGGTCACTTGGCCAAACCGGTAGGATGAGAGCTGGGGCAGAGTGCTGTTTGCGTAATTCAGCGTTTTCAAGTCTTGGCTCCGAATAATATCAGTTTGGTATGTTAAATTTGCTGCAGTTATTTTGATTATACACGTTTCACAAACCACCTGGGACTTACTTGGTCGAATGTATGTGACTGTAATTTTCCAGAAACGGTGCTCTTGTCCTAATGAGAAATGAATTTCTTGTCTACTTTTTAGTTGGAACGGAAAATAGTTATCAACTTTATCCGTTTAAAAAACCCCACTCACATGTACTTCTCGATACTTCAGTAATCACATACTATAATTAGGGACTTGTCACAAATTAGCAGGGGGGAGGGGGGGGTGGAAAATGGGGGAGGGCCATAACTTTTTGAGCCCCTAAAAAGGGAGGGTTATGAAAAAATAGGCAGCGAAAAAGGGGAGGGTCGCATAAATTTACGCTCATGGATATACCAGTAAGAGTGCCAGAATAGATCATAGATCATAAAGAACATTGTCTAACGTGTTTTAATATATAGTATGGCAGGAATAGTAGAATCGTAAGACAAAAAATTTACTTGTTTACAAAAACAATACAAGCTACGTCAAAATGTCTTTCAAGAATACAAGAGCAACATCTCAAGTTAATTTAAAAAGACATGCTTTGTCCATAAATTGCAAATTACATGTCACATAACGTTTCTGTTTGCCAAAAATCCATTTTGAATTGAAAAAGTTCCAGAAATATTCACGTTTTTACATTCGCCTTTGGCTGCCTGGTTTCATATCAAACTGCCTTCAAAACGCATGAAATGCAGTCTCAGACAAGCTACCAGAGATCGCGCCTTCTGCGCACTTATACCCCCCCCCCCCCCCCCCCACACACACACACATACAAAATCCTGCCTATGGGCCTGATGGATACATGTATGTTCATAGGGGTAGATAGTATCACTAGGGCAGATTTTTTTCAATTTTGCTTCAGTATAAAAATGCTCACACATGGGAGGTATTAGCTGCGCAGGGGGCGGGGGGGGGTCATGGTATTTTAGGCCAAGCCCAAGGGGAGGGTCAGGAAATTTCATTCCCATTGCTATTTTCAACGCTCAATTTAAAATCTCCACCCCCCCCCCTCCCCCCTGCTAATTTGTGACAAGTTCCTTAGTCCAAGAATGACTAAAATTAAAAAAAAAAAAATTCAACGGATTACACCAAGAATGTCTACATTTGAATACCAGAATAAATCCTTCGGGCCAACACGTCATTCTGGTAATTTATTCTGGCATTCAATGTCGACAATTCTCGGTGCAATCCGGTAACATTTTTGTGCATTTTGGTCATTCTTCGTTTTGCTTGGACTAATTATAGTATGTGATTACTGAAGTATTGAGAAGTACACGTGAGTGTCGTTTTTAAGCCTGAACATGCGCCGAACCGTGAAACACTGACTCCCTTTAAGGTGATTCCTTAGTATTGCATTGCGCATCCTTACTGCGCATGATTTCACACGTAATTAGCGCGCGCACATAAAGAAAATGGCGACTTTTCCTTTACGGCTAAGCTCGCCAGAGAGATAAATCGTCATTTTCTCGTAAACGAGTACGGTGACCTATCAATTTTTTCTCTTATTTTGAGTCTAGTAATCACCTTTCTATAAAATAAATATAGACTAATTTCTATTGCAGAATAATAAATAATCACCGGAAACGTGAACTTAGCTAATAAAAACGTTTCTGGAGGCTGATATTATAAGGAATTATGGGGTATATACAAGGTCCGCCTGCTCCTAAACGAATACCGGGACCCCCCTTTTTTATTTCAAAATTTAAGTTCCCATAAGATAACAACCAATAGGCAAAATTTGAATGAAAATCTATTGTAAGTTCTATTTCGATGGAATGACCTTAAGGCACAATCAGATATTGTGTAACAAATGCTTGAATGCTCCACTGATAGCCATGTTTTTTTTTGAGCAACAACGGGGATAAATTTCATGGCCCAGTTGTGAGCTTGGATATCTTTCATCTTATGTGTAATTTTCCGAAAATGGTGGTCTTCTTTACCGAGAAATGAATTTGATGTTTACTTTTTCATAGGGAACGTAAATAAATTATTTGCTGACAACACGAAACATACCAGGGCAAGCATCATTAACATATGTCATTCATGGGGGAATTACCAGGGCTTTAACTGCTGCGAATCGCGCAAACTCGCCACAGAAATTAAAGTGACTTGTGTGACAGCTCAGTAACTGACAGCTTTGTTTTTAGACTATGAGCTTCTTGTTAGTAAAGAGTCATTGTTCGTTGTTTGCAGGACAAAGAAAACGTGATGGCAGTGAAGACTGGTCACCACAAGCAAATCTCTGTGGACGAAAATCAATTCCTTGATGGGGCGTGGATGCAATTGCACGATCAGACAAGGAAACCTGCCCTGCGAAGGCCTTGGAACAATAAATTGCTGTTAGATATTCACCTAAGCGAGGATTTACCGCACATCAGAGAGTGCGCGTTCAAGGATATATACTTACTGGTGTTTCCAGCATAATAGTCTTCGTAGTTAAGAATTAGAGCCGGAGGAGCCACTGCTGCTGCCAACGTTGGCATTTCCGATAGACGTTTTAAAAGGCATGTCCTTGGGCGAGTGAGAATTCCATGGACGGATATGACAAAGACAATTTTGAATATTTGCTTTCAGTAAGACCGAGCCCAGCAGGTCGGGGAGTACTATCCATAGGGCTGGGATTTTTCCCTTGTGTTACCGTAGCGAGTGCGGCGGGGTTTTTTCATCCTATGGATGCTCGTTGGTACTTTCCCAGTTTTTTCTTGTTATTGTTCTGTCAGATTTACAGTAGTTTTTTCAGATGTTCTAGTCCTTGTATTTGCTCTTGATCTGTCAGTTGTCATGCAGAATAAACCGTGCGGCCTCACAGAACCTGTTAAGCCCCTTCCACACGAGCAAGCTTTCCTTGACAAGTTTTCCTTGCTCGTGTGGAAAGGTAAATTTGGCACTTTTTTCCTTTTTTTGAACAAGGACACTTGTCAAGGAAAAATTGCCAAGTTGCGAAACTTGTTCGTGTGGACGTGTTTATCGTCCACACGAGCAAATAACATTTGTCAAGGAAAAACTTGTCAAATTAAATTTGTTGTTTATCCACACGAGCAAGGAGAACTTGTCAAGGAAAACTTGCTCGTGTGGAAGGGGCTTTATACTGCATCATGCACGTGTCGTCAATGCTCTACAGTGGTATACATCAGAGAAACAAGATGCAGACTGGTTGATCACTTCAGGAAATACCCCCTCAACGTGATAAAGACGAAAGGGGACCTGCCTGTTCCATACCACTTTGACATTGAGAATCACTCGCTCGAAGACATGTTGGTGGTAGTGGTTAAGGGGGGACTTCACCTAAATTTCAAGGACATTTTAAGAGGTTTAAAGAAGGAATAGAAGAAAGAAAATAATTTTTTGAACACCAACAGACAGTTGATACCCACGCGGGTGCTCTTGCGTGGTTATCAACTGTCTGTCAATGTCAATCTACTAATTTTTAACTTCAAATTCTAATTTAAAACTACATCAAATCTTCAATATTTCTTATTTTCCTAAATTTTACAACTCCTTTGAGAAAAACTATTTCCTCCCAAATATACCCAAAAATCACCCAAAAATTTATAAAACACTCCATAACATAGATTCATGGAATGAGCATAGAGTTTTTGGATTGCTTGAAACGTCAACGAGATATTTCCATTTAACCCATGTTAAGTCGCGGAAAAATGGCATTTAGGTTAAGTCCCGCCTTAAAGGTCAAATGCAACGAAATTTGGTATTTTTTCTTTTGTCGCGAAAACTGTTCTTTATACTGGCATCAATCATACTCAACCGTCAAAAGCTGGTTTGTGGCGCTTAAAAGGCACAAAATTGGACAATTTCCGAGAATTTCCGACGGCTGAACGAAAACGAACCAGAAATGATTGCGCTTGGAATGGAAACGAATGTATGTTTTTGTGACGTCATATGTGGTGAGCTTATTTCACCCGTGTTTTCGCGCGTGTTTGAAGCTTGTAATTTGCTTGGGTCAAGTGTTCTGGGTTTGTTCGGAGATTATTCCATAGCTGGTATTGGCGAAAATGGATGAAGACCTTGACATCTCCTTTGAAAATGCTCAAATACAACGAATTAATTAATCTCATCCATTCCTTGCATTCCTTCTCGTCGTTAGGAAATGTAAAAAAGCTTACGCCTGATTAGGGACCTTAAACAACGGCGACGTAAACGAGAACGTCACAAAACAATAGATTTAATTAGTAGTACAATTGCTCCGCACGTGCGTTTTGTATTTTAGTAGATTTCTTTGCCGTCCTCTGCAAAACAACAACGTCAAATGACTAAATTTACGGTATTATGGAGAACGTAAACACACGACGGTGAATTTTCCTTTCTCTATCTGGACTTGAACTCTGTCCTTGCGAATTCAGCTCCTGGACGCGGTACGTATATGGTCGGTACGGTACGGTCGGTAAGTATATGGTCGGTACGGTACAGTACGGTCGGTACAGTCGGTGCATTCTGTACCGGGTCGGTACGTATACGGTCGGTACGGTACAGTCGGTACAGTCTGTACGGTCGGTACGTATATGGTCGGTACGGTAGGCTACGGTACGGTCGGTACGATACAGTACGAGTAGCACGGTGTGGTACGATACAATCGGTATAAGCAGTCAGTTCAGTATAAAGCGGATAATACAGTAAAGTACGGCAAGAAAAGTTACGGTAGAGGCAGCATTGCCGTTCGCTAAGGTCAAGTAACAGTTCTATATCAGAAAAATGGCCGCCTCGAAATATAACCTGCAAAAAGGAAAATTTAACACGGAACTAAAACATATCCGTATTTGACGTTCTTCCAAAAAGTAAACAATTCACAACATATACAATAAATACAACACACGCTCCTCAACAATTTGCCTACGTCATATCTATTGTTTCTGCGATATGGCCAATGAGAGCACGCGTTTGGATAGCTGCGGGCCTGCTCCAAAATGGCCGCGCCGAATAGTATTGAATCCAGGCCCCCGCTGCCAGTGTCCGTGGAACGCCTGGCGTGTTTCGACATTTGATGTTTGATGGGAACGCCTCTGTAGTCTGTACTCGTCTCTGTTATGTTGGCCATTCGACGGATTTGTCTCCTTAAAAAATTCGACGTGAAGTCTTTTGCATTCTGTTCTATAATTTTGAATAACAGAAGCTTCATTTCAGCTGCAACCAAAAGATCACATCACTTGCTGATTTCAACAAGGCTAAAGGTTAGCTAGACCTTCGATAAGCTAAATGATCTCATCATAAATGTTTTTACTCGATCATTTCTCACTTTATGTAATTGATATAACTTACCAATCCAGCTTTACCAGAGAGGAATTCCTTTGACAAAGAAATTCTGCACTGCAAGGTATTCTTCCCAGTTTTGTTTTGGTAAAATATTGTCGCTGAAATGAAGGATGAGAGAGAGACTATCCGATCAATAAATGAGTGTACTAGCTACTGTTTCTACTATACAAGGGTTTTCTTAGGCTCGATTTCCGCCGCTCTCTCTCTCTCTCTCTTTCCCGAACAGCGGCTGGTAATCGAGCCTAGGGTTTTCTCGATTCTTTCTTTTTCAGCAGATGAAACACTGGATGCTGTAGCAGAATTGTTTGAAGACCTTGGCGAAACTCCATCAAGTCCTACAGACTATGATGTTTATTTAAGTGTGAGTTTGAAGGTGGAACACGTTCCAAACTCAAGTCCGATATTCCAAAGTTGAAGAAATTCAGCTGAAATCTGACAGTGTTTAGATTTTTATGACGGAATTGTAAAATCCGGCTGATATTTCAGAAAATGATTCATTTTTCGACGTAGAAAAATCAGTCCCGCTTAAATAAGCTTATTTTCCCTATTTTCAGCCGATAAAATGTTCAAACCATTTTCACTGAATTTTGGTTTCAGAAATTTCCGTGAAAACCATTTTCACTGAATTGCTGTGAATTGTGGTTTCAGAAATTTCCAAAACCATTTTCACTGAATTTTGGTTTCAGAAATTTCCGAAACCATTTTCACTGAATTTTGGTTTCAGAAATTTCCGATACCATTTTCACTGAATTGTTGTTTCAGAAATTTCCGAAACCATTTTCATTGCCGAATTGTAGCTTCAGAAATTTCCGAGACCATTTTCACTGAATTGTGGTTTCAGAAATTTCCGAAACCATTTTCACTGAATTTGGTTTCAGAAATTTTCCGAAACCATTTTCATTGCCGAATTGTAGCTTCAGAAATTTCCGAGACCATTTACCCAAAAAGTGAATGTGGTTTCAGAAATTTCCGAGACAATTTCCAATGTGCATTCAGATTTTTCATTCAAGTGTACATCGGGTACATTTCGATTCGGTCACATAACACAAGTACACACAATAAGAATTGCAGGTTTTACTTTAATAAGTGATATAGAAAGGCATACATGAAATACAGGAAAAGGACACGGATTTATAAGTTTGGAAGCATGGACCTATAGAGATTGAAGTAAAAACATAAAGTTAATGAAACGTCTTTTGTACTGTTGCTTTATACTGTACATAATAGATATTGACTGCAAAATGTCCGAAAAGTAGTGTGGTAGACATAACGTAATAATTATATATTACACGATCGAGACTGTGACTCCAGTTGTATATAAACTTTCAAGTTTAAAATAGAATTGTCAGAAATCACCGTAATGTGGAATGAATGGCGTAATTATAATCTATTAGTGTTTAAAATCCTGACCTGAAAAAAGGTCTCCGCGTTTATACTGAAACGCGTGTCCAGAAACGATCCCAAATCATAGCAAACAAATCAATTTTTCTATCGATCGGCATGATTAACGGCGGTTCGTTGTGGCCGCACGCATTACAGCACTTCCGTCTCCTTCGCCACGAGCTAGGTCACGTAAAAAAACTATGTTGCCTTCAGTAGCAAATGTTTTCACAGCGATGTATACTGTGTGTAGATAGGACTAACCCGGCCTCTTTTGGTTACAGCTCAGTAAATGTGTCAGTTAACTGCACTTCAAAATTGAGAACTGGCGCCCAAATTTTTCAGATTGTTCAACGTCGTGCATCCGGTTTAGTCGACATGCCTTATTCTAACCAACCTTTCCAGACTTAACGACTAGGAGTAACACATTGCAACAACGAAAAACATTCTCACCTGAATGGAGTATATATCATAAAAATCGCAATCCCACAGTCGTCCTCAGTTGGCTATAGCCAGCTATAGCCGTTACAGATCTGGACGGTCCCGGCTGGAGTGCATCATGTATGTCCAACTATTCTCACAATGAATATATGAACAGGATATGAATCACGATTTCAGTGTAAAATATCGTAGATTTGATCGGTTTTCCAGTAACTGATCGAAATAGTGGTGCATCCTCGTAGTTCTTGTCAAGAACAGCAACAACGTTATCGACGACAGTCGACACTCACGCGCGCACTGTGTGAAGTATAAACTGACGGCATGGACATCGATATGTTTGTGCCGTCACACAACGCCCAAACCGCACTTAATTTGACGCACACCAGACATCAAAATAAAACAAAATTTTACTGACGAAAGCAGGTAATATAAAGAATATTAAAAAAAAATCATTCATGATACATGAGTACAACAGGAGGTCAAGAATTGAAGCGATCTACAGCAACTTTTCGGCAAACCGTAACTGTCACGTCTTTGCTGATGGGTGTCATGTCAGTCTATGCATGTTACCGACTAAGGAACTCCAGTTATGAGATTTGACCGTTATTGTGGTTAAACGGAGCCGCCCAGAAATCCGCCAAAATGCAGAAGAGCATTTAGTACTGAAACTGAGAGACTGTGATTTGGTCGATTTACTGACCCATGTACCGAGTCTACCGAGATTGTTGGAGTTTATTTTTCGCGGGATTTGAGTTTAGGAAGGCCCATCATGGAATCCTTCTAGTAAAGTAAGTGGAATGAGTTTATAATAGAGCGAATATGATCACATTCGTACTGATTTATAGACAAGTTTCGGCCAGTTAGTCAAACGCACAAATTTTGCTAAGTTTCTGTTTCCTTTCGTTGGTGGAACGTGTCAGTTTAATGGCATATAGTTATAACAATTAATGTATTCTTATATTACTGTAAAGTTCAACTTGGAAGATTATTATTAAAAGCGATTCAGGTCATCTGGCCAGTTCAGCTTCATGTCTTGTCTCTTGCTTGTATCCAGAAGATATTCTTTATATTCCCCGTTTTATCCGGGAATAGAACCGTCCTTTAAACACAACTATCTGTTGTGCGATATTTTCTCTCCGATATTGTTTCAGTTATTTCTGTGATGTGGAAAGCGGCGAAATCGCTCACCGATCGCTGGAAATCGCAAATGATAGTACGTGACTAGTCACCGCGCCGCGTGCTTGCTAAACTCGATGCTAAACCGCGATTTACAAACAGTAAAAAGCTGACAAAAAATATAAAAATATATGCTACAGTGAACTGAAAATGTGCATTTGAAAGCGAATGTTTTGCGTGCCTGATCTAGGCTATATCAATTTGTTTAGCCTCTTAGCTATAGCCCCACAAGTACGATGAAGTACGATGGGGGCTTCACAGCCATCCAGCAACATCCTCTAAAAAAATATTTATTTACGTATTTATTTATTTGTTTGTTTGTTTATTTATTTATCTTTTCAGAAACTGTTATCTTAGTCATAACACTGAAAATTTTCGAAATCATTTATATTACAACAAATGTTATGCAATGGTTTCAGAAATTTCCGAAACCAAGTTTTTTGTCACAGTGAAATGGTTTCAGAAATTTCCGAAACCATTTTTGTCACAGCGAAATGGTTTCAGAAATTTCCGAAACCATAATTGTCACAGTGAAATGGTTTCAGAAATTTCCGAAACCATTTTTGTCACAGTGAAATGGTTTCAGAAATTTCCGAAACCATTTTTGTCACAGTGAAATGGTTTCAGAAATTTCCGAAACCATTTTGTCACAGTGAAATGGTTTCAGAAATTTCCGAAACCATTTTTGTCACAGTAAAATGGTTTTCAGAAATTTCCGAAACCATTTTGTCAGAAATTTCCGAAACCATTTTTGTCACAGTGAAACAGTTTCAGAAATTTCCGAAACCATATTTATCACATGGTTTCGAAAATTTTTGAAGCCATCTTATTGATCCGGCAGTGTTTTTCTTTTTTTAATGCTGTTAGTGTTCTATTTCTGTATTTCAATGATATTGTGGTGTTTCAAGACGGCAAAAATGTCGTCTGTCCTAAAAATGTAAAGAAATCCTGATTTCAGCTGACTTGAGTCGGCCGGATTGTGAATTAAAGTTCAAAATCTAGCCGCTTTTTAGAAAATGTCACAAAATGGCAAGTAAAGGACATAAATAGGCGGAAAAATCATAGACAAAAAATGGACTGTTTCGACATGAAAAACTTGATTTTCTTCCAAAAAAGAGTTCCCCGGAAGAAATAAGGATACAATACCATAAAATAGCTGAATTTTACTAAAATTTCGGATAAAAATACCCCCGCATGGCCTTTTTGAGCTGGATTTCAAACTTTAGAATATCGGACTTGAGTTTGGAACGTGTTGTGGTAATTGTGGGACGGGGGCTCTCTCCTCTATAAAAGGGAAGGGGTTAATCCATTGAGGAACAAGCAGTCCGATTAATTCCTCCTGCACCAACTGTACTTTGCTCAGTGGATTTTCCCCCAAACGGGGTTGGCCATACCCAAGGGGCACCCTGTATGGTACTGTCGGGAATGCTTGTCATAAATTTTATTTCCACTTTGCTGGGTTGATCAATTTCAAATATCCACAATTATAAGGGTATTTAAAGTAAAGGAAAATAAGTCAGGAACTACTTGACAAAGAGTTCTTTGTCACGTATTGCTAGGGGTAAAAACAAATTTGAGCCACACCCACAAAACAAGATTCTTGTACATTGAAGGGGTTCCTTTTATATTTCAAATGTGCAGTTCCAGAAAATATCCATACCCACCCCTAGGAAGGTTATTGGAAATCCGAAGGGGTAGGGGGGTCTCAAAAGCCAAAATATTTAAAGGAAAGTATGAAGCTAAACTGGAATTTCCAGGGGGTGGGATGGGGTATGGATAACCTACATAGCAGGTGCTAAAGTAACGAAGTGCAAGTTGGAGGGGCACAGGAGAGAGGAAGAAATCGCGCATCTCTTCTCTCGCATACCCCCTAAAAAACTTATGCTCTTCTCGACTCCAACGGCTGCTACATCACCACCACATTAATCTGTTTTGCACTTTTTCTTCTGGTTTTTATGGCATTTCACTGCCAATCAATTTGAAATGCAACATTTCTGTTTTCTCTTGTTTTATTAATTTTGTTACTTTCATCTGCAGGATGGAGTACTTACAGTTAACTTGGGAGGTAATTGAAATATATGTTTTTATTTTACATGCCTTTCATATATCTTTTAAACTCAATTTTAATTCTTAGTATCCTGGTCTGATCTTGAGAAGCAGTATGCATGCATGGCTGATTGACCAGGGACTTTACAATAGTCAATCCCCGGGAGAGGGGGGGGGGGGGGTAATCCCATATATAGCCTATATATACAGGGATGTGCCGCCCAATAGGGTATGGGTTTTCGACCTTTGTAGATTCATAAACAGGGTATGGGTTTTTGACTTGACGCTGTCGTAGACAGGGTACATGTCCACAAAATATTTTCCCAGACATTTTCTGCATGCCCAGCTGCCGTCCAACTTTGTGTCCAACAAAAACGATATCAATGTTGACAACAAATCACTGTCAGGAATAAAATGCTCAAATAAAACACCTACCCCATAAATAGCTTTTGATAGAAAGCTTAATTGTGTCACAACTGGCAGGGTAGAGGAAGTGCAAAATTTTGGCCATAACCAGGGTTAGGGTTTAACAGCCCGGGCAGCACACCCCTACTCAAACTTTGGTTGAGTACCCACCCCCCACCCCCGGGAGTCAATCAATGGCAACTAAAGCCCTGCTGTCAATCAAAGGTACTTTTTATATGCTACAAAGGGCTGTCAAAATCTATCAAATCTATGAAGAGTAAATTAAAGCCATGGTTTTGTCCCATGTGAGCCAGTAGTAGTCTTGGAAGAGCCTTTATTGAGTTATTTTTTTCTAAAAAAAATACTCTTAGTCGGCGGTTTGGACGGGCAATCTTGCTGCCATGTATGTCACACCAATCAGATTGGGGCTACTATGAACAACCAATGAAATAGCTGATTCTAATATCCGAGTAAATCCGAGTAGATATCGATTTTTAATAGTCATTTGGTGACGGCCATCTTTGTTGATACTGTTGTTGATGTTTAGAAGAATGACGAAGAGAGCGGCTACTGCGATGTACAGGCTTTCTTTGTACATTTCGTTCAGTGTTTTTACGGGAAAGTGGTCAAATTGAGGAGATAATTTGAAATGTGCTTTTAATTAGGAGTTTGTCATGATCTCTTGTCAACAGATGAGTCAGTAGTGTTGTGCAGTGTTTCTGTAAAAGTTTGTATTTTAGTGTTATTGTCGTTCGATGCATCTAGGTTAGGTGATTTAATACATCACTATATGTTTGTGATGGCTGTTCATTAACTCCAACGGTAAGTATCAAAATACTTCAAGTTGTCGAAAGAAGACATGATTTCGTAAATTTTAGCTCGGACGTAAAATAGTTTCAGAAAGTACGAATAAATCCGGTCAGTGTATTAACGCAGAGTGCGAACTGCATGCCAACGAAGACTACAGACCAGGGGTAAAATGTAGACTAAAGTGTGAAATAATGGAATCATGTATATCAGATTGTATTATACAAGTTGTGAGGATTAATTTGTGGCGAAATGAGAGGCAGCCGGTCAAGGTTTTGAAATAGACTAAATGATCGGCAGTGAGACTTGGAAATTTTCTATAAGTAAAAAGAGTTAAAAAAAAAGAGAATTATAAATCGAAAGCCGGTCGATCACAAAGCAAGCGAAAAAGTGAGACCAATTAATTTTTATACAAATTCCATCCTATGATATCTTCGAACTACGAGCGGGCTAGTACGTGCATGTAAAAGCAGCCTTGTTGACTTTTTAAATCGAATTACCGACTGACCAATCATAAGCTTTGTTTCCCACGCTTGTATATAAAAATAGACATAGACTTCCAGTCCTGTTTCGAGGCTTCGAGCACGGAATTCGAGAATAAATCAGTTTTTAAAAACCTCAGTCATTTGAGATTTATTTTTACTTCAGTTCAAAATATTAGAAAATAACCTTGACTTCCAAATGTGTTATTTTGGGCTGCATGAAAACAGTGAAAGATCGAAACGCCAAAATTCGTCAACGCAGGTCGATTTGCGACATCCTTGCGACCGTCGAACGATCTGAAATTTGAAGCGAAAACTGGCTAGTCACGCCCAGATTGCGTTACGAGCCAAAAGAAAGTCTACGCAGGAGCGCTCGTTGGAGCTTGTGTTCCCAGATCTATTATTGGTCATTATTATAAACTCTGTGTTGCGAATTACCATCGGTGGCAATTTAGATGGCAAGGACCTGCCGAATACTTGAGATCTCAGGGACACAAATAATACACGGTACAATCTGGTGTCGGGACGTTTAATGCGCTTTACCTACTGTATAATATTGGAACACGTTCTCTTTAGTTTCCAGATCGCTTGAATGCGTTCCCCTTAATATATGGAATGCATTATTAGCGTTCCTTTAGCGATCCACTTTGCGTTCCCTGACTTCCCTTAGCGTTCCTTTTATAGTGCTCCACTTTGCCGTTCCTAGAACGGCGTTCACTGTAGCTACATACTTGTACCTGTACAATCCCAAGTTAATTATAGAAAGATGTGCAATTACTGTGCTACTGCGATGTACAGGCTTTGCTTTTACATTTTGCTGTTTTCACGTTAAGTGTCAAATTGACCAAATTCTTGAGCTGGTATTTCTGTTCTGATTAGACTTGTGCACTTGTACCGGTATACAAAGTTAAGTTAATCATAGCCAATCAGATACCTGACGTTGTTATACGCACGTGAAAGGACCATGCGACATTGCAGAAATGAAACTGAAAATTTATGGTTATGATGCTTCTGTGATGGTCGATTTCCTACAGCATTTGTCTTTGTTTGCTCCCAAGCGTATAAGATCATGCTGTTGTTTTCCTCGCGAACATATGTAACATAATACTATAATACTATAATAAAATACCCCCCCCCCAAAAAAAATACTATTGGGGTTTTTTCCGAAACCCATGTAATATGATAGTTTTGTTTTTCATGTGATAATTTATCCCAACCTTATTACATAAGCTATTTTTTGCGTTCAGTTTAAATATTGCCTATTTTCACTCCTGTGCATTTATTTTCTTCTTATAGCCCTATCACAATCCATGCAAATGGCAAAAGAAGGATAAAATATAATTAATTTGGGATAAACAACATGAATTTTATCACATGGGATGGTATCAAAACACACCATTTTGAATGCACGTTGTTTAAAAAAATAACTCCCGCACGCTTTGCGTGCCTATGTTTCTAAAAGGGCCTGGCTAAACTAGGAAACATTGCTGCAGAAACATTCTTACCTGTAATGTTTCCTGAGTGGCTTTTAAAACTAGCGGGAAGCACAAGAAATGTTTCGCTGCTCTGGTGGCTAAACTAGTAAAATTGTTTCCTTCATGGCTAAACTGGGAAACATGTTTCAGCAGCAAAATTTGCGTCTGTGAAGCAAAAATATTTCTGACTTGATTCAAAAACATTTTCTTGCTTCCGAGACGCACAATTTGCTGCTGTAACTATGTTTTCTCGCGTGGCTAAACTGTGAAACATTTGCGTCCGCAGCAATGTTTCCCAGTTTAGCCAGGTCCTTATGAACGTGTTATTTATAGTCGGTTTCGTCACTGGTCGACGTATCTCTTAATACCCCCGAAGCGCTCTTTGATATTTTATCCTCGTTTATTTTCTACGAGGGCAAAGTAGTTCTAATATATTTCAGTAATTCCTTTCTTCCTTTGCCTCTGGTGAAGGATTTCATTAGATCTTGCAAACACAGTTGTTTGTTAACAAAGCCTCCAGCCTTTTAAATTTTGTAAACACAGTTGTTTGGGACAACTGAAGGCTGAAGGCTTTGAAAGCCTTCAGCCTTATTTGATCTTGGAAATAGAGTTGTTTAGGAACAAAGCCTTCAGCCTTAGGCGAAGGATTTGATTAGACCTTGTGAACGCAGTTGTTGTTCTCTTGAAGACCTTGACTGGCAGATTCACAGAGACGAGTTTGGAAGCTATGCTGTCCAAACACAACAGTGAGCTAGCTGCAGAATTTCTTCTTCTCGTCCTGGAGGAGGAATTTGATGGATTCGGCCAATCCTGAAGTCAGAGAGTAATCAGGCGAGTCCTCCGGGGTAACACTAAGGACCACACGCAGGAGATCCACTGTGTGCGAGAGAGGAACCATACGACGCAATAATCTGGAAGGATCCTACAAAGGAAAGAGAAAAAAGTTACTTTTGAAACGAAACAGTCAAGGTCAACGATTGCAAGAGTCAAGGTCAAAGATCGCAAGCGTCAAGGTCAAAGATTGCAAGAGTCAAGGTCAAAGGTTGAAAGAGTCTACTCGGCTTTCATGAAAACCAATTTGCAAATATAGATGGAATTCCGAGGATAAATACATTTTCAGCTCAGTTCAGTCAAGGTCAAAGATTGTAAGCGTCAAGGTCAAAGGTTGTAAGAGTCAAAGATTGCAAGAGTCAAAAGTTCTAAAAATATTTCAAGTCCCTGAAAGAGATAGTTTTGTTGTTTACAGTACCTGTGACTTGATCCAGCTACTGATCTGTGTTGGCAGACGCGACAAGCGATTCACGTGCTCAGTGGACTCAGAAGCATCCAGGATGACAAATGCAAGACGCTGTCCCACAATTCTTAGGAGTTGGGAGCCCAGGGCCCGCCGGTCGTGGACTGAGAACATAGTCTGGCAAAGGAAGATAGCTGTATTTCAGAGAGCATCAAAATCACTTGTACATTGGAACCTCTACTTTAGGACACCTCCTTTAAGAGGATACAAAACCTATATCCTTACCTCCTTTGCAATCTCGTCAAAGCCAGCGGAGTACAATTCTCGCACAAAATGACGTCTCAAGGCATCACTGTCCATCCCAAACTGCTCTGCAAGCGTGTAAATTACCGCTGGCCAGTCGTTGTTGGATGTGTCGGACATTGTTCCCGTGTTGTCATTACCACTGTCCTCTCGCCTGAGTGCTGAGTGAGGGGACTGGGCCGACATGGTGTTTACCGTGAAGGACAGGGCACGAGTGAGAAACTGGAATAAAATAACGAGAAATACAATGGGCTGATTATTTAAACGAATCTTCAGTAGACAACGTTTAAGAAAAACCGTGGTCTAAACGGAATTTAAACCAATAGTTACACTGTTATACCACGACTAAACTTACTCTATGTAATTTTTGACATATGCTCATTGTAATAATACAGTGTAGCCTCCGCCTTGTCGTTGTAAGAGAGTCCAGTGTGAACCCCAATAGCTGTTATTACAGTTGAGCCCGCAGTCAAATATTCTTTTGTTTTTAAAAAGTATGCAAACGAGTTAGGCTCGATTTCCGCCGCTCTCTCGAGTCCGATCTTCGTTCTGGCTTATTTTCCCGAAGAGCGGCTGGTAATCGAGCCTACAAATGAGGCTAATGGGCTACTACAATACCAGATTGACCCTTTCGCCTCGTTTGCATGTCAAACCGCTGACCGTCTGTAATAACTGCTATTGGTTGTAGACGTTGTTTAACAATCGGCCCAATGAAATTTTTGAAGAGAAAATCAACAAGAGCAAGAAGACAGTGAATGCGCTTTTAAGTTAAAGGAATTTTTTTTCAATTAGAATCCTACGCGAATTTATAGGGAAGAAGCTGTCATCATTTTTTTTTCTTTCTCATTATGTTATGTCACGATATTTGAAAAAATAAAACACATCCATAGTTGGACGTACTGTATGCAGTTTTAACAACAACACAGATTCCTCGAAAAATGGCCGCGCAAGAACAGATCAGGTGTGTTGTTTACCTTCTCTCTTGTTTCAACAATGGCTTTGTCGACATCATCAGACGATAAGGGACGAGTGGAGCTGAGATCCCTCATAAAAGAATCCTTGCTCTGCAAACAGTTGAAAATAAATAACAATCAAAACAAAGGTTTGCTTTGAGCCTGGCAGCTCATCAGTGCTGGTGCTTAACTCCGGTTTCCATAGCAAGAAGTATTGCTACTCCCCCTGGATGGGATGCTAGTCCATCGCAGATTACCGGCAGCATTTTGTCGCCGGTACCCATTTACTCCTGGGTGGAGAGAGGCACTGTGAGAGTTAAGTGTCTTGACCAAGAACACAACACGGTGACCCCAGCCAGGACTCGAACCATGGCAAACTTTAATGTTTATGTATTTTTATGGGAATACATTCTCTTGATTCTATAATGCGAACGAGAAAGTAATGTAATGTATGCGGGATGTTTGTCACATTTGAACCTAGTTATATGGCAAAAGCTCCCACGAGTCTCCTGTAGCTCAGTGGTAGAGCGTCCGACCGGTGTGCGGAAGGTCATATGTTCGACTCCTGTTGGGAGAACTCGAAAAATTTTCCGAGTAGCTTGTGTCACTGACTGAATAATATTTTTCTCAAATGATATGATATAAATGAAATTAAGAATTGAAACAACATAACAATCACCGTTGTATCAAAGAGAGATAGCGGTTTAACACTTTTCATGTCCAGGCCCATTATAATCCACAGAACAGTGACCAGCTTGGCATGGAGCTCTACTAGAGGTCCATTGCTCTTTGGTTGCTCCTGCGCCCCCTCAATGAGGGACTTTGCACTCCTGGGAACAGAACCAGACGCAAATGATCAGTTAGAGAAAGTTAAGGAAGTTATGTCACGATATTTTAAGTCATTTTTCTGATGAACAAAATTACTTTCGAATTGAAGGAAACCTTAAAATAACAGCTTACTAAGGTAGAAAAACACCAAAGAGGTAATAATAAACCAGAAAGGAACAAGGATGGTTGAGACTGAGGAAGATTAAGACGGATTGCAAACGACGAGCTTGAAAAATTGCAATTTGTTTCAAGCTGCGCCAGCCGTGACGTAGCTTCTTTGAAAATTGCACTTACGTTTCACCAGCATGCCAGAAATCCTCCGTCTCTAAAGTGATCACCTCAGAGTCAACCCAGTCAACCTGTAGAAAGCAAAACAGATTCAAGGTATATAAGTCTGACTAAACACAAGTCTGTCTGAGAGCGGTTGGGAGACGTTCTGTGGCGGTGCGGTGACGTCATGTTTAGGGCATTGGACTCCACATCGAGCAGTACAGCATCGACCGCTGGTCGAGGTCACTTTGTATTGCTTTCGCGATCAGTAATATAGTGGGCCACGTGACAAAAGTATTTAGTTCACGTGACAAAAGTCTTCAGTCCACGTGACAAAAGGTTTTAGTCCACATGACAACAGTTTTTAGTTCACGTGACATCACCATTTGAAGTTGAGCGACTGCTCTAGTGGTTTCAATAGTTTAATATGGTCAATTTACCTCAACTATTAGCTCCAGAAGATGTACAGTGGCTTTCAGGAACTGTTCCAGTGCACTATAACTTAAATTCACAGTCTGTAAAACAAGACATTCAGACATTTAAGGGATGCATTGGTTTCATTGGTTGCCTACGTTAAAGACAAACAGTTTGCGAGGCTGACTGATGAATGTCAAAACATCACGGGAACACGATTGCTCAAAGTTATGCTATACAAACACCAGTAAGCACGATACTACAACTAACAGTAGCACTACTTGGGAAAAATGACGAGTTTGTGTGTGTTCTAGTCTAACAACTTGAAGACGAAAGGGTTTCGGCAAAGTTGCCATAAAAAAAAAAACCATAACAAACCTTTCGACAAAGTCGATCTTTGGGTGCTTTGCCGACCTGAAAAATCAAGTCGGAAAAAATTACTAATTTATCTAACGTCTTCCCACGCATTGCGTTGCTTGTCTATGACGCTAGCGTCTTCACACGCGTTGTATTCCTATGATTATCTTGCGTCTTTACACGCATTGCGTGCCTATGACGTTAGATATGATTGCGAGGCTGCACATTGACCTCATACCCAAGTACGCCGAGCACTACGAAAGTTGTTACGTCAGTACGGATCCGTCAGGTTGCTAAGCAACTTCACTGACGAAAACCGCGGGCTCAGTCAATTGTCAGAACAGAGATTCTGACGTAAACGTTACGCCATCTGCAGAAAGTTCTCAAGTCCCGTGATCTTTAACAATCTTCGGGAGAGTGTTGTAAATATTCGCTGACCTCCCGAGAACGTTCGAAAATCTTCGGAGTCAAGTGAAATATTGCTCGTAAGTAGATGTTGAATTGTTATAAACTAACCTTCTCCATCAACATGAACAGTGGCGGATACTTTCTCCTTGAAGAATCTTTTCCATAATGTGACTGCCAAGCCTGAAGTGACAAAACAAAACCTCTTAAATTTTCTGTAACTTTCCCCGATTAATCAATGCGATGTAATGTTTTAAAAGAGTAAAAAGAATAGGTCACCATGCCTACGAAAGAGCTATGATCGATTAATAAAAATACCTCATAATTCCTTACAATAGGGTTCAATAGGGTAAGTTCACGTTTCCAGTGATTATTATTTTTCTGACATGGAAACTTGGTCGATATCATTGTATAAGAAAGAGGTTGATTATTAAACTTAAATTACAGTCCAACCTGTATTAAGCGGACATAATATATGTATTAAGCGGACACCCTGTACTGAAAACGGTTATGTCGGCCGGTTTGAGACCTCACCTTTTCGCCGATAAGATGCCCCTCCCCCCTGGCCCCTCCTCTACCACTGGCAGAGAGCAACTTGACAACACCTAATTTCTTCCTCACTACATACATACATTATCAAGTAGACAGGTAATGAGAATAAAGAAAATCATCAACTTGATCTACCACCAAATTCTCTTAACTGACACTAAAACAAATGTATGACAATAAGAAAGGAGAGTTGCTATTTCAGTCAAAGGCATAACCATGTTGTAAAGCAGCGCAGTGTATACACCTCAAGTGATCCAGAGCAAAAAATAACTTGCTGGTCTCCTGAAGTGAAATCACAAGGCTGATCAGTATCTAATTTCCCCTTGTAATATCAATGCATAATCAACCAAACAGGTCATGAGAATTAAGGAAACGATCATGACAAGTCCATTGTAGGTAACCCAACAGCATTTTTGTCAGGCTGCCCTAACAGTTC